>OX453302.1:33277564-33851449 GCA_949710035.1 Crambus lathoniellus | reverse complement strand
TACTATTCACTAGACGCAACCGGAACCTTGACCTGTACAATGTGGTCTTGAGAACTTCCCCCCAGGCGTGGCGGGCCCTTGTCGCCCTGCGCAAGGTAAACATCGGATTTTCTTTCGTGCATGTCGAGGACTTCTCCCCCTTCAAACAATGCCGTAGATGCCACGGCTTCGGCCATACGGCGGGCACCTGCAAGGGCCAGGAATTGTGTCACCAGTGCGGCAGCCCTGAACATGGCGCCTCAGAGTGTGCGATGGGGGGGGAGTCCCCGAGATGCGCAAACTGCACCAGATTTAACACCATCAACGGCGGAAGGAGGGAAAATTTTAAACCACTTAATACTAACCACTCTTCTTTTGATAGCAGATGCCCCAGAATGGCGGCGATGCTTGAACGTATAAAAGATAAAATAGATTATGGCCAATAACCATTCTGACGGCTCTTCTATGCCCAATCTTCCCTCCTCCCCCCCGTCTCCTAATACTATTGTTAACCCCCCCACCTCTCTTTTTGTGCGCACCAATTTCATCCAGGTCAACACGGACAGATGCTTTAAAAGCTTCTGCCAGCTCGGTCACTACCTACAGAATAACCGTTCAATTCAGGTCGCTATCATCGCCGAACCATACACGGGAAAGACCAAGGTAGCTAAGGGCATCTCGGGGTTTACCACGTACCAATGCCCAGTACAGAATCAAACAATCAGAGCGGTATTATACATTCGGGACAACTTTGCGGTTAAATACAGAGCGGTGCTGGTCACGCAGTGCTCGTCTCCGGACTTGGCCACCGTGCTACTTTCAGCCGGTGATCGCAACCTCCTAATCTCCTCGGTCTACGCCCATAAGGACGGTGACCTCCCTCCATACCTGGACCTCCTGTCATCCGCCCACCGCTTGTATGACTCTACGACCCCCCACCTCATTGCAGGGGATTTCAACGCATGGCACCCCACATGGGACAGCCATAATAGATGTAACGCGCGGGGCACGGAAGTTGCGGACTACATCATCCAAAACAACCTCTTATGTCACAATGACGGTTCGGCTACCTTTGAATGTGTCACTCACCAGCAGGCTCGGCAAAGCGCCATAGACCTGACCATTACCTCCATACACCTCCCCGTAACAGACTGGCATGTAGATGACAGCATTATGCCAAATAACCAGCACGCAGCACTCCTTTTCACAGCAGGCTCTTCCTCCGCCTCGGACTTATCAAACCCAGCCCCCTTCACCACGCGCAGATTCTCCACCAGAGGCAATGTGGACTGGGGAACTTTCAGATCCTTACTCTCCGCTAAGATGTTGGAGTCTGACATTTCCCCAGACTACATATCCCATATAAACGAAACAGAACTAGAAGAGTGCATCCGCACTCTCACCTCCCTTATCCACCAGGCTGCGGGTGAGGCCTTCAAGTCTCACGACAGCTCGGGTTACGGCAAACGGCTGGGCTCCAAGCCCTTTTGGTCAGCCGACCTGGATGTCCTACAGAACAAGCTTAATCAGGCAAAGAGAGCGGTTCGCACGTTACAGGCCAACAACTCCCCACAGGACTTATTTACGGACGCACTGTCGGCTCTGTCTGAAGCCAAAACGAAGCTCTCTGAAGGCATCCGGAAGGCCTCTAGTAGTAGCTTCAGGGAATTCTGCAACTCACAGTCGGCGGAAAAGGTATGGGCTATCACCAACCCTGTTTTGAAGGCGGGTAAGCCCAGGCCACCCCCCTCCACTATACGCACGAGCGATGGCGGACACACCACCGACAGCGCCGACACAGCGCAGGCCCTTCTAGCCCACTTTTACCCACCCGACCCCCCGGAAGAGGACACACCCCAGCAGGCGGGGCTGCGCAGGAACTGCGCGACCCCTCCCAGCTCCGCTGACGACCCACCGTTCACGCAGGATGAGGTCCTGGAAGCCATCGCGGCCATCTCACCTAAAAAGGCCCCCGGGCACGACGGACTCACCTCGGACATATGCATCACGGTATTCAAATGTTTCCCTGACATCATCACAACCCTGGCCAACAGGTGCTTGCAACTAGGGTATTTTCCAGTTTTCTGGAAGTTGGCCATTCTTCGCATAATCCCCAAGCCGGGATCGCTTTCCCCATCTGACCCTAAAGCCAACAGGCCAATTGGCCTAGTCCCCGTCTTCGGCAAAATGCTGGAGAAGCTCCTCACTGAACGCCTCCTGCACGCGGCCTCCACTAGTGATCACCTCAACAATAGGCAATATGGATTCAGGAAAAACACCTCCACGGCACATGCTCTTCTGGACGCGATCAAAGACATCAAGACAAACAAATCTATGGGGCTCCACACCATCGCAGTCTCCTTGGACATTCAGTCGGCGTTCGACAGGGCCTGGTGGCCTGCCATACTCGACAGGCTCAAACGTTCCAATTGTCCCCGCAATATATTCAAAACACTGGCCAATTACCTAACGCCCAGATCGGTTATCTTGAACCACGCGGGTTACACGGCTTCGTGCCACACACAGCGGGGGTGCGTGCAGGGTTCTGCGTGTGGCCCCGCTCTGTGGAACTGCGTGCTGGACGACCTGCTGGACCTAACATTCCCGGAGGGCTGCCGGTTGCAGGCGTACGCGGATGACGTTCTTTTGGTTGCGTCCGCCAAGAGCATACCCCTGCTGCAGGAGAGGGTGTGCGCAGCCCTGGAGACCATCGCGGCTTGGGGAAGAGGGGTCAAACTTTTCTTCGGACCCGGTAAAACTAAGGCGATTGCTTTCACTCCCAGCGCGGCCAAAGCGGTGATTCGCATGGACGGCGTCCACATCAAATTTAGCCCAAACTTTACCATCCTCGGGGTGGTCATCGATAACCGACTGAACTTCAAATCCCATGTCAAACACGCCATTAATAAAGCTAAGTCCATATTCAACAGGCTCTGTGTGTTCGTCCGCCCCACCTGGGGACTTCACTCAGAAAACGTCAAAGCCATTTATAAATATGTCATCGTTCCCATTGTTTCGTACGCGGCTGGGGTTTGGGGACACGTCGCGGAAAAAGTCTACGTAAGACGGGCCCTTATTTCTCTGCAGAGGGGCTTCGCAATCCGTATTATCAGAGGCTACCGAACTGTTTCGGCGAACGCGGCAATCGCCATCGCGGGTCTCCTCCCCCTGGATTTGGACATCCTTAGGATCAGGGAAAACGAGTTGGCCCGAGTGACTGGCGTTACGACTCGTTTACCCTCCGATGTACCATACGAATTCCCAACTCCCATTGCACAGCTGCTCCATCCAGCGGAGCGCATTTCGGTAAGATTCCAACAGGCTCCCACCCAGGACGAAGTGGACGGGGCCTGCACAGCCAGGTGCGTGCAGATATTCACAGACGGCAGTAAGTCCGAAACCGGCGAGGTGGGCGCCGCTTGCGTCAGAGTCAACCCGGACGCGAGAGCCCGGGATAGAGTGAAACACTACAAATATAAACTGCACAACGCGTGCACCGTCTTTCAGGCGGAATTGTACGCATTATATCGGGCTTGCCTCATAGTCGTGAGCGAGGGACACCCGGAAGCGCTGATCCTCTCCGACTCCAGATCGGCCCTGGAAGCCCTGGGCTCCAGAAGCAGCACCACTCCGTTAGTGTCCCTCATTCATGGTATCGTGGCCGATCACACCAATAACACGTCAGGCGGCATCTCATTTTGCTGGGTCAAAGGACACGCCGGCATCCCGGGCAACGAGCTGGCGGACGAGGCCGCGAGGAGCGCGGCGTCCTCCCACTCCGTCCCGGCATACACGCATTTCCCCATCTCGTACGTAAAATTTCACTCCTCGCGCTCCGCCTACGCGGCGTGGGAAGACAGGTACGCGAGGGCCGGTCAGGGGGCGTACACCAGGACCCTCCTTCCCACCCCAAGGGCTTGCCTGGATCTGGCTACCTCTTTACCGCACGACTTTCATCTCACTCAATTTATTACGGCTCACGGCGCCCACCTCTCTTACTTACACAGATTTCATATTGCACCAACGGACTGCTGCCCTTGCGACCGCGTCTCTCCCCAAACTC
The DNA here is from genome assembly GCA_949710035.1 of Crambus lathoniellus. NCBI lineage: Eukaryota > Metazoa > Arthropoda > Insecta > Lepidoptera > Crambidae > Crambus > Crambus lathoniellus. The sequence goes on along the minus strand of OX453302.1, from coordinate 33,847,407 downwards.
CTCGTCACTTGGTTGAGGATTGTCTCCGCTTCGCCTACATCCGTCAGGATTACCTGTCGGCTCTGCCCTATAACATTGATATCGCTTCCCCATTTCACCTCCCAGACATTATGAGCGCGAAGCATTCGACTTCCATTCTTAAGAGCTTCGCAAAGCTTGTTACGGACATTTTCTCCAAACTCAAGTCGTTCAACAATCTTTCTCCATGATGTCCCATCCCTTCATCCTAGTATCTATTTATGTATTTCATTTATGTTATTTTACTGTAAATCTGCTGATTTCTATTATAAAAACCAAAAAAAACTCATGAGAACTTATATATTTTCACGGACCTGCAACCGGGCGGGCGCGCCCGCTCGACCGTTGGTCTGCCGCTGGTCGCGCGGGCGCGCCCGCCCGACATTCTTGTATTATTATCACTGTTGCCACGATAACTGCTATGGCTGGACGGGCGCGCCCGCGCTACCGGTGGCGCGGTCGCGCCCGCCAGGTTGGACATTGTGTGACTCTATCGTTTTTTTTTTTTTTTTAATATATTAATATGCTTTTGTTTTAAACGCAACTGTGCGGGCGTACCCGCGAGACCACCGCGGGCCTCGCGGGTGCACCCGCACAGCACTGTCATGTCACTATAATGCTTGGAGCCTGACCGGGCGGCGACCCCCCGCGACTGTCGTTTCCTCGCGGCTGCTCCGGCCACCGGTCGCGGGGCCGCGCCCGGCCCGACCCACTCGACTCGTACCTGTCACGTATATCTGTTAATAATTGTGTTTAAGTACCTAGTTTAATGCCTATCTGGGCGGGCGTGCCCGCGCGACCACCGCTGGCCGCGCGGGCGCGCCCGCACAGTATAACCACGCTTAGAGCCTGGCCGGCCGGGCGCGCCCTCGCGACTACCACCGGCTACCAGCTGGGGGGCCGCGCCCGTTCGACCCGACCCATGCCATTACTATATTTGTGTTAGCATAAGTTTAAAAAAAAAAAAAAAAAAAAAGTACCATGTTAATTTGCCATAATTATTTTTAGTTTCATATCTACACTGTAGTCATAGAATGTCTGAGCAGTCGTTTGAATGCCCGTCCGGGCGGGCGTGCCCGCGCGACTGTCACTGACCGTGCGGTCGCGCCCGCCCGCACAGTATCATCATGTGTAAGGCCGAGCCGGGCGGGCGTGCCCGCGCCCTAGCCTCGTGCACCGGTACCGCGCCCGCCCAGCCCGGTTACAACTATTTATTGTATGTTAACCATTTGCTTTGTAGATATACACAAAAAAAAAAAAAAAAAAAAAAAAAAAATTAAAAAAAAAAAAAAAAAAAAAAAGGGAAAAAAATAAAAAAAATAAGCCACCAATATACCTATAAAATACCATTACTTATTTACAAAAAAAAAAAAAAAAAAAAAAAAAAAAAAAAAAAAAAAAAAAGGGAAAAAAAAAAAAAAAAAAAAAAAAAAAAAAAAAAAAAAAAAAACCCTGTTCGCGGGTAATCATTGTACATAGCTCGTTTGTTAAGTTAAGGTCTTTTATATATTAATATGCTTTTGTTTTAAACGCAACTGTGCGAGCGTAACCGCGAGACCACCACGGGCCTCGCGGGTGCACCCGCACAGCACTGTCATGCCACTATAATGCTTGGAGCCTGACCGGGCGGCGTCCCCCCGCGGCTGTCGCTTCCTCGCGGCTGCTCCGGCCACCGGTCGCGGGACCGCGCCCGGCCCGACCCACTTGACTCGTACCTGTCACATACATCTGTTAATAATTATGTTTAAGTACCTAGTTTTAATGCCTATTTGGGCGGGCGTGCCCGCGCGGCCACCGTTGGGCGCGCGGGCGCGCCCGCACTGTATAACCACGCTTAGAGCCTGGCCGGCCGGGCGTGCCCTCGCGACTACCACTGGCTACCAGCTGGGGGGCTGCGCCCGTTCGACCCGACCCACGCCACACTATAATTGTGTTAGCATAAGAATGGACTTTGCCAAAGGCACCATGTTAATTTGCCATAACTATTGTAGTTTCATCTCTACACTGTAGTTATACAATGTCTGTGCACTCGTTGGAATGTGCGTCCGGGCGTGCCCGCGCGACTGTCACTGTCACTGACCGTGCGGTCGCGCCCGCCCGCGCAGTATCACCATGTGTAAGGCCGGGCCGGGCGGGCGTGCCCGTGCCCTTGCCACTGGGCACCGGTACCGCAACCGCCCTACCCGGCCCATGTTACTTATTGTAGTTATTATATGTGAACCATTTGCTTTGTAGTTATTATTATTAAAAAAAAAAAAAAAAAAAAAAAAAACACCAATATGCCTATAAATAAACGCCACTACTCCGCTACACCTCTTGTCTCCGCTGCCACTGCGTGCCTCCTCGGTGACGGCGTGGGGGGTCGGCAGGATGCCCGGCGCCGCTGTTGGTGTTGCGCCTCCCGCGTCGTGGGTGCGGCCGTCGCCGCGGCGCGTCGCGGCTGCGTTTTCCCGGCCTGGATGGTCGCTGAATGGACGCCTCTCACTTTTGCGAGGATGGGCGCCGGCGGTCCGCGAGTGCTCGGGGCGGGGGCGTCTGGGCTCCGGGTGGTGCGGGGTGCCGCATGGGCCGTGGGGGTCCTCCGGTGTGCGCGCGGCAGTGGTCCCCAACTTTGTGCACATGGGTCAAGGGTTGGCCGCTTTCGGGCGCACACTGGGAGGAAGTTTCCCGCAGTTTATGCGGTGCGTCTGCTGCCCGGGGCGCGGGCGGGTCTGCCCTGGGTGGTTGCGGGCCGCGGGAGCCGGTCTTCGGCGCGGGGCGCCTGTTCGGCGGTTGCCCGGGCGGGGGAGCGCGGCCGTGGTGTGCGGCGGCGGCGGCCGCGCCTGCGGGGTTGGGGGGGGTGGCGCCGGCGGCGGAGTAAGGGGCTGAGACGATCTCCCCACCCGGCTGTCTGCGCGAACGGCGTGGAGAAGGCGCTGGAGAGGAGCCGCTGTGAGCGGTCCGGCTGCGGACTCGTCTAGCCACGAAGAAAACAATTTTTTTTTATGCTAATACTAACTGTACCTGAGCGGGCGCGCCCGTGCGACCACCGCTGGCCGCGCGGGCGCGCCCGCTCAACCTAATCTTACCACGTATTGTTACTATGCCGTGGGTCTGGCCGGGCGGGCGTGCCCTCGCGACTAACACCGGCCCCCGGCCGGGGGGTCGCGCCCGCCCGACCCGACCCACATGCCACTTTGTATTAGCTTTAATTGCATCTGGGCGGGCGTGCCCGCGCGGCCACGGCTGGTCGCGCGGGCGCGCCCGTTCTGCCTTGTCACACTGCCCTCACGGGATGGAGGTTTATCTTCACTTATTTTATCACCCATACACTTTTTTCCTAATTCAGCTTGTGTGTTATTGTCAACTGCCACCGGGACACCCCACTCTTCATCTTGCGCCTCAACAACCCTTTCCTCGGGTGAGGCAGGGCCTACCGGGCTGGCCCCTGCGGCCCCTCGGGCTGCACGGCTAGGTCGCCTTGTCGGCTCTCTACCACGGGGGCATATGTGGCGGGGGGCACAAATCGACGTGCCGCCCCAGGGGAGGGTATGACCCGCTCGGGTCCCACGCGCGAAAAAATTTAGGGGTGGGCTGTCCCTGTGGCAGTCTTATTGTTATCGTATTTATTAGTTCATTATGTATAAGTATATATTATATTGATGCCCTTCTTCTCCTCCTATCCCAATATCTTCTGCTTTCTTTCTTCTATCCTCGTTCTGTTGTGGCCCCCTATCCTCCTCTTTCTTTCTACCCCTTTTTCTTACCCCCGGAGCGCGGCACTGGTGGGCAACAAGCCTGACCATGGGATGAGCTCATAGTGCCGCGTCCACTCCCTCACAACTTTTTATCTTTCCCAATTACTCATTTACCCATTCCGTATAAAATCCATATGGATTGCCCTTTACGTCTACCAAAAGTTTAAAAAAAAAAAAAAAAAAAAAACTTAACCTAACCTTACCTAACCTAACCTAACCTAACCTAACCTAACCCGAGTTCCCCCGCACCTCTAGACCCGAGCGCCACGTTTTTACGACGCTCCGTGCCTTTAAAATCGCAAAAATAGTTAAAGTTTCACCGATTTCAACGAAAATTACACCAAAAGAAGCGGCTCGTCGAGCCCGTCATTTTGGTGTACCACACTTGGTGCCCAAAGTGAAACTGACGGAAGAAAAGTGAAGAAAAGTGAAAAATTGAGGTTAAGAGGAGCTTTGGAGGAAGAAAACTCGCGAATTTCATCGACGACCCCTGGTTTTTGGACTGTGGGAAGTTGTTTTTTGTCGAGGAGCAGCTACCACCCCAATTCCAGATTTTTAACACCAGGATCCAGGAAGTTTTCTAACAAAGTCCAAAAACCACGTGGACACGAGGTCCTGGATCCGCTGGAGCAAATCCAAAAAACACACTACAGCCACCAAGAGGACGTCGCGGCGGACTTTTCAGCACAAACTGGTGCTGAAAATATTGAAAAACGAAGGAGATATAAGGTCCTGAAATAAAAACATTCTAGTCATTAGTGTAAGTGTTTGTGAAACAAAATCCCCCTGGTAAGTTAGAAATTAAAAATTGTTATTAAATTTGTTGGCCCTTCAGGCACATAATTGCAAAGTTTTAGAATTTTCAAATAAGTAGTTTTGGATTTATTCGGTTTTCAGGACCGGTGAGGCTATTGCCCCGACATTAGAAAACCAAATAAATACCGGTTTTTTATAGGACAGAGGACTGGATTTTGAGTCACAGGAAGAGGCCGACTCGGGCTATCTTGTGCAAGTAGTTTTTAGTCTAAATTTTCAGTACTTGTCTAGATTTGCCTAGACAAAGTTAAATTTTCAATCGTAAAAATCACTAAAATATTTTATAACCTCTTAATTTATATGAAAATATAAATTAAAAATTCGGTTCTTAGTGTCACAAGAAAGCCCGGGAAGCCCTCTTTACAATAGGATAAGGACCCGCGGGGTAGCCACCCTCACTTCCGAGCGCCACCCCCGCAAAATTAGATAGTAAGGTGCAAAAACCGCAAACTTAAAATTGTAATAGATCGCGAGCTTGAAATTGACTTTTTTATTATAGACAATATCAAAATTCCGTTTGGGACGAAAATTAGTTTTAAATCCACAGGCAATTTGAGTGAAAGAATTTTGGAAATCGTCCCAGCCAATTTTTAGATATAGCCTTTTAAACTTTTTTAAATTTTATTCCTAAATTTCATTGTTTTTTTCACAAATTTCGAGTGGTTCCCGAAAAGCGGGGCCAAACAAAACTTTAAGTAGTGGTAGGGACGGGTGAAACCCACCCCTCACCAAAAATTTAAGGATAAGGGTTCATACCCTTAGCCGCAAAACCATTTAATCACCCTTAAATTCGACAAAAATTGGACAAAAAATTTTTAAATAACTTATTTAACATATTATTATTTATTTTAAAATTATTATTTTCATATAGCGGGAAAGCCCAGTCTTTCCCCTTTTTAACAACACCCCTAACTCGCGTTAAGGTTAAAACCCCTCCGAGCGCCACCCCCGCGAAATTAGATAGTAAGGTGCAAAAACCGCAAACTTAAAATTGTAAAAGATCGCGAGCTTGAAATTGACTTTTTTATTATAGACAATATCAAAATTCCGTTTGGGACGAAAAATTGTTTTAAATCGACAGTGGATTTGACTGAACGAATTTTGAAAATCGTCCCAGCCAATTTTTAGATATAGCCTTTTAAACTTTTTAAAATTTTATTCCTAAATTTCATTGTTTTTTTTCACAAATTTCGAGTGGTTCCCGAAAAGCGGGGCCAACCAAAATTTTAAATAGTGGTAGGGACGGGTGAAACCCACCCCTCACCAAAAATTTAAGGATAAGGGTTCATACCCTTAGCCGCAAAACCATTTAATCACCCTTAAACTCGACAAAAATTGGACTAAAAATTTTTTTAATAACTTATTTAACACATTATAATTTATTTTAAAATTATTATTTTGATATAGCGGGAAAGCCCAGTCTTTCCCCTTTTTAACAACACCCCTAACTCGCGTTACGGTTAAAACCCCTCCGAGCGCCGACCCCCCAAAGACACCCAGGTAAAAACTTTCAGCAAAAAGCTGAACTTAAATAATAACGGTCAAGGGTGATCAGCGACGGTTATTAGGCGTTTTTTAAACGCCATAGTCATAAATTGGCGTTTAGTAGTTAGGTATATATTAGGGGTGTATCAAATAAGACAAATTCACTCCCAAGAAATTTTCATCCCCCTACCCCTATTTCCGGAAGTAGGCCATCCCTGGACTTTTCCGGAAAGTTAAAACGCCAAATATTTTTAATTTAACTAAAAAAAGCCTCCCCAAAGTTTCATCCAAATCGTCCCGGTACTTCCCGAGTTACGGATTTTCACCCCCGGTCAGTCGGAACTTTTCAAAATTTCTCTTAATATAGATTTTTTTATTGATATTTGTGCAATAAAAAATTCTGTTTTTGGCCGTAGCTTCACGAGTGGGCCCGGGGCTATAGTACCTTGAAACTGGTTTTCGGGAATTACTTATAGTTTCCGAGCGCCACCCCCCGGGAATTTCCCGATTAAAACATCCGACTGACCAAAACAAAAATCTTTTCGAAAACGCCTAGGCCAACATCAAAATTCAAAATTCCAAAAACAACTTCTATCGATTTGGTATCCCTTCTTTCCCCTATCCCACATCCTAAAATCCCAATCCCGCTTTTCCCCATTTTGTGTCTGGGAGTTAAGGCCGAGATCCCGATAACTCCGAAAGTATCGGAGCTAGACGAATTTCGACCTCAATTCTGACCCTTAGACTCCTTCGGAGTCTGGGCAAAACCCATACTTAATTATCCTATCCCGCACCCTTTCAACCCCCTACCACCAACCCCTAAATTAAATCTTCGACTCTAAATTCAAAATATCCCCGGAACTACCACTTTGGCAAAGGTAGTTCCATAAGAAAATTTTGTCCTTGTAACCTACCCTATCCATTTCCATCAAAAACCCACCCTCCAATTTCACCCCGAACCCGATCCCTCCTAGGCACCTAACCATTGAGTTGTTTTGGTGCCTCTCTTTAATCAATTCTGATTAAAGAGTAATCAAACCGAACCCTACATCCCGAGGTCAATTCTGACCCCGGATTCGGTGAGGGTATCCATAGCCCTTCCCTTCCCACCCCCTACCCTCCACCCCCCACCCCTAAAACCCACCCCCAAATCGGAAAAATTCGATAACTCGGGAACTACTGGCCCGATTGCGACGGGAGTGGGCTTTTCTGGTCGGGGATAAAAAGCCGGACTTGACCTTGACCTCTGCGACTCTACGTAGAGCGTGTAGAGTCTAATTAAATTAAAAATCAGTTGGTAATATTAATATTAAATACTCCCAACAGACCAGTTTTTGTAGTTTTAGGACACCCTGCTTCTCTTTTGAGAGCAGGCATAGGTTTAGAATTATTATCGACATATCTTATTTTATTATTAATTATTATTTTGACCTTTATTTTATCTATTATTTGACTTTTACAACTTTTACAAGTTTATTTTAATTAGTATAGGGACCCTAGACCTCTCTTGAGGCTAGGTACTAGTATAGGACATTTCCAAAAATATTTTTTGGAAATTTTGGGAAAATTAAAATTAAGTTTTTATTTATACTATTTTAATTAAGGTAGTTTTAAGACACCTGGACCTTTTTTGAGGCCCAGGGAATTTTATTTTTTATTTTATCTTTAACCTTCCCTATAGGAAATAAAACTTAATTTTAATTTTAACACAAGAACCAAAGATATTTTATTAGAATTTTATTTTAGTTTAGGACTCCTGGACCTCTATTGAGGCCAGGACAATTTAGTTTAGGACAAAATTTTGAAAACATTTTCAAATTTCTTTTAATTTTACAACTTAATTTCAATTGTTTCTTGAAAAATATAAATATTTTACTACTTTTTTATTTTAGCATAGGACTCCTGGACCTCTACCGAGGTCAGGCCAATTTAGTTTTTGGGACTTTTTTGAAGTTTTTTGGATACCCCAAAAACTTAAATTTAATTTTTCCAAGAAAATAATTGACTTTTTACTATAATTTTATTTTAGTTTAGCACTCCTGGACCTCTATTGAGGTCAGGATTCTTAGTTTTTAGGTTCTTTTTTGACTTTTTCGGATTTTACCAGAAAAACTTTAGCTTTTCTTTTGCCACAAAAACTAGTGAAATCGACTCGTAGACCTCTCCGGAGGCAAATCAAACATTTTTTGGAATTTTTTGGAACAAAAACTTTTTTTCGAAAATTTTTTGTCTAAAAATTTTCAAAATATTTTTACATATTCTTGTACCCAGAGTCAAAATAAGGCAAAAACTTGTTTTTAATATATTTATTTACGGGTACTTTTGAACTTATAACATTTTAAAGTCTTAATTTATCCGAAATTTATATCTTACTATTTAGTTGTTAGTATTAGGTTATCTGAACCTCTCTTGAGGCCAGATATTAGTATTAGGATTTTATTATTGACGACGTTGCTCCCCTGGGGCCCTTGTACACACACTAAGGTCACACATCTTAACACAATTACTCAACAAGTCCCTAAACAAAACAGGTTTTTAATATTAAATTTAGTAAAATTTTGTCATTTTAACAATTTATCTTAATTTATCTTAACTTTATTTTGAATTTTAACTTTTACAAACGCACTAAGTACCTGAATAGACTAATAGGTTAGGTTAGGAGGCTAAGAATTTTAAAATTTTGAAATTGAATTTTAAAATTTTTGAAATCCAATTTCTTTCAATTTAGTCTAGTCACTTATCTTAACGTTCCTCAGTTTTAACTTTAAATATAAATTTAAATTTACCTATCCAAATTAATACTTTTTCAATTTTATTTTCAACTTCATTTATTTTTTTTATTTAAATCAAATCTTTTTTTTTTTTAATTTTATTTTAATCTTATCTCAATTTTAGTCTTTTAACTTAACTTTATTTAAATACTTTTAAATTCTATCCGATCTTTACACATACCTGTTCTATACTGTGTCGTCCTAATTTATTAATTACAAAATGTCGAATAAGCAGAGAGGTGCCAATGGTAACAGTAGAGGTAGGGCTGCAAACTTCCGGGAAGATACGGTGGTCCACAAGACTCCGCAGGGGAAAGTGGAGAAGATCCCGGAAAGTCTGGGCATAGCGCACCTTCTCCCAGCGATGTCTACTCACGCAATCAGAAACGCCGCGGTAAGGCTCAGAGATAGGATTTTAAAGGCCTTGGAGGCAACTTCGACACACAAGTCGGTAACTAAAGAGGATAAGGCCCTTATCACCAAGGAGGCGAACGACCTCAACGAGATGGTGTCGGAGTTGGCTCAAAGGCTCATAGACATAGATGAGAGAGAGCCCTCGAGTCAGAAAAGAGTGACAGAGGAAGAAGAAAGAGAAAGAGGGATACTTATAAATAGGGAAAGGGACATCCTTTACGATGTTCTTCAAGTCATCAAAAAGACAGAAGAGAACCAACGACAATACATAGAGAACCAGCAGGAACATATACAGCTGACTGGTGATAGACTTACAAGTATGCAAGAACTAATAGAGCATACTAAGGAACATACAAAAGAGACCCTAGAGAGACAAAAAGTATCCACGAAGGTAATAATAGAGAAGTTAGGCAACATCGAGAAAAGGGAAACAGCAGAAGATATAGGAAAACTACTAGCGGAGACAAAGGAGAACACAGAAAAGACCTTAGAGAGGCATGAAGAAACCAAGAGGGTAATGATAGAGAAACTTGAAAGCATAGAAAAAAGAGAGAAAGTTCCAAAGCCGCAGAAGGCAACGTACGCAGAAGTTCTGACGGAGGCCCGGCAGAGACCGCCCCATGGCAGAACTCTTCACTCCATCATAGTGGCGTCGACCGACCCAATGCTGACCAGCGACCAAGTTATGGACGCAGTCAGGAAGACGGCGGATACCGGCGCCGATGAGGAGTGGATTAAAATCCAAAAAGTAAGAAAAGCAAAAGATCAAAAGGTGATAATAGGATGCGAGGACGAGAAAGAAGTAGAGAAGCTGAGAAAGAGACTGGAGAAGGAGAAGACACTGAAAGTAGAAAAGGCTAAAAACAAGGATCCGCTGGTAGTAGTACGATATGTAAGGGGGGACAAGAAAAAAGAGCAAGTAGAGGAGGCCATAAGAAGGAAAGCAGCCAACGTTTTAGAGAAGAGCAAGGATACGAAAGAGCAAATAGAGGCCATATACGAGAAGAGAACGAGAAACCCGCACGTGATGCACGTGGTCGTAAAGGTGACCCCCGCGATTTGGCGGCAGTTGACAGAGGCGGGGACTATCCAGCTACAATGGGGCATCTCCAAGGTAGAGGATCAGTCCCCGATCATCCAGTGCTCCCGCTGCCTGGGCTACGGCCATATCAGGCGGGTCTGTACGGAGGCTCTCGGACAGCTGCAGCCATTGCGGGGGAAACCACGTGTATGCCGTGTGCACAGAGAAGGAGAGTCCCCCCAGCTGCCTCAACTGTAAGCGGGCCAAGCATACTGAAAGTCAGCACAACACCTTTGACAGCATGTGTCCCATTAGGGATATGTGGGACAAGCTGGCCCGCTCAAAGGTGGCCTATTGCTAAGGGCCGCCAAAATAGAAAATTTGAATGGCAAGCTAACTTAGGCAGTATTAATAGGGACACAGTAGGGACAAACAAAAGCACACACCCTGGAGCAGCCAAGTACGTAAGAGTGCGAAGAGACGGAGGGCAACCACCCAGACAATGCCGCCACGGAGGGGAGCTGGAAACGCGCTGGACAGGGAAGGTAGTAGCTAAAACAATGTATGGTAACAAAAAATGGTTTTTGCAACCATCCACTTGCGGAGGTGAAACCAACCCACACCGCGACCAGCCCGCCTCCGGGATGGCCTCGGGGTTAAGTAGCCTTATACCGAGACTCACGCCCATACGGAAAAATCCAGTACATGCACACAACACACACACACAAGGGCCCAAACAAGCAAAAGTAGGCAAAGTAGTGGTAGGCAAAAAATTCTCAGTTACTAGTAAACGCCAAGTGAACAGATACCTTACGCAACAAAATATACATACATAAAGAGAAAAGTAAAATATTATTAGAACATAGGAGTAGATACAAAGCTGAAAATATAAAATCTCTCACAGCTATAAGTAGGGAAAACAGACAAAGCAATAGTATTACATTAGCAAAGATATACATATATAAGACATAATAAACAAAGACAAAGAAATCAAGAATAGGGGAAAACATAAGTAGAAATATAAGAATTGCAGTAAATAAAAGAGAAAGAAATAGACGGTAGGAAGCAATAATTACAGAAATAAAACAATACATAAGCTAAGTAATGTACTTATTAGAAAGTAAGAATATACTGTAAAAAGGAAAAACAAGAACTGTAACTAGAAATAAGAAACGTAATACTCCAGTAAGAAAAGAAAAGAAGAACCACGCAAGAAGAATCAAGCAAAAAGAATCAAGCAAGAAAAGAGAAGAAATAAAAAAGAAGATAAGAAATTTTGTATGTAAAAGAAAAAAATAGAATATATGTATGAAAAATTGTAATTAATGTAAGAAATTAAAGAAATGCAAACGAGGAATTATGTAAGGTAAAGAAAACCAATGTATGTAAAAATTATAAATAAGAAGTAAGCGAAGGGTTTAATAAATGTAAATAAGTAATATTAAAATGTAAAATGTAAGGCAAGGAAACAATGTATTAATCATGGCATGTAACTAGTAGTGAAAATACGAAGAATATACGATAGTTATAAACAGTAATAAGAACAAAATGTAATGAAACAGAAATAATAGAATTAGAAAATAGAAAGCAGAAATAATAATGTAAAGTACATAACACAAGTAATACAAAAATGTAATATTATATAAGAAAGACAATTTTGAAAAGAAAATATCCCAAAAAGGGAAAAAAACAAACAAAAGAAAAAAGAAAGATAAAAAAGACAAAAGCAAAAAAAGGCCTGCTACAAAGCGGGGAGCAATTTAAAAAAAAAAAAAAAAAATAAAAAAAAAAAAAAAAAAAAAAAAAAAAACCTAACCTAACCTAACCTAACCTAACCTAACCTAACCTAACCTAACCTAACCTAACCTAACCTAACCTAACCTAACCTAACCTAACCTAACCTAACCTAACCTAACCTAACCTAACCTAACCTAACCTAACCTAACCTAACCTAACCAACAGTCGTCCGCGGTCCGCTCCCGAGAGCGGACGTGTGCAGGTGGTCGCTCCCGTTGGCTGCCCGCCTGGCTGACCGGTGGCTGACCGGTGGCTGACCGGTGGCTGCCCACCTACCTGGGTGCCCGTTGGCTGCCCGGCTGCCCGGCTACGCTGCCCGTTGGCTGTTCACCTGTTGGGCTGCCCGGTGACCGCCCGGTCCGTCTTTTTGCTCCGGTCTCTGCGGTTCGCGAGTGCGCGGTTGTTTTCCAGTGCGGGTTCTACCAGTTACTGTACTAGTGCGGGTTTCTAATGACAAGTGCTTTTGGTTTATGAACTCTGCGTGAAAGCGCTTTGCGGATTCAACTCCCTGCTTGTGCTGGTGTTTTGCGGACCGCTCCCGAGAGCAGAGGCGGACAGGTGGTCGCTCCTGCTGGCTGCCCGCTTACCTATTTGCACGGCGGCTGCCCGGCCCGTCTCTTCACTCCGGTCTTCGCGTTACGCGTGTGCGCAATCGTTTACCAGTGCAGGTTTCCAATGATAAGTGCTCTTGGCTTATGGTGTTCCTGGTGCTCGCGCGTGTGTTAGTGAGTGCTTACAATCACACTGGATTGCCTTTTTGGATTGCCTTTTTGGATGCAGAGGTTTGCGTGAAAGCGCGTGGCGAATTCAACTCCTGTAAGTACTTTTCTGACTTTTAAGTGAGTGCGACCCACATAACCACAAAGTATTTCGCTCCCAAGTGCTTGTGCCCGTGTTTTGCGGACTGCTCCCGAGAGTGGACGTAGTCGGGTGGTCGCTCCTGCTGGCTGCCCGGTGGCTGCCCGGCGGCCGCCCGCTTTCCAGGCTGCCCGTTGGCTGCCCGGCCCGTCTCTTCACCCCGGTCTTCTTTTTTTTCCCTTGTTACCATTATGTTCACCCCAAGGTCACCGGTGCCAGGCAAACGCCTGACCCGGGCCAATTCTAGAAATTTCACAGACAATGTTGCAGGCGATCCTCTCCCTGCTATCACATCCATCACATCCTCCGATAGATTCGACACCTTGAGCACCATCCACCAAGAGGACACAAACGCCAGCGTTACCAGCTCCCATGCAGGCATCAACCTGGTGGATGCCCCCTCGCGGAGCGTCACTCCAACAAATGCCGAAGGTGACGGCGGAGAACCCGCCCTATGGGACCGATCCAACGCCGACGTCATTCAGGGTTTTAAAAGGACCGCGGACGAGATCGTCGCATACGCTGGTAAAATCAAGGACGCCCTGAGGGTCGACCCCAACAGCAGAAACAGGTCAGTAAGAAAAGAACACAAGCTTACAATCAACCACTATTGCGACATGATCATTGACAAGGTTCAGGGGGGATCCCCTAATACTCGCGCGAAAAGGAAACTCTTGTCCCAGCAGTCGCCCACCGCATCCATACAAACATCACAAACATCTCTCGCGGCTCCATCCGTGCGGTGTGACTCTCCCCCCCTACCACCCATGGACACCCAATTATCACAGGCCCCAGACATTTTATGCTCTCACTTTGAGGACCTTAGGCGCGAAATTAGCGACATAAAAACCACACTCAAATCACTCGAAGATAAGTTGGCATCTCTCCCTCTCTCTCCCACCTCCCATGCGCCTCTCCCGGAGGACCGGGCTGAATTCTGTGCGGCCGTCCAGAAGGTTTCGGACACATACGACCTCCTACAGCGCAACTTGGCACGGGCGGAGGGGGAGGGGGGCGGTGATCTGGGTGGACCGGCACCTCATTTGCCGAGACCCCCCGCCAAGCACATAGAGAGAAGATCATACGCTTCAGTCCTAGCTGACGCCGCCCCCCCGGCGCCTACCCTGCCGGCGCTGGTCATCTCGGCGAGCCCCCGCGCGAACTCCACCCCGGACTCGATATTTGATACTCTTAAAAACGTACTTCAAACAACCCACAGTGACGGCATTCGCCCAGTCAGGGCAACCAGGCTCTCGAAGGGTAAAGTAAAACTCACATTTAACAGCCTGGAGAGTGCCACAGCTGCCGAGCGGAGGATCAGGGAGGCTCCCCTGTCCTCCGGTCTGCGGGCGGAAAGGGAGCGTAAGCTCAGCCCTATGATAATAATCAAGGGCATTCACAAATCCCACGAGGAGCATAGCCTTGTGGAACTAATAATCAACCAAAACTTGGACACAAACATTTTCAATCCTAATGATATTAAGCTATTATTCATTAGACGTAACCGGAACCCTGACCTGTACAATGCAGTCTTGAGAACTTCCCCCCAGGCGTGGCGGGTCCTTGTCGCCCTACGCAAGGTAAACATTGGATTTTCTTTTGTGCATGTCGAGGACTTCTCCCCCTTCAAACAATGTCGTAGATGCCACGGCTTCGGCCATACGGCGGGCACCTGCAGAGGCCAGGATTTGTGTCACCAGTGCGGCAGCCCTGAACATGGCGCCTCGGAGTGTGCAAGATTGCGTGCCGAGATGCGTAAACTGCACCAGATTCAACACCACCAACGGCAAAAGGAGGGAAAACTTTAAACCACTCATTACTAACCACTCTTCTTTTGATAGCAGATGCCCCAGAATGGAGGCGATGCTTGAACGTATTAAGGACAAAATAGATTATGGCCAATAACCATTCTGACGGCCTTTCTACGCCCGTTCAAACCAATCTTCCCTCCTCCCCCTCGTCTTCTAACGCTATCATTAACCACCCTACCTCGGCTTTTGTGCGTACCAATTTCATCCAGATCAACACGGACAGATGCTTTAAAAGCTTCTGCCAGCTTGGTCACTACCTACAGAACAACCGTTCAATTCAGATTGCTATCATTGCCGAACCATACACAGGAAAGACCAAGACAGCTAAGGGCATCTCGGGGTTTACCACGTACCAATGCCCAGCACAGAATCAAACAATCAGAGCGGTATTATACATTCGAGACAACTTTGCGGTTAAATACAGAGCGGTGCTGGTCACGCAGTGCTCGTCTCCGGACCTAGCCACTGTCCTACTTACGGCCGGTGACCGCAACCTCCTAATCTCCTCGGTCTACGCCCATAAGGACGCTGACCTCCCTCCATACCTGGACCTCCTGTCATCCGCCCACCTCCTGTATGACCCTGCGACCCCTCACCTCATTGCTGGGGATTTCAACGCATGGCACCCCACATGGGACAGCCATAACAGATGTAACGCGCGGGGCACGATTGTCGCGGACTACATCATCCAAAACAATCTCTTATGTCACAATGACGGTTCTGCTACCTTTGAATGTGTCACTCACCAGCAGAATCGGCAAAGCGCCATAGACCTGACCATTACCTCCATGCACCTCCCCGTAACGAATTGGCATGTGGATGACAGCATTATGCCAAACAACCAACATGCAGCACTCCTTTTCGCAGCAGGCTCTTCTTCCGCCTTGGACCTATCAAACCCACCCCCCTTCACCACGCGCAGATTTTCCACCAGAGGCAAGGTGGACTGGGGAACTTTCAGATCCTTGCTCTCCGCTAAGATGTTGGAGTCTGATATTTCCTCGGATTACATATCTCATCTGAACGAACTAGAACTAGAAGAATGCATTCGCACTCTCACCTCCCTTATCCACCAGGCTGCGGGTGAGGCCTTCAAGTCTCACGCCAGCTCGGGTTACGGCAAACGGCTGGGCTCCAAGCCCTTTTGGTCGGACGACCTGGATGTCCTACAGAACAAGCTTAATCAGGCAAAGAGAGCGACTCGCATATTACAGGCTAACAACTCCCCACAGGACTTATTTACGGACGCACTGTCGGCCCTGTCTGAAGCAAAAAAGAAGCTCTCTGAAGGCATCCGGAAAGCCTCCAGTAGTAGCTTCAGGGAATTTTGCAACTCACAGTCGGCGGAGAAGGTATGGGCTATCACCAACCCTGTTCTGAAGGCGGGCAAGCCTAGGCCACCCCCCTCCACTATACGCACGAGGGACGGTGGTCACACCACCAACAGCGCCGACACGGCGCAGGCCCTTCTAGCCCATTTCTACCCACCCGACCCCTCGGAAGAGGACAGCCCCCGGCAGGCGAGGCTGCGCAGGAACTGTGCGACCCCTCCCAGCTCGGCTGACGACCCTTCGTTCACGCAGGATGAGGTTCTGGAGGCCATCGCGGCCATCTCACCAAAAAAGGCCCCTGGGCACGACGGACTCACCTCGGACATATGCATCACGGTATTCAAATGTTTCCCGGACGTCATCACAACCCTGGCCAACAGATGCTTGCAACTAGGATATTTTCCAGTTTTCTGGAAGCTGGCCATCCTACGCATAATACCTAAGCCAGGTTCGCTTTCCCCTTCTGACCCTAAAGCTAACAGGCCAATCGGCCTAATACCCGTCTTTGGCAAAATGCTGGAGAAGCTCCTCACTGAACGCCTCCTGCACGCGGCCTCCACCAGCGGTCACCTCAACAATAGGCAATATGGATTCAGGAAAAACACCTCCACGGCACACGCTCTTCTGGACGCGATCAAGGACATCAAGACCAACAAATCTATGGGGCTCCACACCATCGCAGTCTCCTTGGACATTCAGTCCGCGTTCGATAGGGCCTGGTGGCCCGCCATACTCGACAGGCTCAAGCGCTCTAATTGTCCCCGCAATATATTCAAAACACTGGCCAATTACCTCACGCCCAGATCAGTTATCTTGAACCACGCGGGTTACACGGCGTCGTGCCGCACACAGCGGGGGTGCGTGCAGGGCTCTGCGTGTGGCCCCGCTCTGTGGAACTGCGTGCTGGATGACCTGCTGGACCTAACATTCCCGGAGGGCTGCCGGTTGCAGGCGTACGCGGACGATGTTCTTTTGGTAGCGTCCGCCAAGAGCATACCCCTGCTGCAGGAGAGGGCGTGCGCAGCCCTGGAGACCATTGCGGCTTGGGGAAGAGGGGTCAAATTGTTCTTTGGACCCGGTAAAACTAAGGCGATTGCTTTTACCCCCAGTGCGGCCAAAGCGGTGATTCGCATGGACGGGGTCCACATCAAATTTAGCCCAAACTTTACCATCCTCGGTGTGGTCATCGATAATCGACTGAACTTCAAATCCCATGTCAAACACGCCATTAATAAAGCTAAAGCCATATTCAACAGGCTCTGCGTGTTCGTCCGCCCCACCTGGGGACTTCACCCAGAAAACGTCAAAGCCATTTATAAATACGTCATCGCTCCCATTGTTTCGTACGCGGCTGGGGTCTGGGGACACGTCGCGGAAAAAGTCTACGTTAGACGGGCCCTTATTTCTTTGCAGAGGGGCTTCGCAATCCGTATTATTAGAGGCTACCGAACTGTTTCGGCGAACGCGGCAATCGCCATCGCGGGTCTCCTCCCCCTGGATTTGGACATACTTAGGATCAGGGAAAACGAGCTGGCCCGAGTGACTGGCGTTACGACTCGTTTACCCTTCGACGTACCATACGAATTCCCAACCCACATATCACAGCTGCTCCACCCAGCGGAGCGCATCTCGGTAAGGTTCCTACTGGCTCCCACCCAGGAGGGGGTGGACGAGGCCTGCACAGCCAGGTGCGTACAGATTTTCACAGACGGCAGTAAGTCCGAAACCGGCGAGGTGGGCGCCGCATGCGTCAGAGTCAACCCGGACGCGAGAGCCCGGGATAGAGTGAAACACTACAAATATAAACTGCACAACGCGTGCACCGTCTTTCAGGCCGAATTGTACGCAATATATCGCGCTTGCCTCATAGTCGTGAGCGAGGGACACCCGGAAGCGCTGATCCTTTCCGACTCCAGATCGGCCCTGGAAGCCTTGGGCTCCAGAAGCAGCACCACCCCGTTGGTGTCCCTCATTCATGGTATCATGGCTAATCACACCAATAATACGTCAGGCGACATCTCATTTTGCTGGGTCAAAGGACACGTCGGCATCCCGGGCAACGAGCTGGCGGACGAGGCCGCGAGGAGCGCGGCGTCCTCCCACTCCGTCCCGGCATACACGCATTTCCCCATCTCATATGTAAAACTCCACTCCTCGCGCTCCGCCTCCGCGGCGTGGGAGGACAGGTACACGAGGGCCGGTCAGGGGGCGTACACCAGGACCCTCCTTCCCACACCAAGGGATTGCCTGGCTCTGGCTTCCTCCATACCACACGACTTTCATTTCACTCAATTTATTACGGCTCATGGCGCCCACCTCTCTTACTTACACAGATTTCATATTGCACCAACGGACTGCTGCCCTTGCGACCGCGTCTCTCCCCAGACTCCTCGTCACCTGGTTGAGGATTGTCTCCGCTTCGCATACATCCGTCAGGATTACCTGTCGGCTCTGCCCTATAACATCGATATCGCTTCTCCATTTCACCTCCCGGACATCATGAGCGCGAAGCGTTCGACTTTCATCCTTAAGAGGTTCGCAAAGCTTGTTACGGACATTTTCTCCAAACTCAAGTCGTTCAACAATCTTTCTCCATGACATCCCATCCCCTCTTCCCGGTTTCTATTCATGTATCCCATGTATTTCATTATTCCATAAATCAACGGAGCTCCATTATTAAACCTATAATTAAATATGCATACACCCATTACCCGGCGGCCCGATGGCTGCCCGGGTGCTTCACTCTCATTACAAACTTCACTCCTATTCATTGATTTCAAGTGCTTCTCTACGGGATCTATGGATATATTCCTGGACAATCTGCGCATCTTGCTAATAAGGTACTGTAATGTATGCTCACGATTAAACAAGTGGCATACAAAGCCCGTCCGCTTCCACCCTCCTACTTGCAGGATTGCTGTGTGACCAGCCAGCGACGGCTGCCCGGCGACTCAGCTACCTGGCGTCTGCTCGGTCCGGATACGGAACACCTTAGGTTGCCCATTGGCTGCCCGCCTACTCGGCTACCTGGCGACTACTTGGTCTGGATACAGAACACCAACATCTAACACGGACTCCACTTCCACTCTCACGGCTAGGTCATAACAGTACCGCTGCTTTTACACTCACATTCACATCTTCAGCCTTACTTACTTACTTACTTATTAACTAACAAATTTACAAAACTCCCATTCAATTAGTCACCCTCATTCAAGCAATACCCAAAAACTCAACTCCACTCACTCACCCACACACACTCGAAGCAAGGTTAATAATACAATATGCACAAGAATCGCCATATTGCAATCTTGATTCGATTTCACATTACCCCTAGATTATATAATAGGCTTTCATTCATCCATTCATCCATCTATAATAATAACCTTAATATCTACTTGTGGCAACACTCACGGGCCCGGCGAACGCGCCGATTAAAGTCTCCGACTTGCTGATTAAAGTCCAGTAGTCATTAACAATAATCTTAATGTTTACCTATTACAACTTCCTCGGGCCCGGTGATTCCGCTGTTTAAATTCCCTGACTCGCTGATTTATATCTAGCCTAAGCAAATACGTAGCTACACTTCTCCTCCTTCATAATGACACACTCTATCAGGTATATACTGCATACCAGAAGCTAACTTACTCACCCTATCACTAACCTACCACGGTACATTTTTGACTACGGCACCTATATCTCCGATGTTGTAACCAGCCTGGGGATCGCTATAATTTTATTTTATCCTAACGCTCTGCTGCCCGATGCCCTATGCCCTATGGCTGCCCGCCCGCCCGCCCACCTAGCTGCCTGCCTGGCGACCGCTCGGTCTGGATACGGAACACCAACATTCAACATTTAACACTGACCTCACTCTCACTGCTCTGTCATAACAACACTGTTTTCACATGCCTATCCAACATAAATCACAAAAGAATTGCCACATGTGCAACTTTACCTGCTCAATATTCCTAATTTACATAACATGCTTTCACTCACTCAATTATCTCAACACCTAATTGCCTCTCGCTTGGTTGCCCGAAGACGCGGTGGCAGCCCGGGCGGCGGGTGGGCGGATCTGACCCCGCGCGAGGGGCGTGGCACCTGTCCCCGCTCCCCCGCACTTACAAACGACTGCGCGCCACCCGGGGGCTGCCCAGTGGCTGCCCGGTGCCCAATGGCTGTCCGTCCACTTAGCTACCTGAGGACTGCTCGGTCTGGATACGGAACATTTACTCTCAACGTCATCTTCACTCTCACGGCTTTGCCTTAACAGCACTGCCTCTATATTCATATTCACATCCTCGGCCTTATTAATCAACAAACCTACAAAAATCCCATCCAATTAGCTACCTTTATTCAAGCAACACCCAAACTCCACTCACTCACTTACACATTCAAAGCAAGGTTATAACACAATTCGCATTCGCACAGGTATCGCCATATCACAATCTCGTTTACTCTGCTGCCCGGGGGCTGCCCGGCGGCTGCCTGGTGTGGATGCGGAGCACCAATTTCTGGCACTTGCTTCACTCTCACTGCCCTGTCATAACAACACTGCTTTTACATTCACATTTACATCCTCTACATTGGACGCCCGATGACGCGGTGGCGGCCCGGGCAGCCGGTGGGCGGATCCAATTCCACGCGAGGGGCGTGGCACCCCCCCGCCGCTCCCTTGCAACTACAATCACCTGTGCGATGAGGAGCGCCAGTTCCCATTGTTACGTCGCCGAGAAAGGACGCGCGCGCCTCCTGCTCTCTCGCTTATCCGACACGTATGTGACACGATCCTCGGGTGCAGCTCTCCCGTGACAAAAGTGCCTTTGGTGTTGTTTGTGCTTGTGCTTGCGTGTGCTCAGCAACCACTATTTTGGATTGCCCACTTGGACACACAACTTGGCGTAATAGCGCCTTGCGACTCCCAGTAAGTACAATCTACACCCTTAATTTACCAATGATTCTCAATGTGGCATCACTGCTCCGTATGACGCAGTGCTTTGCGCTTTGGGCCCCTGGCACCTTTTCCCCGGCTCCGGGGGGCACGCTCAGCCCCGCGCTGTGACCACGACACTTGCCCCCCCCCTATGGCCAGATCCGGGTCGCGCGCTTGGGCTGCCCGACTGCCCGACGGCGGCCCGACGGCGGCCCGTCTGCATAAGGACTGTCCTGTCGACCAGGGGCCGCTCGGCCGCCCACTGGCTCACTTATCTCCAACTGCCATCAGGTAATGGTTACCTCAATTCTTTCTATTTATTCATTTACACACCTCACAGGTCCTGCTTGGCTTGGGCAAATACTTTGCTTGACTACGGTTCTCCTCCCCTATATACTATACTGTACACTAACTCACTCACCTCATCATTACTATTCTACCATGGTACCATCGGGATTGCGGCGCCTATATCCTCAATATTGCAACTAGCCTGGGGACCTTCACTTTAACCTCCCATCCAGTTACCCGGCGGCCCGATGGTTGCCCGATGGCTGCCTGCCTACCTAGCTACTTGACAACTGCTTGGCCTAGATACAGAACACCAGCATCTAATACTGACTCCATTCTCATGGCTTTGTCATAACAGTACCGCCTTTACACTCTTGTTTACATCTTCAGTCTTACTCATTGATCAACAAACGCACAAAATTCCTATTCAATCAGCCACCTTTATTCAAGCAACACCCAAACCCTACTCACTCACACACACATTTAATGTAAGCTTAATAACATTATTCGTATAAGAATCACCATACTCGCAGTTTTGATTTCACATTACTCTTGGTGTATATGGTAGGCCTCCAACTGTTGACAGGGGTGCTGTTGACGGAAAACCAGCATCTATTACTGACCTCACTCTCATGGCTCTGTCACAAAAACAGCACTGTCTTTACTCTCGTGTTTACATCCTCAACCTTACTTATTAATTAACAAACATACAAAAATCCTATTCAATTAGCTACCTTTATTCAAGCAAATACCTAAACTCCACTCACTCACCTACACATTCAAAGCAAGGTTATAACGCAATTCGCATTCGCACAGGAATCGCCATATCACAATCTCGTTTTCACATTACACCTTGAGTATACAGTTGGCTTTCATCCATTAACAACAACTCTAACTTCTACTTGTTGCAACACCCTCGGGCCCGGCGACCGCGTTGATTAAATTCTCAGATCTACCGATTATGTCTAGTTACAACTTCCTCGGGCCCGGCGACTTCGCTGTTTAAATTCTCTGACTGCTGATTTGAATCTAGGTCAAGCAAATACCTAGCTACACTTCCCCTCCCACATAATGATACACTTTATCGGGTATTTACTGCATACCATAAACAAACTTACTCACCTTATTACTAACCCACTATGTCACCTTTTTGATTGCGGCACCTATGCTCCCGATATTGTTACCAGCCTGGGGATCTCTACAATAAAAATTTCATCCCACTGTTTTGCTGCCCGGGGGCTGCCCGGCGGCTGCCTGGTATGAACACGGAACACCAACACCTAACACCTACTCCACTCTCACTGCCCTGTCATAACAACACTGCTTTCACATTTACATTCACATCCTCTGCATTATAATTAATAAATGCACAAAATTCTCAATAAATAAGCCACTTCCATACAAGCAAGTAATACCTACACATCTAAAATCCCCTCACACACTCACCCAACTTAAACTCAACAACATAAATCACATAAGAATTGCCAATGTGCAATTTTACTTGCTCAATCTTACCAATTTACATAATATGCTTTCACTCATTTAATTATCTCAACACCTAATTACTTCTCGCACGGACGCCCGAAGACGCGGCGGCGGCCCGGGTGGCCGGTGGGCGGATCCGGCCCCGGTCGAGGGGCGCGGCACTCGCCCTCGATATCCCACTGCTCTGCTGCCCGGGGGCTGCCCGGCGGCTGCCCGCCCACCTAGCTATCTGGCGTCTGCTCAGCCTGGATACAGAACACCAACATCTAACGCTGATTCCACTCACACGGCCTTGTCATAACAGTACTGTTTTTACATCCATACTCACATTTTCTACCTCATTAATTAACTTACCCACAAAATTCTCATTCAATTAGTTACCTTTACTCAAGCAATACTTAAACTCCACTCACTCACCCACACATCCAAAGTAAGCTCAATTACACAACCCATAATAAGAATCACCACATTTGCAATCTTGTTTCCACATTACCTCTAGTTTTCTCCATAATACCCCATCCCCCCCTCATCCCAGTATCTATTTATGTAATTCATGTATTTTACTATTCCATGAACCTGCGGAGCTCCTTTATTAAACCTATTATTAAATATGCATACACCCACCGCCCGGCTGCCCGATGGCTGCCCGGGTGCCTCTTTCTCTTAATTGTTCACTTCCATTCACTAGTTTTAAGTGCCCCTTTACGGGATCTACGTCTACGTCTACACTCCTGAACAAACTGCGCCCTTTGCCAATATGGTGCTGCAATGTGTGCTTATGATTAAACATGTGGCACACAAAGCCCGTCCGCCTTCACCCTCTTACTTATAGGATTATAGTGTGACCAGCCAGCCACCGGCGGCTGCCCGGCGATTAGCTGCCTGATGTCTGCCTGGTCCGGACACGGAACATCTATTTTTAACACGGACTCCACTCTCACCGCCCCGCCATAACAGTACCTCTTTTACATTCATACGCTCACATCCACTTTTCTAAATAACTAATGCATATAATTCCCATTCTATTAGTTCTTTCTTTCATGCAAGCAACACCCAAAACACACTCACCCCCACATTCAAATCAATCTTAACACTATAAAATCACAAAAGAATTGCCATTTTTGCAATTTCGCCTTCCCTTTCACATTTACTCCTAGTTCATATAACATGCTATTATTATTCATTAACAATAATCTTGACATCTACCTACTACAACTTCCTCAGACCTGGCGTGTTGTTAATTGGATAACTTTCTGATTCGCTGATTTAAATCTAGTTTATGCAAAATGCATGGTTGCACTTCTTTTCCCCTACAAGGATACATCATATCAGGCCTATACTGCATACTATACACTAACTCACTCACCTCATTACTAACTCACCATGGCACCTCCCCTCTTTGTTACTGTAATCAACCTGGGGACCTTTACAACCTTATCCCACCCCGCCGCTCGGCCGCCCGGGGGCTGCCCGGCGGCTGCCCGGGGCCCTATGGCTGCCCTCCCACCCAGCTACCTGGCGACAGCTTGGTTTGGACGTGGAACACCTGTATTTAACAATGACTCCACTCTCAATGCTCTACCTAACTTTAATTAAATAACAAGTTTTTCACTCATTCAACAACAATCTCAACACCTAATTGTTACTTGCTTGGACGCCCGATGACGCGGTGGCGGCCCGGGCAGCCGGTGGGCGGATCCAATTCCACGCGAGGGGCGTGGCACTCGCCCCCGCTCCCTTGCAATTACAATCACCTGTGCGATGAGGAGCGCCAGTTCCCATTGTTACGTCGCCGAGAAAGGACGTGCGCGTCTCCTGCTCTCTCGCTTACCCGACACATATGTGATACGATCCTCGGGCGCAGCTCTCCCGTGACAAGAGTGCCTTTGGTGTTGTTTATGCTTGTGCTTGCGTGTGCTCAACAACCACTATTTTGGATTGCCCACTTGGACACACAACTTGGCGTAATAGCGCCTTGCGACTCCCAGTAAGTACAATCTACACTCTTAATTTACCAATGATTCTCAATGTGGCATCACTGCTCCGTATGACGCAGTGCTTTGCGCTTTGGGCCCTTGGCACCTTATCCCCGGCTCCGGGGGGCATGCTCAGCCCCGCGCCGTGACCACGACACTTGCCCCCCCCCTATGGCCAGATCCGGGTCGCGCGCGCGCGGCCTGGGTAGCATGACATCTACTTATCCTCAATATATTAAACAGTATACGTGGCCTGGTGTGATGTGCCTACCTGTTTACCATACTTTACATCCGGCACGTCGAGCCCGGCCCGAGGTTTGACGTTATATTCAGGTATTATTTCCTCCCCAAGCCAGTACTCTCTGCTTGGGCTGCCCGACTGCCCGACGGCGGCCCGACGGCGGCCCGTCTGCACGAGGACCGTCCTGTCGACCAAGGGCCGCTCGGCCGCCCACTGGCTCACTTATCTCCAGCTGCCATCAGGTAATGGTTACCTCAATTCATTCTATTTTTTCATTTACACACCTCACTGGTCTGGCTTGGGCAAATACTTTGCTTGACTACGGTTCTCCTCCCCTATAGTAGCATGCTCCATCGGGTGCATGCTGCACACTGGAGACCTACTAACTTACTCACCCTATTACTAGCCTGCCACGGTGCCTTATTGATTGCGGCACCTATATCCTTGATTTTGTGGCCTGCCTGGGGATCTCCACAATTTTGTCTTGTTCTAATGTTCTGTTGCCCGGGGGCTGCCCGGCGGCTACCCGGTGCCCTATGGCTGCCCGCCCACCAAGCTGCCTGGTGACTGCTTGGTCTGGATACTCACACCTAGCTTGCTGTCCCGGGCCGTTGGCACTTTGTACTCGGCTCGGCGGGGCTTGCTCGGCCCTGCGCCGTGACCATGACTCGTGCCCCTCCTAGGGCCGGATCCGGGTCTTGCGCGCGCGGCCTGGGCGACATGACGCCTGCTTGTCCTCACCCCATTAAGCAATACACGTGACCTGGTATGGTATGCCTACCTGTTTGCCCTATCCCATATCCGACACGTCGAGCCGGGCCTGAGGTTTGGCGTTATAATCAGGTATTATTTTCTCCCTAAGCCAGTACTCTCTGCTTGGATTGCCCGGCCGCCCGGAGGCGACCCAACTGCGTGGGGACTGTCCTGATGACCAAGGGCCGCCCGGCCGCCCACTGGCTCACTTATCCCCAACTTGCTATCGGGTAGTGGTAGCCTCCCACAATACCTCCGGTTCGTTTTGCCTACTCGCTTACCTTATCTTATTCCCGGCACGACGGGCCCGGCCTGGGATTGGTGCAACATTTAGGTATTATTTCCTCCCTAAGCTAGTACTCTCCGCTTGAACCGCCTGGCTACCCGGCGGCGGTCTGACTGCCAGGGGACTGCCTTGACGACCATTGCCCGCCTGACCGTCCACTGGCTCACTCATCTCCGACCGGCTATCGGGTAATGGCTTCCTTACTCCATTTTTTACTCCATTTTTTTTTTTTTTTTTTTTTTTTCTTACTTATTCACCACACAAACATTACCTTTTCTTTGTTACCTGGCTGCCCGATGGTTGCTCATTGGCTGCCCGTCTGCCTAGCTACTTGGCGACTGCTTAGTCTAGATACAGCACACCACCAGCATTGAACAACTGATTCCACTCACACGACTTTGTCATAACAGTACTGATTTTACATTCATATTCACACCTTCAGCCTTATTAATTAACAAACGCACAAAATTCCCATTCAATCAGTTACCTTTAGTCAAGCTATACCCAAACTCCACTCACTAACCCACACATCCAATGTAAGCTTAATAACATAACTCGCACAAGAATCGCCGCACTTGCAAACATTAAAACATTGATCCCACATTACTGATAGTTTATATAATAGAGTTTCACCTTACATATCAACTATAATCTCTACATTCACTTGTTGCTACACCCTGGGGCCCGGCGACCGCGCCGATTAAAAATTTTCTGATTTACTGAGCTCTCTGTCCCGGGCCCTTGATGTTTTGATGTTTTACCCTTGTTGTGCGGTGCGTGTGTGTGCATCACAGCATCCACCCTTCCGGCATGTACCTGTTTACAATGGTAAGGTTGGCTGCCCGATGGCTGCCCGGCTGTCCGGTGGTTACCGGACCGCCGGGTGACCACCCGTGCGCCTGGGTGCCCGGGCGCCCCTCACTTTTCCGCCTTGGAACGCGTGTGTTCCGCACTATGAATTTTGTGATTATAACGGACTTTGGGTGCCTCTCGGCATGGTCGCGCGCGTGATCTGTGGACTCAGGGTGACTTCGGGGCGGGCGGCCGCCCGGGGGCTGTCTGGCTGCCGGGAGGCTTGGCTCCCGGTGGCTGCTCGGCTGCCCGGGTTGGTTGCTGGACGGCCGTGACTCTCGGTGGTCGGGCGGCCGCCCGCGCCGAGGTCTGGCTATGGGTCTTTGATTTGCGCGTGGGCTTGTGCTGGGGGATTCAACTATCTGATTCAACGGATTCATTCATTCAATCACTAATTAAAAATTATTGATTACCTTAGCCTGACTATAATAAAATTCTTTTGAATTGCGGGACCATGCATGCATGCACCTCAGCTGTGTGCATGGCCCTGCAATTTAACACATGATCACTACCCCACCTGCCTTGGGGTTTAGTTTCATTATAAGGAACACGTGAATGGATATATGAATATTATATAACACAAAACTTAAAACAATTTTGCCACCACTTTACTCCCACTTCATATTAGGCTTTCAATCATTAGTCATTTTTCTCTGATCTGATCCACTTTAGGCCATAGCTGTTTTTAAATTTAACTAACTATTTCTATTAATTATACTTTATCCATATAATTCCATTCTAAATTAGTTTTAAGTTAGTTTTAATGCTACTATGAATTTGTTAATTGCCCATTGTTACTGTAATAATAGTTTCATTATAAGGAATGCTTACCCCACTTTAGGCCATAGCCGTTTTTAAATTTAACTAACTATTTCTATTAATTATACTTTATCCACATAATTCTATTTTAAATTAGTTTTAATGCTACTATGAATTTGTTAATTGCCCATTTAAAAAAAAAAAAAAAAAAAAAAAAAAAAAAAAAAAAAAAAAAAAAAAAAAAATATATATAAATAATATTAAAAAAAAAAAAAAAAAAAAAAACCGCACTACTCTACTTCTGTCTCCGCCTCTTTTCCCTGCTGCACGTCCTGCACTATCTTCACGCAACATGGGGGATCGACTGGATGCTTGGCGCCGCTGCTGGTACTGCACCCCCCGGGTCGTGGGTGCGGCCGTCGCTGCGGCGAGTCGCGGCTGCGTTTCTTTTCTCCTGCCTGGATGGTCGCTGGACGGACGCCATCGCTTCTGCGGGGGCAGGCGTCGGCGACCTGCGGATGCTCGGGGGGGATGCGTCTGGGCTCCGGGTAGTACGGGGTGCCGCTTGGGCAATAGGAGTCATCCGGTGTGCGTTCGGCAGTGGCCCGCGTGGAATAGAATATACTACCTCACATTGATTCGGCCGATCTAGGTCTTGTGCAACATTTATTGACAATCATAGATACCCAATGCATCACGTTCTTTGCACTATTGTTTCATAAGCCTCTCTTACCATATTGGCTGCTGACATACATATTAATTGTTGGCACAACTCATCTTTGTAGTATAACCCTGGGAGTCCAAATTGAGCGGGCCACTGTTGGGTGCTTGCCGTGGTGGCACTTCTTGCATTTCATTATGTGGTGCGCCCGGTGCCCGGGGCACGGGCGGGTCTGCCCTGGGTGGCTGCGGGCCGCGGGAGCCAATATTTGGCGCGGGGCGTCTGTCCGGCGGCTGCCCGGGGGGGGGGGAGCGCGGCCGTGGCGCGCGGTTGTGGCGGCTGTGCCCGCGGGATTGGGGGGAGTGGCGCCGGCACCTTCAACACCTGCTCCAAGATCAATTTAGTTTTAATTTAGTTTTAATGCTACTATGAATTTGTTAATTGCCCATTTTTAAAAAAAAAAAAAAATAAAAATATTAAAAAAAAAAAAAAAAAAAAAAAAAAAAAAAATATAAAAAAAAAAAAAAAAAAAAAAAAAAATTAAAAAAAAAAAAAAAAAAAAAATTGAAAAAAAAAAAAAAAAAAAAAAACCGTGTAATAATAGTTTCACTATAAGTAATGCTTACCCCACTTTAGGCCATAGCTGTTTTTAAATTTAACTAACTATTTCTATCAATTATACTTTATCTATATAATTCTATTTTAAATTAGTTTTAATTTAGTTTTAATGCTACTATGAATGTTAATTGCCCATCTAAAGATAAATTATATGTTAACTTTTATTGTACATGAGCGGGCGCGCCCGCGCGTCCACCACTGGCCGCGCGGGCGCGCCCGCTCAATTCCGTCTTATCACGTATTGTTGTAGGGCCGTGGGTCTGGCCGGGCGGGCGTGCCCTCACGACTTACACCGGCCCCGGGCCGGGGGATCACGCCCGCCAGGTCCGATCCACATGCCACACTGATTTAACCCTATCTGCACCTGGGCGGGCGCGCCCGCGCGGCCAAGGCTGATCGCGCGGGCGCGCCCGCCCTGTCTTGTCAACTGCCACCGGGACATTCCACCCTCCCTACGCCTCAGTAACCCTTTCCCCGGGTGAGGCAGGACCTACCGGGCTGGCCCCTGCGGCCCTTCGGGCTGCACAGTTCGGGCGTCTTGTCGGTCTTCTACCACGGGGGCTTATGTGGCGGGGGGCACAAATCGACGTGCCGCCCCAGGGGAGGGTCTGACCCGCTTGGGTCTCACGCGCGCTAAAAAAATCCAGGGGGTGGGCTGTCCCTGTGGCAGACTTACTAGTTTTATTGTGTATTATTATGTATAAGTATATATTATTTTGATATCCCTCTCCTCCTCCTATCCCATTCCTTCTCTTTCCTTTCTTTCTATCCTCCTCCTTCTCTCTTTCCCCCTATCCTTCTCTTTCTTTCTTCCCCTTTTTACTTCCCCCTGGAGCACGGCACTGGTGGGCAACAAGCCTGACCATGGGATGAGCTCATAGTGCCGTGTCCTCTCCTTCAACCACACGCCCCCACCTATAACTCACTCACCCTTTCCCTATGAAATCCTTATGGATCCCCCTTACCTTAAACCAATAGTTGGAAAAAAAAAAAAAAAAAAAAAACCTAACCTAACCTAACCTAACCTAACCTAACCTAACCTAACCTAACCTAACCTAACCTAACCTAACCTAACCTAACCTAACCTAACCTAACCTAACCTAACCTAACCTAACCTAACCTAACCTAACCTAACCTAACCTAACCTAACCTAACCTAACCTAACCTAACCTAACCTAACCTAACCTAACCTAACCTAACCTAACCTAACCTAACCTAACCCAGTTCCCCCGCACCTCTAGACCCGAGCGCCACGTTTTTACGACGCTCCGTGCCTTTAAAATCGCAAAAATAGTTAAAGTTTCACCGATTTCAACGAAAGTTACACCAAAAGAAGCGGCTCGTCGAGCCCGTCATTTTGGTGTACCACACTTGGTGCCCAAAGTGAAACTGACGGAAGAAAAGTGAAGAAAAGTGAAAAATTGAGGTTAAGAGGAGCTTTGGAGGAAGAAAACTCGCGAATTTTATCGACGACCCCTGGTTTTTGGACTGTGGGAAGTTGTTTTTTGGCGAGGAGCAGCTACCACCCCAATTCCAGATTTTTAACACCAGGATCCAGGAAGTTTTCTAACAAAGTCCAAAAACCACGTGGACACGAGGTCCTGGATCCGCTGGAGCAAATCCAAAAAACACACTACAGCCACCAAGAGGACGTCGCAGCGGACTTTTCAGCACAAACTGGTGCTGAAAATATTGAAAAACGAAGGAGATACAAGGTCCTGAAATAAAAACATTCTAGTCATTAGTGTAAGTGTTTGTGAAACAAAATTCCCCTGGTAAGTTAGAAATTAAAAATTGTTATTAAATTTGTTGGCCCTTCAGGCACATAATTGCAAAGTTTTAGAATTTTCATATAAGTAGTTTTGGATTTATTCGGTTTTCAGGACCGGTGAGGCTATTGCCCCGACATTAGAAAACCAAATAAATACCGGTTTTTTATAGGACAGAGGACTGGATTTTGAGCCACAGGAAGAGGCTGACTCGGGCTATCCTGTGCAAGTAGTTTTTAGTCTAAATTTTCAGTACTTGTCTAGATTTGCCTAGACAAAGTTAAATTTTCAATCGTAAAAATCACTAAAATATTTTATAACCTCTTAATTTATATGAAAATATAAATTAAAAATTCGGTTCTTAGTGTCACAAGAAAGCCCGGGAAGCCCTCTTTACAATAGGATAAGGACCCGCGGGGTAGCCACCCTCACTTCCGAGCGCCACCCCCGCGAAATTAGATAGTAAGGTGCAAAAACCGCAAACTTAAAATTGTAATAGATCGCGAGCTTGAAATTGACTTTTTTATTATAGACAATATCAAAATTCCGTTTGGGACGAAAATTAGTTTTAAATCTACAGGCAATTTGAGTGAAAGAATTTTGGAAATCGTCCCAGCCAATTTTTAGATATAGCCTTTTAAACTTTTTTAAATTTTATTCCTAAATTTCATTGTTTTTTTCACAAATTTCGAGTGGTTCCCGAAAAGCGGGGCCAACCAAATTTTAAATAGTGGTAGGGACGGGTGAAACCCACCCCTCACCAAAAATTTAAGGATAAGGGTTCATACCCTTAGCCGCAAAACCATTTAATCACTCTTAAATTCGACAAAAATTGGACAAAAAATTTTTAAATAACTTATTTAACATATTACTATTTATTTTAAAATTATTATTTTCATATAGCAGGAAAGCCCAGTCTTTCCCCTTTTTAACAACACCCCTAACTCGCGTTAAGGTTAAAACCCCTCCGAGCGCCACCCCCGCGAAATTAGATAGTAAGGTGCAAAAACCGCAAACTTAAAATTGTAAAAGATCGCGAGCTTGAAATTGACTTTTTTATTATAGACAATATCAAAATTCCGTTTGGGACGAAAAATTGTTTTAAATCGACAGTGGATTTGACTGAACGAATTTTGAAAATCGTCCCAGCCAATTTTTAGATATAGCCTTTTAAACTTTTTAAAATTTTATTCTTAAATTTCATTGTTTTTTTCACAAATTTCGAGTGGTTCCCGAAAAGCGGGGCCAACCAAATTTTAAATAGTGGTAGGGACGGGTGAAACCCACCCCTCACCAAAAATTTAAGGATAAGGGTTCATACCCTTAGCCGCAAAACCATTCAATCACCCTTAAATTCGACAAAAATTGGACAAAAATTTTTTTTAATAACTTATTTAACACATTATAATTTATTTTAAAATTATTATTTTGATATAGCGGGAAAGCCCAGTCTTTCCCCTTTTTAACAACACCCCTAACTCGCGTTACGGTTAAAACCCCTCCGAGCGCTGACCCCCCAAAGACACCCAGGTAAAAAATTTCAGCAAAAAACTGAACTTAAATAATAACGGTCAAGGGTGATCAGCGACGGTTATTAGGCGTTTTTTAAACGCCATAGTCATAAATTGGCGTTTAGTAGTTAGGTATATATTAGGGGTGTATCAATTAAGACAAATTCACTCCCAAGAAATTTTCATCCCCCTACCCCTATTTCCGGAAGTAGGCCATCCCTGGACTTTTCCGGAAAGTTAAAACGCCAAATATTTTTAATTTAACTAAAAAAAGCCTCCCCAAAGTTTCATCCAAATCGTCCCGGTACTTCCCGAGTTACGGATTTTCACCCCCGGTCAGTCGGAACTTTTCAAAATTTCTCTTAATATAGATTTTTTATTGATATTTGTGCAATAAAAAATTCTATTTTTGGCCGTAGCTTCACGAGTGGGCCCGGGGCTATAGTACCTTGAAACTGGTTTTCGGGAATTACTTATAGTTTCCGAGCGCCACCCCCCGGGAATTTCCCGATTAAAACATCCGACTGACCAAAACAAAAATCTTTTCGAAAACGCCTAGGCCAACATCAAAATTCAAAATTCCAAAAACAACCTCTATCGATTTGGTATCCCTTCTTTCCCCTATCCCACATCCTAAAATCCCAATCCCGCTTTTCCCCATTTTGTGTCTGGGAGTTAAGGCCGAGATCCCGATAACTCCGAAAGTATCGGAGCTAGACGAATTTCGACCTCAATTCTGACCCTTAGACTCCTTCGGAGTCTGGGCAAAACCCATACTTAATTATCCTATCCCGCACCCTTTTAACCCCCTACCCCCAACCCCTAAATTAAATCTTCGACTCTAAATTCAAAATATCCCCGGAACTACCACTTTGGCAAAGGTAGTTCCATAACAAAATTTTGTCCTTGTAACCTACCCTATCCATTTCCATCAAAAACCCACCCTCCAATTTCACCCCGAACCCAATCCCTCCTAGGCACCTAACCATTGAGTTGTTTTGGTGCCTCTCTTTAATCAATTCTGATTAAAGAGTAATCAAACCGAACCCTACATCCCGAGGTCAATTCTGACCCCGGATTCGGTGAGGGTATCCATAGCCCTTCCCTTCCCACCCCCTACCCTCCACCCCCCACCCCTAAAACCCACCCCCAAATCGAAAAAATTCGATAACTCGGGAACTACTGGCCCGATTGCGACGGGAGTGGGCTTTTCTGGTCGGGGATAAAAAGCCGGACTTGACCTACCCCTCTGCGACTCTACGTAGAGCGTGTAGAGTCTAATTAAATTAAAAATCAGTTGGTAATATTAATATTAAATACTCCCAACAGACCAGTTTTTTGTAGTTTTAGGACACCCTGCTTCTCTTTTGAGAGCAGGCATAGGTTTAGAATTATTATCGACATATTTTATTTTATTATTAATTATTATTTTGACCTTTATTTTATCTATTATTTGACTTTTACAACTTTTACAAGTTTATTTTAATTAGTATAGGGAGCCTAGACCTCTCTTGAGGCTAGGTACTAGTATAGGACATTTCCAAAAATATTTTTTGGAAATTTTGGGAAAATTAAAATTAAGTTTTTATTTATACTATTTTAATTAACGTAGTTTTAAGACACCTGGACCTTTTTTGAGGCCCAGGGAATTTTATTTTTTATTTTATCTTTAACCTTCCCTATAGGAAATAAAACTTAATTTTAATTTTAACACAAAAACCAAAGATATTTTATTAGAATTTTATTTTAGTTTAGGACTCCTGGACCTCTATTGAGGCCAGGACAATTTAGTTTAGGACAAAATTTTGAAAACATTTTCAAATTTCTTTTAATTTTACAACTTAATTTCAATTGTTTCTTGAAAAATATAAATATTTTACTACTTTTTTATTTTAGCATAGGACTCCTGGACCTCTACCGAGGTCAGGCCAATTTAGTTTTTGGGACTTTTTTGAAGTTTTTTGGATACCCCAAAAACTTAAATTTAATTTTTCCAAGAAAATAATTGACTTTTTACTATAATTTTATTTTAGTTTAGCACTCCTGGACCTCTATTGAGGTCAGGATTCTTAGTTTTTAGGTTCTTTTTTGACTTTTTCGGATTTTACCAGAAAAACTTTAGCTTTTCTTTTGCCACAAAAACTAGTGAAATCGACTCGTAGACCTCTCCGGAGGCAAATCAAACATTTTTTGGAATTTTTTGGAACAAAAACTTTTTTTTTTTTTTTTTTTTTTTTTTTTTTTTCGAAAATTTTTTGTCTAAAAATTTTCAAAATATTTTTACATATTCTTGTACCCAGAGTCAAAATAAGGCAAAAACTAGTTTTTAATATATTTATTTACGGGTACTTTTGAACTTATAACATTTTAAAGTCTTAATTTATCCGAAATTTATATCTTACTATTTAGTTGTTAGTATTAGGTTATCTGAACCTCTCTTGAGGCCAGATATTAGTATTAGGATTTTATTATTGACGACGTTGCTCCCCTGGGGCCCTTGTACACACACTAAGGTCACACATCTTAACAAAATACTCCACAAGTCCCTAAACAAAACAGGTTTTTAATATTAAATTTAGTAAAATTTTGTCATTTTAACAATTTATTTTAATTTATCTTAACTTTATTTTGAATTTTAACTTTTACAAACGCACTAAGTACCTGAATAGACTAATAGGTTAGGTTAGGAGGCTAAGAATTTTAAAATTTTAAAATTGAATTTTAAAATTTTTGAAATCCAATTTCCTTCAATTTAGTCTAGTCACTTACCTTAACGTTCCTCAGTTTTAACTTTAAATATAAATTTAAATTTACCTATCCAAATTAATACTTTTTCAATTTTATTTTCAACTTCATTTATTTCAATTTTATTTAAATCAAATCTTATTTTAATTTTATTTTAATCTTATCTCAATTTTAGTCTTTTAACTTAACTTTATTTAAATACTTTTAAATTCTATCCGATCTTTACACATACCATACCTGTTCTATACTGTGTCGGCCTAATTTATTAATTACAAAATGTCGAATAAGCAGAGAGGTGCCAATGGTAACAGTAGAGGTAGGGCTGCAAACTTCCGGGAAGATACGGTGGTCCACAAGACTCCGCAGGGGAAAGTGGAGAAGATCCCGGAAAGTTTGGGCATAGCGCACCTTCTCCCAGCGATGTCTACTCACGCAATCAGAAACGCCGCGGTAAGGCTCAGAGATAGGATTTTAAAGGCCTTGGAGGCAACTTCGACACACAAGTCGGTAACTAAAGAGGATAAGGCCCTTATCACCAAGGAGGCGAACGACCTCAACGAGATGGTGTCGGAGTTGGCTCAAAGGCTCATAGACATAGATGAGAGAGAGCCCTCGAGTCAGAAAAGAGTGACAGAGGAAGAAGAAAGAGAAAGAGGGATACTTATAAATAGGGAAAGGGACATCCTTTACGATGTTCTTCAAGTCATCAAAAAGACAGAAGAGAACCAACGACAATACATAGCGAACCAGCAGGAACATATACAGCTGACTGGAGATAGACTTACAAGTATGCAAGAACTAATAGAGCATACTAAGGAACATACAAAAGAGACCCTAGAGAGACAAAAAGTATCCACGAAGGTAATAATAGAGAAGTTAGGCAACATCGAGAAAAGGGAAACAGCAGAAGATATAGGAAAACTACTAGCGGAGACAAAGGAGAACACAGAAAAGACCTTAGAGAGGCATGAAGAAACCAAGAGGGTAATGATAGAGAAACTTGAAAGCATAGAAAAAAGAGAGAAAGTTCCAAAGCCGCAGAAGGCAACGTACGCAGAAGTTCTGACGGAGGCCCGGCAGAGACCGCCCCATGGCAGAACTCTTCACTCCATCATAGTG
The DNA here is from genome assembly GCA_949710035.1 of Crambus lathoniellus. Taxonomy (NCBI): domain Eukaryota; kingdom Metazoa; phylum Arthropoda; class Insecta; order Lepidoptera; family Crambidae; genus Crambus; species Crambus lathoniellus. Next base: position 33,811,352 of record OX453302.1, on the reverse strand, counting down.
GCGTCGACCGACCCAATGCTGACCAGCGACCAAGTTATGGACGCAGTCAGGAAGACGGCGGATACCGGCGCCGATGAGGAGTGGATTAAAATCCAAAAAGTAAGAAAAGCAAAAGATCAAAAGGTGATAATAGGATGCGAGGACGAGAAAGAAGTAGAGAAGCTGAGAAAGAAACTGGAGAAGGAGAAGACACTGAAAGTAGAAAAGGCTAAAAACAAGGATCCGCTGGTAGTAGTACGATATGTAAGGGGGGACAAGAAAAAAGAGCAAGTAGAGGAGGCCATAAGAAGGAAAGCAGCCAACGTTTTAGAGAAGAGCAAGGATACGAAAGAGCAAATAGAGGCCATATACGAGAAGAGAACGAGAAACCCGCACGTGATGCACGTGGTCGTAAAGGTGACCCCCGCGATTTGGCGGCAGTTGACAGAGGCGGGGACTATCCAGCTACAATGGGGCATCTCCAAGGTAGAGGATCAGTCCCCGATCATCCAGTGCTCCCGCTGCCTGGGCTACGGCCATATCAGGCGGGTCTGTACGGAGGACTCGGACAGCTGCAGCCATTGCGGGGGAAACCACGTGTATGCCGTGTGCACAGAGAAGGAGAGTCCCCCCAGCTGCCTCAACTGTAAGCGGGCCAAGCATACTGAAAGTCAGCACAACACCTTTGACAGCATGTGTCCCATTAGGGATATGTGGGACAAGCTGGCCCGCTCAAAGGTGGCCTATTGCTGAGGGCCGCCAAAATAGAAAATCTGAATGGCAAGCTAACTTAGGCAGTATTAATAGGGACACAGTAGGGACAAACAAAAGCACACACCCTGGAGCAGCCAAGTACGTAAGAGTGCGAAGAGACGGAGGGCAACCAACCAGACAATGCCGCCACGGAGGGGAGCTGGAAACGCGCTGGACAGGGAAGGTAGTAGCTAAAACAATGTATGGTAACAAAAAATGGTTTTTGCAACCATCCACTTGCGGAGGTGAAACCAACCCACACCGCGACCAGCCCGCCTCCGGGATGGCCTCGGGGTTAAGTAGCCTTATACCGAGACTCACGCCCATACGGAAAAATCCAGTACATGCACACAACACACACACACAAGGGCCCAAACAAGCAAAAGTAGGCAAAGTAGTGGTAGGCAAAAAATTCTCAGTTACTAGTAAACGCCAAGTGAACAGATACCTTACGCAACAAAATATACATACATAAAGAGAAAAGTAAAATATTATTAGAACATAGGAGTAGATACAAAGCTGAAAATATAAAATCTCTCACAGCTATAAGTAGGGAAAACAGACAAAGCAATAGTATTACATTAGCAAAGATATACATATATAAGACATAATAAACAAAGACAAAGAAATCAAGAATAGGGGAAAACATAAGTAGAAATATAAGAATTGCAGTAAATAAAAGAGAAAGAAATAGACGGTAGGAAGCAATAATTACAGAAATAAAACTATACATAAGCTAAGTAATGTACTTATTAGAAAGTAAGAATATACTGTAAAAAGGAAAAACAAGAACTGTAACTAGAAATAAGAAACGTAATACTCCAGTAAGAAAAGAAAAGAAGAACCACGCAAGAAGAATCAAGCAAAAAGAATCAAGCAAGAAAAGAGAAGAAATAAAAAAGAAGATAAGAAAATTTGTATGTAAAAGAAAGTAATAGAATATATGTATGACAAATTGTAATTAATGTAAGAAATTAAAGAAATGCAAACGAGGAATTATGTAAGGTAAAGAAAATCAATGTATGTAAAAATTATAAATAAGAAGTAAGCGAAGGGTTTAATAAATGTAAATAAGTAATATTAAAATGTAAAATGTAAGGCAAGGAAACAATAGCAATTAATCATGGCATGTAACTAGTAGTGAAAATACGAAGAATATACGATAGTTATAAACAGTAATAAGAACAAAATGTAATGAAACAGAAATAATAGAATTAGAAAATAGAAAGCAGAAATAATAATGTAAAGTACATAACACAAGTAATACAAAAATGTAATATTATATAAGAAAGAAAATTTTGAAAAGAAAATATCCCAAAAAAGGGAAAAAAAACAAACAAAAGAAAAAAGAAAGATAAAAAAGACAAAAGCAAAAAAAGGCCTGCTACAAAGCGGGGAGCAATCTTAAAAAAAAAAAAAAAAAAAAAAAAAAAAAAAAAAAAAAAAAAACCTAACCTAACCTAACCTAACCTAACCTAACCTAACCTAACCTAACCTAACCTAACCTAACCTAACCTAACCTAACCTAACCTAACCTAACCCAGTTCCCCCGCACCTCTAGACCCGAGCGCCACGTTTTTACGACGCTCCGTGCCTTTAAAATCGCAAAAATAGTTAAAGTTTCACCGATTTCAACGAAAGTTACACCAAAAGAAGCGGCTCGTCGAGCCCGTCATTTTGGTGTACCACACTTGGTGCCCAAAGTGAAACTGACGGAAGAAAAGTGAAGAAAAGTGAAAAATTGAGGTTAAGAGGAGCTTTGGAGGAAGAAAACTCGCGAATTTTATCGACGACCCCTGGTTTTTGGACTGTGGGAAGTTGTTTTTTGTCGAGGAGCAGCTACCACCCCAATTCCAGATTTTTAACACCAGGATCCAGGAAGTTTTCTAACAAAGTCCAAAAACCACGTGGACACGAGGTCCTGGATCCGCTGGAGCAAATCCAAAAAACACACTACAGCCACCAAGAGGACGTCGCGGCGGACTTTTCAGCACAAACTAGTGCTGAAAATATTGAAAAACGAAGGAGATACAAGGTCCTGAAATAAAAACATTCTAGTCATTAGTGTAAGTGTTTGTGAAACAAAATCCCCCTGGTAAGTTAGAAATTAAAAATTGCTATTAAATTTGTTGGCCCTTCAGGCACATAATTGCAAAGTTTTAGAATTTTCATATAAGTAGTTTTGGATTTATTCGGTTTTCAGGACCGGTGAGGCTATTGCCCCGACATTAGAAAACCAAATAAATACCGGTTTTTTATAGGACAGAGGACTGGATTTTGAGTCACAGGAAGAGGCCGACTCGGGCTATCCTGTGCAAGTAGTTTTTAGTCAAAATTTTCAGTACTTGTCTAGATTTGCCTAGACAAAGTTAAATTTTCAATCGTAAAAATCACTAAAATATTTTATAACCTCTTAATTTATATGAAAATATAAATTAAAAATTCGGTTCTTAGTGTCACAAGAAAGCCCGGGAAGCCCTCTTTACAATAGGATAAGGACTCGCGGGGTAGCCACCCTCACTTCCGAGCGCCACCCCCGCGAAATTAGATAGTAAGGTGCAAAAACCGCAAACTTAAAATTGTAATAGATCGCGAGCTTGAAATTGACTTTTTTATTATAGACAATATCAAAATTCCGTTTGGGACGAAAATTAGTTTTAAATCTACAGGCAATTTGAGTGAAAGAATTTTGGAAATCGTCCCAGCCAATTTTTAGATATAGCCTTTTAAACTTTTTTAAATTTTATTCCTAAATTTCATTGTTTTTTTCACAAATTTCGAGTGGTTCCCGAAAAGCGGGGCCAACCAAATTTTAAATAGTGGTAGGGACGGGTGAAACCCACCCCTCACCAAAAATTTAAGGATAAGGGTTCATACCCTTAGCCGCAAAACCATTTAATCACTCTTAAATTCGACAAAAATTGGACAAAAAATTTTTAAATAACTTATTTAACATATTACTATTTATTTTAAAATTATTATTTTCATATAGCGGAAAAGCCCAGTCTTTCCCCTTTTTAACAACACCCCTAACTCGCGTTACGGTTAAAACCCCTCCGAGCGCCACCCCCGCGAAATTAGATAGTAAGGTGCAAAAACCGCAAACTTAAAATTGTAAAAGATCGCGAGCTTGAAATTGACTTTTTTATTATAGACAATATCAAAATTCCGTTTGGGACGAAAAATTGTTTTAAATCGACAGTGGATTTGACTGAACGAATTTTGAAAATCGTCCCAGCCAATTTTTAGATATAGCCTTTTAAACTTTTTAAAATTTTATTCCTAAATTTCATTGTTTTTTTCACAAATTTCGAGTGGTACCCGAAAAGCGGGGCCAACCAAATTTTAAATAGTGGTAGGGACGGGTGAAACCCACCCCTCACCAAAAATTTAAGGATAAGGGTTCATACCCTTAGCCGCAAAACCATTTAATCACCCTTAAATTCGACAAAAATTGGAAAAAAATTTTTTTTAATAACTTATTTAACACATTATAATTTATTTTAAAATTATTATTTTCATATAGCGGGAAAGCCCAGTCTTTCCCCTTTTTAACAACACCCCTAACTCGCGTTACGGTTAAAACCCCTCCGAGCGCTGACCCCCCAAAGACACCCAGGTAAAAAATTTCAGCAAAAAGCTGAACTTAAATAATAACGGTCAAGGGTGATCAGCGACGGTTATTAGGCGTTTTTTAAACGCCATAGTCATAAATTGGCGTTTAGTAGTTAGGTATATATTAGGGGTGTATCAATTAAGACAAATTCACTCCCAAGAAATTTTCATCCCCCTACCCCTATTTCCGGAAGTAGGCTATCCCTGGACTTTTCCGGAAAGTTAAAACGCCAAATATTTTTAATTTAACTAAAAAAAGCCTCCCCAAAGTTTCATCCAAATCGTCCCGGTACTTCCCGAGTTACGGATTTTCACCCCCGGTCAGTCGGAACTTTTCAAAATTTCTCTTAATATAGATTTTTTATTGATATTTGTGCAATAAAAAATTCTATTTTTGGCCGTAGCTTCACGAGTGGGCCCGGGGCTATAGTACCTTGAAACTGGTTTTCGGGAAATACTTATAGTTTCCGAGCGCCACCCCCCGGGAATTTCCTGATTAAAACATCCGACTGACCAAAACAAAAATCTTTTCGAAAACGCCTAGGCCAACATCAAAATTCAAAATTCCAAAAACAACCTCTATCGATTTGGTATCCCTTCTTTCCCCTATCCCACATCCTAAAATCCCAATCCCGCTTTTCCCCATTTTGTGTCTGGGAGTTAAGGCCGAGATCCCGATAACTCCGAAAGTATCGGAGCTAGACGAATTTCGACCTCAATTCTGACCCTTAGACTCCTTCGGAGTCTGGGCAAAACCCATACTTAATTATCCTATCCCGCACCCTTTTAACCCCCTACCCCCAACCCCTAAATTAAATCTTCGACTCTAAATTCAAAATATCCCCGGAACTACCACTTTGGCAAAGGTAGTTCCATAACAAAATTTTGTCCTTGTAACCTACCCTATCCATTTCCATCAAAAACCCACCCTCCAATTTCACCCCGAACCCAATCCCTCCTAGGCACCTAACCATTGAGTTGTTTTGGTGCCTCTCTTTAATCAATTCTGATTAAAGAGTAATCAAACCGAACCCTACATCCCGAGGTCAATTCTGACCCCGGATTCGGTGAGGGTATCCATAGCCCTTCCCTTCCCACCCCCTACCCTCCACCCCCCACCCCTAAAACCCACCCCCAAATCGAAAAAATTCGATAACTCGGGAACTACTGGCCCGATTGCGACGGGAGTGGGCTTTTCTGGTCGGGGATAAAAAGCCGGACTTGACCTACCCCTCTGCGACTCTACGTAGAGCGTGTAGAGTCTAATTAAATTAAAAATCAGTTGGTAATATTAATATTAAATACTCCCAACAGACCAGTTTTTTGTAGTTTTAGGACACCCTGCTTCTCTTTTGAGAGCAGGCATAGGTTTAGAATTATTATCGACATATTTTATTTTATTATTAATTATTATTTGACCTTTATTTTATCTATTATTTGACTTTTACAACTTTTACAAGTTTATTTTAATTAGTATAGGGACCCTAGACCTCTCTTGAGGCTAGGTACTAGTATAGGACATTTCCAAAAATATTTTTTGGAAATTTTGGGAAAATTAAAATTAAGTTTTTATTTATACTATTTTAATTAACGTAGTTTTAAGACACCTGGACCTTTTTTGAGGCCCAGGGAATTTTATTTTTTATTTTATCTTTAACCTTCCCTATAGGAAATAAAACTTAATTTTAATTTTAACACAAGAACCAAAGATATTTTATTAGAATTTTATTTTAGTTTAGGACTCCTGGACCTCTATTGAGGCCAGGATAATTTAGTTTAGGACAAAATTTTGAAAACATTTTCAAATTTCTTTTAATTTTACAACTTAATTTCAATTGTTTCTTGAAAAATATAAATATTTTACTACTTTTTTATTTTAGCATAGGACTCCTGGACCTCTACCGAGGTCAGGCCAATTTAGTTTTTGGGACTTTTTTGAAGTTTTTTGGATACCCCAAAAACTTAAATTTAATTTTTCCAAGAAAATAATTGACTTTTTACTATAATTTTATTTTAGTTTAGCACTCCTGGACCTCTATTGAGGTCAGGATTCTTAGTTTTTAGGTTCTTTTTTGACTTTTTCGGATTTTACCAGAAAAACTTTAGCTTTTCTTTTGCCACAAAAACTAGTGAAATCGACTCGTAGACCTCTCCGGAGGCAAACCAAACATTTTTTGGAATTTTTTGGAACAAAAACTTTTTTTTCGATTTTTTTTTTGTCTAAAAATTTTCAAAATATTTTTACATATTCTTGTACCCAGAGTCAAAATAAGGCAAAAACTAGTTTTTAATATATTTATTTACGGGTACTTTTGAACTTATAACATTTTAAAGTCTTAATTTATCCGAAATTTATATCTTACTATTTAGTTGTTAGTATTAGGTTATCTGAACCTCTCTTGAGGCCAGATATTAGTATTAGGATTTTATTATTGACGACGTTGCTCCCCTGGGGCCCTTGTACACACACTAAGGTCACACATCTTAACACAATACAAAACAGGTTTTTAATATTAAATTTAGTAAAATTTTGTCATTTTAACAATTTATTTTAATTTATCTTAACTTTATTTTGAATTTTAACTTTTACAAACGCACTAAGTACCTGAATAGACTAATAGGTTAGGTTAGGAGGCTAAGAATTTTAAAATTTTAAAATTGAATTTTAAAATTTTTGAAATCCAATTTCCTTCAATTTGGTCTAGTCACTTACCTTAACGTTCCTCAGTTTTAACTTTAAATATAAATTTAAATTTACCTATCCAAATTAATACTTTTTCAATTTTATTTTCAACTTCATTTATTTCAATTTTATTTAAATCAAATCTTATTTTAACTTTATTTTAATCTTATCTCAATTTTAGTCTTTTAACTTAACTTTATTTAAATACTTTTAAATTCTATCCGATCTTTACACATACCTGTTCTATACTGTGTCGTCCTAATTTATTAATTACAAAATGTCGAATAAGCAGAGAGGTGCCAATGGTAACAGTAGAGGTAGGGCTGCAAACTTCCGGGAAGATACGGTGGTCCACAAGACTCCGCAGGGGAAAGTGGAGAAGATCCCGGAAAGTTTGGGCATAGCGCACCTTCTCCCAGCGATGTCTACTCACGCAATAAGAAACGCCGCGGTAAGGCTCAGAGATAGGATTTTAAAGGCCTTGGAGGCAACTTCGACACACAAGTCGGTAACTAAAGAGGATAAGGCCCTTATCACCAAGGAGGCGAACGACCTCAACGAGATGGTGTCGGAGTTGGCTCAAAGGCTCATAGACATAGATGAGAGAGAGCCCTCGAGTCAGAAAAGAGTGACAGAGGAAGAAGAAAGAGAAAGAGGGATACTTATAAATAGGGAAAGGGACATCCTTTACGATGTTCTTCAAGTCATCAAAAAGACAGAAGAGAACCAACGACAATACATAGCGAACCAGCAGGAACATATACAGCTGACTGGAGATAGACTTACAAGTATGCAAGAACTAATAGAGCATACTAAGGAACATACAAAAGAGACCCTAGAGAGACAAAAAGTATCCACGAAGGTAATAATAGAGAAGTTAGGCAACATCGAGAAAAGGGAAACAGCAGAAGATATAGGAAAACTACTAGCGGAGACAAAGGAGAACACAGAAAAGACCTTAGAGAGGCATGAAGAAACCAAGAGGGTAATGATAGAGAAACTTGAAAGCATAGAAAAAAGAGAGAAAGTTCCAAAGCCGCAGAAGGCAACGTACGCAGAAGTTCTGACGGAGGCCCGGCAGAGACCGCCCCATGGCAGAACTCTTCACTCCATCATAGTGGCGTCGACCGACCCAATGCTGACCAGCGACCAGGTTATGGACGCAGTCAGGAAGACGGCGGATACCGGCGCCGATGAGGAGTGGATTAAAATCCAAAAAGTAAGAAAAGCAAAAGATCAAAAGGTGATAATAGGATGCGAGGACGAGAAAGAAGTAGAGAAGCTGAGAAAGAGACTGGAGAAGGAGAAGACACTGAAAGTAGAAAAGGCTAAAAACAAGGATCCGCTGGTAGTAGTGCGATATGTAAGGGGGGACAAGAAAAAAGAGCAAGTAGAGGAGGCCATAAGAAGGAAAGCAGCCAACGTTTTAGAGAAGAGCAAGGATACGAAAGAGCAAATAGAGGCCATATACGAGAAGAGAACGAGAAACCCGCACGTGATGCACGTGGTCGTAAAGGTGACCCCCGCGATTTGGCGGCAGTTGACAGAGGCGGGGACTATCCAGCTACAATGGGGCATCTCCAAGGTAGAGGATCAGTCCCCGATCATCCAGTGCTCCCGCTGCCTGGGCTACGGCCATATCAGGCGGGTCTGTACGGAGGACTCGGACAGCTGCAGCCATTGCGGGGGAAACCACGTGTATGCCGTGTGCACAGAGAAGGAGAGTCCCCCCAGCTGCCTCAACTGTAAGCGGGCCAAGCATACTGAAAGTCAGCACAACACCTTTGACAGCATGTGTCCCATTAGGGATATGTGGGACAAGCTGGCCCGCTCAAAGGTGGCCTATTGCTAAGGGCCGCCAAAATAGAAAATCTGAATGGCAAGCTAACTTAGGCAGTATTAATAGGGACACAGTAGGGACAAACAAAAGCACACACCCTGGAGCAGCCAAGTACGTAAGAGTGCGAAGAGACGGAGGGCAACCACCCAGACAATGCCGCCACGGAGGGGAGCTGGAAACGCGCTGGACAGGGAAGGTAGTAGCTAAAACAATGTATGGTAACAAAAAATGGTTTTTGCAACCATCCACTTGCGGAGGTGAAACCAACCCACACCGCGACCAGCCCGCCTCCGGGATGGCCTCGGGGTTAAGTAGCCTTATACCGAGACTCACGCCCATACGGAAAAATCCAGTACATGCACACAACACACACACACAAGGGCCCAAACAAGTCAAAGTAGGCAAAGTAGTGGTAGGCAAAAAATTCTCAGTTACTAGTAAACGCCAAGTGAACAGATACCTTACGCAACAAAATATACATACATAAAGAGAAAAGTAAAATATTATTAGAACATAGGAGTAGATACAAAGCTGAAAATATAAAATCTCTCACAGCTATAAGTAGGGAAAACAGACAAAGCAATAGTATTACATTAGCAAAGATATACATATATAAGACATAATAAACAAAGACAAAGAAATCAAGAATAGGGGAAAACATAAGTAGAAATATAAGAATTGCAGTAAATAAAAGAGAAAGAAGAGAAAGAAATAGACGGTAGGAAGCAATAATTACAGAAATAAAACAATACATAAGCTAAGTAATGTACTTATTAGAAAGTAAGAATATACTGTAAAAAGGAAAAACAAGAACTGTAACTAGAAATAAGAAACGTAATACTCCAGTAAGAAAAGAAAAGAAGAACCACGCAAGAAGAATCAAGCAAAAAGAATCAAGCAAGAAAAGAGAAGAAATAAAAAAGAAGATAAGAAAATTTGTATGTAAAAGAAAGTAATAGAATATATGTATGAAAAATTGTAATTAATGTAAGAAATTAAAGAAATGCAAACGAGGAATTATGTAAGGTAAAGAAAACCAATGTATGTAAAAATTATAAATAAGAAGTAAGCGAAGGGTTTAATAAATGTAAATAAGTAATATTAAAATGTAAAATGTAAGGCAAGGAAACAATGTATTAATCATGGCATGTAACTAGTAGTGAAAATACGAAGAATATACGATAGTTATAAACAGTAATAAGAACAAAATGTAATGAAACAGAAATAATAGAATTAGAAAATAGAAAGCAGAAATAATAATGTAAAGTACATAACACAAGTAATACAAAAATGTAATATTATATAAGAAAGAAAATTTTGAAAAGAAAATATCCCAAAAAGGGAAAAAAAACAAACAAAAGAAAAAAGAAAGATAAAAAAGACAAAAGCAAAAAAAGGCCTGCTACAAAGCGGGGAGCAATTATAAAATAAAAAAAAAAAAAAAAAAAGAACCTAACCTAACCTAACCTAACCTAACCTAACCTAACCTAACCTAACCTAACCTAACCTAACCTAACCTAACCTAACCTAACCTAACCTAACCTAACCTAACCTAACCTAACCTAACCTAACCTAACCTAACCTAACCTAACCTAACCTAACCTAACCTAACCCCAGTTCCCCCGCACCTCTAGACCCGAGCGCCACGTTTTTACGACGCTCCGTGCCTTTAAAATCGCAAAAATAGTTAAAGTTTCACCGATTTCAACGAAAGTTACACCAAAAGAAGCGGCTCGTCGAGCCCGTCATTTTGGTGTACCACACTTGGTGCCCAAAGTGAAACTGACGGAAGAAAAGTGAAGAAAAGTGAAAAATTGAGGTTAAGAGGAGCTTTGGAGGAAGAAAACTCGCGAATTTTATCGACGACCCCTGGTTTTTGGACTGTGGGAAGTTGTTTTTTGTCGAGGAGCAGCTACCACCCCAATTCCAGATTTTTAACACCAGGATCCAGGAAGTTTTCTAACAAAGTCCAAAAACCACGTGGACACGAGGTCCTGGATCCGCTGGAGCAAATCCAAAAAACACACTACAGCCACCAAGAGGACGTCGCAGCGGACTTTTCAGCACAAACTGGTGCTGAAAATATTGAAAAACGAAGGAGATACAAGGTCCTGAAATAAAAACATTCTAGTCATTAGTGTAAGTGTTTGTGAAACAAAATCCCCCTGGTAAGTTAGAAATTAAAAATTGTTATTAAATTTGTTGGCCCTTCAGGCACATAATTGCAAAGTTTTAGAATTTTCATATAAGTAGTTTTGGATTTATTCGGTTTTCAGGACCGGTGAGGCTATTGCCCCGACATTAGAAAACCAAATAAATACCGGTTTTTTATAGGACAGAGGACTGGATTTTGAGTCACAGGAAGAGGCTGACTCGGGCTATCCTGTGCAAGTAGTTTTTAGTCTAAATTTTCAGTACTTGTCTAGATTTGCCTAGACAAAGTTAAATTTTCAATCGTAAAAATCACTAAAATATTTTATAACCTCTTAATTTATATGAAAATATAAATTAAAAATTCGGTTCTTAGTGTCACAAGAAAGCCCGGGAAGCCCTCTTTACAATAGGATAAGGACCCGCGGGGTAGCCACCCTCACTTCCGAGCGCCACCCCCGCGAAATTAGATAGTAAGGTGCAAAAACCGCAAACTTAAAATTGTAATAGATCGCGAGCTTGAAATTGACTTTTTTATTATAGACAATATCAAAATTCCGTTTGGGACGAAAATTAGTTTTAAATCTACAGGCAATTTGAGTGAAAGAATTTTGGAAATCGTCCCAGCCAATTTTTAGATATAGCCTTTTAAACTTTTTTAAATTTTATTCCTAAATTTCATTGTTTTTTTCACAAATTTCGAGTGGTTCCCGAAAAGCGGGGCCAACCAAATTTTAAATAGTGGTAGGGACGGGTGAAACCCACCCCTCACCAAAAATTTAAGGATAAGGGTTCATACCCTTAGCCGCAAAACCATTTAATCACTCTTAAATTCGACAAAAATTGGACAAAAAATTGTTAAATAACTTATTTAACATATTACTATTTATTTTAAAATTATTATTTTCATATAGCGGGAAAGCCCAGTCTTTCCCCTTTTTAACAACACCCCTAACTCGCGTTAAGGTTAAAACCCCTCCGAGCGCCACCCCCGCGAAATTAGATAGTAAGGTGCAAAAACCGCAAACTTAAAATTGTAAAAGATCGCGAGCTTGAAATAGACTTTTTTATTATAGACAATATCAAAATTCCGTTTGGGACGAAAAATTGTTTTAAATCGACAGTGGATTTGACTGAACGAATTTTGAAAATCGTCCCAGCCAATTTTTAGATATAGCCTTTTAAACTTTTTAAAATTTTATTCTTAAATTTCATTGTTTTTTTCACAAATTTCGAGTGGTTCCCGAAAAGCGGGGCCAACCAAATTTTAAATAGTGGTAGGGACGGGTGAAACCCACCCCTCACCAAAAATTTAAGGATAAGGGTTCATACCCTTAGCCGCAAAACCATTCAATCACCCTTAAATTCGACAAAAATTGGACAAAAAATTTTTAAATAACTTATTTAACATATTATTATTTATCTTAAAATTATTATTTTGGTATAGCGGGAAAGCCCAGTCTTTCCCCTTTTTAACAACACCCCTAACTCGCGTTACGGTTAAAACCCCTCCGAGCGCTGACCCCCCAAAGACACCCAGGTAAAAAATTTCAGCAAAAAGCTGAACTTAAATAATAACGGTCAAGGGTGATCAGCGACGGTTATTAGGCGTTTTTTAAACGCCATAGTCATAAATTGGCGTTTAGTAGTTAGGTATATATTAGGGGTGTATCAATTAAGACAAATTCACTCCCAAGAAATTTTCATCCCCCTACCCCTATTTCCGGAAGTAGGCCATCCCTGGACTTTTCCGGAAAGTTAAAACGCCAAATATTTTTAATTTAACTAAAAAAAGCCTCCCCAAAGTTTCATCCAAATCGTCCCGGTACTTCCCGAGTTACGGATTTTCACCCCCGGTCAGTCGGAACTTTTCAAAATTTCTCTTAATATAGATTTTTTATTGATATTTGTGCAATAAAAAATTCTATTTTTGGCCGTAGCTTCACGAGTGGGCCCGGGGCTATAGTACCTTGAAACTGGTTTTCGGGAATTACTTATAGTTTCCGAGCGCCACCCCCCGGGAATTTCCCGATTAAAACATCCGACTGACCAAAACAAAAATCTTTTCGAAAACGCCTAGGCCAACATCAAAATTCAAAATTCCAAAAACAACCTCTATCGATTTGGTATCCCTTCTTTCCCCTATCCCACATCCTAAAATCCCAATCCCGCTTTTCCCCATTTTGTGTCTGGGAGTTAAGGCCGAGATCCCGATAACTCCGAAAGTATCGGAGCTAGACGAATTTCGACCTCAATTCTGACCCTTAGACTCCTTCGGAGTCTGGGCAAAACCCATACTTAATTATCCTATCCCGCACCCTTTTAACCCCCTACCCCCAACCCCTAAATTAAATCTTCGACTCTAAATTCAAAATATCCCCGGAACTACCACTTTGGCAAAGGTAGTTCCATAACAAAATTTTGTCCTTGTAACCTACCCTATCCATTTCCATCAAAAACCCACCCTCCAATTTCACCCCGAACCCAATCCCTCCTAGGCACCTAACCATTGAGTTGTTTTGGTGCCTCTCTTTAATCAATTCTGATTAAAGAGTAATCAAACCGAACCCTACATCCCGAGGTCAATTCTGACCCCGGATTCGGTGAGGGTATCCATAGCCCTTCCCTTCCCACCCCCTACCCTCCACCCCCCACCCCTAAAACCCACCCCCAAATCGAAAAAAATTCGATAACTCGGGAACTACTGGCCCGATTGCGACGGGAGTGGGCTTTTCTGGTCGGGGATAAAAAGCCGGACTTGACCTACCCCTCTGCGACTCTACGTAGAGCGTGTAGAGTCTAATTAAATTAAAAATCAGTTGGTAATATTAATATTAAATACTCCCAACAGACCAGTTTTTTGTAGTTTTAGGACACCCTGCTTCTCTTTTGAGAGCAGGCATAGGTTTAGAATTATTATCGACATATTTTATTTTATTATTAATTATTATTTTGACCTTTATTTTGTCTATTATTTGACTTTTACAACTTTTACAAGTTTATGTTAATTAGTATAGGGACCCTAGACCTCTCTTGAGGCTAGGTACTAGTATAGGACATTTCCAAAAATATTTTTTGGAAATTTTGGGAAAATTAAAGTTAAGTTTTTATTTATACTATTTTAATTAACGTAGTTTTAAGACACCTGGACCTTTTTTGAGGCCCAGGGAATTTTATTTTTTATTTTATCTTTAACCTTCCCTATAGGAAATAAAACTTAATTTTAATTTTAACACAAAAACCAAAGATATTTTATTAGAATTTTATTTTAGTTTAGGACTCCTGGACCTCTATTGAGGCCAGGACAATTTAGTTTAGGACAAAATTTTGAAAACATTTTCAAATTTCTTTTAATTTTACAACTTAATTTCAATTGTTTCTTGAAAAATATAAATATTTTACTACTTTTTTATTTTAGCATAGGACTCCTGGACCTCTACCGAGGTCAGGCCAATTTAGTTTTTGGGACTTTATTGAAGTTTTTTGGATACCCCAAAAACTTAAATTTAATTTTTCCAAGAAAATAATTGACTTTTTACTATAATTTTATTTTAGTTTAGCACTCCTGGACCTCTATTGAGGTCAGGATTCTTAGTTTTTAGGTTCTTTTTTGACTTTTTCGGATTTTACCAGAAAAACTTTAGCTTTTCTTTTGCCACAAAAAAAAAATTCTCAGTTACTAGTAAACGCCAAGTGAACAGATACCTTACGCAACAAAAATATACATACATAAAGAGAAAAGTAAAATATTATTAGAACATAGGAGTAGACACAAAGCTGAAAATATAAAATCTCTCATAGCTATAAGTAGGGAAAACAGACAAAGCAATAGTATTACATTAGCAAAGATATACATATATAAGACATAATAAACAAAGATAAAGAAATCAAGAATAGGGAAAAACATAAGTAGAAATAAAAGAATTACAGTAAATAAAAGAGAAAGAAATAGACGGTAGGAAGCAATAATTACAGAAATAAAACTATACATAAGCTAAGTAATGTACTTATTAGAAAGTAAGAATATACTGTAAAAAGGAAAAACAAGAACTGTAACTAGAAATAAGAAACCTAATACTCCAGTAAGAAAAGAAAAGAAGAACCACGCAAGAAGAATCAAGCAAAAAGAATTAAGCAAGAAAAGAGAAGAATTAAAAAAGAAGATAAGAAAATTTGTATGTAAAAGAAAGCAATAGAATATATGTATGACAAATTGTAATTTATGTAAGAAATTGAAGAAATGCAAACAAGGAATTATGTAAGGTAAAGAAAATCAATGTATGTAAAAATTATAAATAAGAAGTAAGCGAAGGATTTAATAAATGTAAATAAGTAATATTAAAATGTAAAATGTAAGGCAAGGAAACAATGTATTAAACATGGCATGTAACTAGTAGTGAAAATACAAAGAATATACGATAGTTATAAACAGTAATAAGAACAAAATGTAATTAAACAGAAATAATAGAATTGTAAAAAAGAAAATGATATAATAAAAGAAATGTACACAACACAAGTAATACAAAAATGTAATATTATATAAGAAAGAAAATTTTGAAAAGAAAATATCCCAAAAAGGGAAAAAAAAACAAACAAAAGAAAAAAGAAAGATAAAAAAGACAAAAGCAAAAAAAGGCCTGCCACAAAGCGGGAAGCAATATATAAAAAATAAAAAAAAAAAAAAAAAAAAAAAAAAAACCTAACCTAACCTAACCTAACCTAACCTAACCTAACCTAACCTAACCTAACCTAACCTAACCTAACCTAACCTAACCTAACCTAACCTAACCTAACCTAACCTAACCTAACCTAACCTAACCTAACCTAACCTAACCTAACCTAACCTAACCTAACCCCAGTTCCCCCGCACCTCTAGACCCGAGCGCCACGTTTTTATGACGCTCCGTGCCTTTAAAATCGCAAAAATAGTGAAAGTTTCCCCGATTTCAACGAAAATTACACTAAAAGAAGCGGCTCGTCGAGCCCGTCATTTTGGTGTACCACACTTGGTACCCAAAGTGAAACTGACGGAAGAAAAGTGAAGAAAAGTGAAAAATTGAGGTTAAGAGGAGCTTTGGAGGAAGAAAACTCGCGAATTTCATCGACGACCCCTGGTTTTTGGACTGTGGGAAGTTGTTTTTTGTCGAGGAGCAGCTACCACCCCAATTCCAGATTTTTAACACCAGGATCCAGGAAGTTTTCTAACAAAGTCCAAAAACCACGTGGACACGAGGTCCTGGATCCGCTGGAGCAAATCCAAAACACACACTACAGCCACCAAGAGGACGTCGCGGCGGACTTTTCAGCACAAACTGGTGCTGAAAATATTGAAAAACGAAAGAGACACAAGGTCCTGAAATAAAAACATTCTAGTCATTAGTGTAAGTGTTTGTGAAACAAAATCCCCCTGGTAAGTTAGAAATTAAAAATTGTTATTAAATTTGTTGGCCCTTCAGGCACATAATTGCAAAGTTTTAGAATTTTCATATAAGTAGTTTTGGATTTATTCGGTTTTCAGGACCGGTGAGGCTATTGCCCCGACATTAGAAAACCAAATAAATACCGGTTTTTTATAGGATAGAGGACTGGATTTTGAGTCACAGGAAGAGGCCGACTCGGGCTATCCTGTGCAAGTAGTTTTTAGTCTAAATTTTCAGTACTTGTCTAGATTTGCCTAGACAAAGATAAATTTTCAATCGTAAAAATCACTAAAATATTTTGTAACCTCTTAATTTATATGAAAATATAAATTAAAAATTCGGTTCTTAGTGTCACAAGAAAGCCCGGGAAGCCCTCTTCACAATAGGATAAGGACCCGCGGGGTAGCTACCCTCATTTCCGAGCGCCACCCCCGCGAAATTAGATAGTAAGGTGCAAAAACCGCAAACTTAAAATTGTAATAGATCGCGAGCTTGAAATTGACTTTTTTATTATAGACAATATCAAAATTCCGTTTGGGACGAAAATTAGTTTTAAATTGACAGTGGATTTGACTGAACGAATTTTGAAAATCGTCCCAGCCAATTTTTAGATATAGCCTTTTAAACTTTTTTTAAATTTTATTCCTAAATTTCATTGTTTTTTTCACAAATTTCGAGTGGTTCCCGAAAAGCGGGGCCAACCAAATTTTAAATAGTGGTAGGGACGGGTGAAACCCACCCCTCACCAAAAATTTAAGGATAAGGTATCATACCCTTAGCCGCAAAACCATTTAATCACCCTTAAATTCGACAAAAATTGGACAAAAAATTTTTAAATAACTTATTTAACATATTATTATTTATCTTAAAATTATTATTTTGGTATAGCGGGAAAGCCCAGTCTTTCCCCTTTTTAACAACACCCCTAACTCGCGTTACGGTTAAAACCCCTCCGAGCGCCGACCCCCCAAAGACACCCAGGTAAAAAGTTTCAGCAAAAAGCTGAACTTAAACAATAACGGTCAAGGGTGATCAGCGACGGTTATTAGGCGTTTTTTAAACGCCATAGTCATAAATTGGCGTTTAGTAGTTAGGTATATATTAGGGGTGTATCAATTAAGACAAATTCACTCCCAAGAAATTTTCATCCCCCTACCCCTATTTCCGGAAGTAGGCCATCCCTGGACTTTTCCGGAAAGTTAAAACGCCAAATATTTTTAAATTAACTAAAAAAAGCCTCCCCAAAGTTTCATCCAAATCGTCCCGGTACTTCCCGAGTTACGTTTTTTCACCCCCGGTCAGTCGGAACTTTTCAAAATTTCTCTTAATATAGATTTTTATTGATATTTGTGCAATAAAAAATTCTATTTTTGGTCGTAGCTTCACGAGTGGGCCCGGGGCTATAGTACCTTGAAACTGGGTTTCGGGAATTACTTATAGTTTCCGAGCGCCACCCCCCGGGATTTTCCCGATTAAAACATCCGACTGACCAAAACAAAATTTTTTTTCGAAAACGCCTAGGCCAACATCAAAATTCAAAATTCCAAAAACCACTCCTATCGATTTGGTATCCCTTCTTTCCCCTATCCCACATCCTAAAATCCCAATCCCGCTTTTCTCCATTTTGTGTCTGGGTGTTGAGGCCGAAATCCCGATAACTCCGAAAGTATCTTAGCTAGACGAATTTCGACCTCAATTCTGACCCGAGTCTGGGCAAAACCCACACTCAATTATCCTATCCCGCACCCTTTCAACCCCCTACCCCCAACCCCTTAATTAAATTTTCGACTCTAAATTCAAAATATCCCTGGAACTACCACTTTGGCAAAGGTAGTTCCATAACGAAATTTTGTCCTTGTAACCTACCCTATCCATTTCCATCAAAAACCCACCCTCCAATTTCACCCCGAACCCGATCCCTCCTAGGCACTTAACCACTGAGTTGTTTTGGTGCCTCTCTTTAATCAATTCTGATTAAAGAGTAATCAAACCGAACCCTACAGCCCGAGGTCAATTCTGACCCCGGATTCGGTGAGGGTATCCATAGCCCTTCCTTTCCCACCCCCTACCCTCCACCCTCCACCCCTAAAACCCACCCCCAAATCGAAAAAAATCGATAACTCGGGAACTACTGGCCCGATTTCGACGGGAGTGGGCTTTTCTGGTCGGGGATAAAAAGCCGGATTTGACCTACCCCTCTGCGACTCTACGTAGAGCGTGTAGAGTCCAATTAAATTAAAAATCAGTTGTAAATATTAAAATTAAATACTCCCAACTGACCAGTTTTTGTAGTTTTAGGACACCCTGCTTCTCTTTTGAGAGCGGGCATAGGCTTAGAATTATTATTGACATTTTATTTAATTATTAATTATTATTTTAACTTTTATTTAATTTAATTGACTTTTACAACTTTTACAAGTTTATTTTAATTAGTATAGGGACCCTTGACCTCTTTTGAGGCTAGGTATTAGTATAGGACATTTCCAAAAATATTTTTGGAAATTTTGAAAAAAAAAAAAATTGTGTTATTTTTTTATTTATATTATTTTAATTAACGTAGTTTTAAGACACCTGGACCTATTTTGAGGCCCAGGGAAATTTATTCTTAATTATCTTTAACCTTCCCTATAGGAAATAAAAACTTAACTTTAATTTTAACTCAATAACCAAAGATATTTTATTAGAATTTTATTTTAGTATAGGACTTCTGGATCTCTATTGAGGCCAGAACAATTTAGTTTAGGACAAAATTTTGAAAAAATTTTCAAGTTTTCTTAATTTTTACAACTTAATTTTAATTGTTTCTTGAAAACTATCAATATTTTATTGCTTTTTTATTTTAGTATAGGACTCCTGGACCTCTACTGAGGCCAGGTCAATTTAGTTTTTGGGACTTTTTTGAAGTTTTTTGGATACCCCAAAAACTTAAATTTAATTTTTTCAAGAAAACAATTGACTTTTTATTATAATTTTATTTTTGTTTAGGACTCCTGGACCTTTATTGAGGCCAGGACAATTTAGTTTTAAGACATTTTTGAAGTTTTTGGATTAACCAAAAAACTTAAATTTTATTATTTTGTCAAAATTATAAACTTTTTATCACAATTTTATTTAGTTTAGGACTCCTGGTACTCTATTAAGGCCAGAAAATTTCAATTTTAATTGAAGATTTACATTTTAACCGACTTTTTAGTCACGACTATACACTTTGAAAATCAATTACTGCATGTTTTGAATCAAAACCCGAAATTAAAAATTAGGTTGAATCATACATTTTTACTAAGTGCTCCCCGGGGTCTTTGTACACAGACAACACTTACACACACAACACTACATCCACAGTACAACACCACAAAAAACACAAACACTAAACAACACAAAACACAGCACATCTAAACTACTCCTGGTTAGGGCGCACAATCATATATCTAGTCATTTCATTTTAATTTTAAATATTTAATTTTACAAATTTTGTTTATATTCTAATATAATTTAAATTTTAACTTCAATTAAGTACTTATCTAATTTTATTTTAATTCTAGTCAATCCTAATTTAATTTTATTTCAATTTTATCAATATTATTTTTATCTTTATTTTAGTGACTTTATTTGATCGTTAATTTATTTCGTCCGTCCCTTTACAACTAGGTGTTAACTTATTTCGTGCTGTCCCCCTTTACAATTAGGTGTTAACTTATTAGTGTCGTCCCATTTTTTACAACTTTTACAACCTTACTTTTAATTTGTTAAATTATTTTGTGCTGTCATTGTAGAATTTAAACTTATTTTATAATTAGGTGTTAATTTATTCGTACTGTCCCGTAGTGTAGTGTGCTGTAGCGTCCTTTTTCGCCTTAGTTCAGAACAAATTAGGAAAATGAGTTCGAAACTGAAAAAGCCAGTGAGCCCTAAAACAAAACCCTCCGTCACCACTACAAGAAAAAACGTAAGAGAGGAATCAGTAATGTATATTTCACCGCCGAAACCGAAAGAAAAGCCACCCACAACAGCACCCATAGAGGCTCCTATGACGGCACCTACACCGGCACTTACACCGGCACCCATGCTGGCACCCACGCCGGCACCCCCGCCGGCACCCAAGCCGGCACCTACGCCGGCACCCACGCCGGCACCCCCACCGGCACCCACGCCGGCACCCACGCCGGCACCCACGCCGGCACCTACGCCGGCACCCACACCGGAACTCAAGATGCACTCCCTCTTCCCAGCAATGCAAGGAAACGATCTCAGAGAAGCAGCAAGAAAAACCAAACGTAGGATTTATAAGGTACTGGAGGGGGGCCCGGGACACAAATCGGTAACAAAGGAAGATAAAGCTAACATCAAAAGTGAAACTGCGGACTTGTTAGCGATAGTAGAAATATTGTCGGATAGATTAGAACAATTTGAGAAAGGAGAAGGAAATAGTGAAGTGGTACAAAAAGTGCACAAAAACCTTACAGATGGAGAAACAGTAAAGAGATTAGGTAAAATAGAAGAAGCACTAAAAGAACTGACAAAGTGCTCACAGGAGAACTTAACCAACCAAAAAGAGACGGAAAAAACTATAAAAGAGAACCATAAGATAACAATCGAGAAATTAGACAGGATAGATAGAGTAGAAGGAAAACCGACATATTCAGAACAATTGAGGAAAAATATACCACAACCACCCAGAACACTCCACTCCCTTCTAGTCGCCTCGACGGACGAAAATCTCACGAGCGAGGACGTCTTCGAGAGAGTAAAGGAGACGGTTGAAGCAGACGGGGAGTGGACACACGTCCAGAAGGTAAGAAAGGTGAGGGGCCAGAAAATCCTTATTGGCTGCAACAGCGAGAAAGAAATAGAAGAAATAAGGCACAAAATAGAAAAAGGAAAGAATCTGAAGACCGAGAAAACGGAAAATAAAAATCCCCTGGTGATTGTCAAGCACGTAAGGGGTGCTGACAAAAAAGTAGAAGTTACGGAGGCAATAAGGAGGAAAGCGGAAAGACATATAGATAAAAAGAAGGACATAAAAGAGCAGATTGAGCCGGTGTATGAGAGGAGGACGCGGAATCCGCACGTGGCGCACGTGGTGGTGAGAGTGACCCCTGCTATTTGGCAGCAGCTGACAGAGGCGGGGACTATTCAACTTCGCTGGGGTATCTCCAGCGTGGAGGATCAGTCCCCGCTTATCCAGTGCTCCCGCTGCTTGGGCTACGGCCACATCAAGCGGGTCTGTCAGGAGCAACTGGACAACTGCAGTCACTGTGGGGGAAACCACCTCTATGCCGCGTGTGACAAAAAAGCCAGCCCCCCTAGCTGCATAAATTGCAAGCGTGCGAACCAGCCTCACCCTGAGCACAATGCTTTTAGCAGCTCGTGCTCCCTAAGGGTGAAATGGGACAGACTGGCCCGCTCGAGAGTAGCATACAGCTAAGGGCATGGCACGGGCAAATAACGTAGATACAAACATTAGGTATATCGCACTCCAAGCCAACGTACAGAGAAAGAAAAACGCCACATCAGAGCTTTTCATTGAGGCAGCGAAAAAGAAGGCCTTGTTCGCTCTCATACAGGAGCCATACGTAGGGAACCAGGGAATACTGAGCGGCCCTGTAGGCACAAGAATCATCCAGGCTGCCCGAGAGGTTGGGAAAACAAACAAGGCGGCCATCGCCGTCTTTGATAACAATATTAAAATACGCCAACTCCCCAACCTCACAAACACCAACATCGTGGCAGCAATACTAGAAACTCAAACTTGGACGATCGGGCTTATTTCAGTCTATTTTGAACCCGACCAAGACCTGGATCCCTACGTAAGGCAGCTGAGAAATCTGTACGAGGGAATGGAGTGCGATAAAACAATTGTAGGTGGCGATGTAAACGCCTGGAGCGAGTGGTGGGGGAGCGCGAAGAACAATCCTAGAGGCAATGAAGTAATAGGATTAATTCACGAAATGGGGTTATGTGTGGTCAACCAAGGAACAGTTCCGACTTTTGAAACGTGGAGAGGTGGAAAAAAATATGAAAGCATAGTCGACATCACGTGTTGCTCGGTCGACATTCTTGGCGAGATCACCAACTGGAGAGTCGACAGAAACCTAACAACGTCGGACCACAACGGAATCATTTTCGAAATAAACTTAGACAAAATTAATGAAATTGAAAATAAGAAGACCACGCGAAAATACAATACCAAAAATGCCAATTGGCTGAAATTTAAAAAAGATCTCAATGAGAGACTAGATAACAATGGAATCAAGATTAGTGTTGTAGAGTCTATACATGGTGTAGACAAACTAGAAAACACGATAAATAAATATGTAGAAGTGTTAACCGAAACCTGCAACAAGACCTTAAAATTAAAGAAATCTGATAATAAAATAAAGATTCCGTGGTGGTCCGATGAGTTAGAAGCAAAGAAGAAAGAGAAGAATAGAAGGAAGGCCAGAATTAAATGGGCAGCGCCACACCGCCAAAAATGGGTGACCGAGCAATATCTTATAGCCAAAAAGGACTACGAGGAAGCGATGGACGAGGCCCGCATCAAAAGTTGGAAGGAGTTCTGCGGCAAACAAGATAGGGAAAGCATGTGGGATGGGATATATAGGGTCATTGGAAGAACGAAAACAAACCACGAAGATCTTCCAATCGCCAAAGACGGCAATACCACCAGCCCAACAGAATCAGTCCGCATTATGGCCGAGACATTCTACCCGGAGGATACAAGTCAGGGGGAAAACGAGCAACATAAAGAGGTTAGAAGAAGCGCGGCTGAAGCAAACGATGATCGTGAAAATGAAATTCGCGACCCTCCTTTTGTGGAAGCTGAGCTTCTCTACGCAGCGGGCTCGTTTAACCCCAAGAAGGCTCCGGGTAGAGATGGCTTTACTGCCGACATATGTCAAGCGGCGATAAGTGCGGACTTACAACTGTCTTTGGCGATCTATAACAAATGCCTAGAACTCTCCCATTTCCCTACACAGTGGAAACAAGCCACAGTGATAATGTTGCGGAAGCCAAACAAGACCGACTACACGCACCCCAAATCTTATAGACCAATAGGGCTCCTGGCAATTTTAGGGAAAATTCTCGAAAAAATGTTAGTTCGCCGGATTAGGTGGTTTGTGTTGCCCAAATTAAATCCCAGGCAGTACGGTTTTGTGCCGCAAAGGAGTACTGAAGACTCCCTCTATGATATGTTCCAGTGTATCAGGCATAATCTCGCTGAGAAACGGATCATGGCACTGATTTCACTGGACATAGAGGGGGCCTTCGATAACGCCTGGTGGCCCAAAATCGTCTGCCAACTAAAAGAGAAGGGATGCCCGATCAATCTGCGAAGGCTGGTAGATAGTTACCTAAGTAACAGGACCGTGGCGGTGAGGTATGCGGGGGAAGAGTATTGTAAGGGCACGAACAAGGGTTGCGTCCAAGGTTCAATTGGCGGGCCCTTGTTCTGGAACCTTCTACTCGACCCCCTGCTTGATGAGCTCACCGACTGCGGTATTTACTGCCAAGCCTTCGCAGACGACATCGTGCTAGTTGTGGAGGGCAACACAACCAACGAGATAGAGCGTAGGGCCAATGTCGCGCTCTCCCGTGTTCGGGACTGGGGTGTGTCAAATAAACTAAACTTTGCGCCACAAAAAACCAAGGCGATGGTATTAACCAAGAAACTAAAATTTGACACCCCTAGGCTGACCATGGGGGGGACCGACATTGAGATGGTGAGAGATATTCAAATTCTAGGTGTCACCTTCGACGATCGCCTAACCTTCAACACGCACATCGCGAACCAAGCAAGAAAGGCGATCGACATATACAAGGGAGTAAGTAGAGGAGCTCGAGCCACCTGGGGGTTAAAATCAGAAATTATTAAAACGATTTACGTCGCGGTTATTGAACCGATAATTTTATATGCGGCCAGTGTCTGGGCCCATCAAGCAACTAAAATAACCTCCAGAAAGGCTCTCGACGCAGTGCAACGTGGGTTCGCGCAAAAAATCGTGAAATCAAACAGAACGGTATCCCTTAATGCCGCCTTAGTATTGTCGGGGCTGCTTCCGCTGGACCTTCGGGCCCAAGAAGCATCCCAGCTTTATGAGGCGAAGCGAGGGAAACCCCAGGCAATACTAAGCGGCAGAAATGTAGAGGCGCGCGTACCCACGATTGAGGACAGCCACCCCAGCAAAATGTTAGACACAAAATTTACTTGTTTGGACAACGCAGAGGAGGAGGGCAAATTGGCAGAAGGCTTGGTAAGGATATACACGGACGGCAGCAAACTGGAGGGGAAAGTTGGGGCTGCCCTGACTTGTTGGGAAGGGCGGACCGAAACCAGTACCCGAAAGTTTAAGCTGGAGCCGTTCTGTACAGTCTTCCAAGCCGAGCTGTATGCCATCCTCCAAGCGACCGAAATTCTCATTGGCAAAAAATATAGGGAAGCCGCCGTGCTCAGTGACTCGAGATCCGCACTCCAGACGCTTCTTGATCCGGACTCTTCGCACCCCATCACAAAGGCAATCCAGGGCAACCTACAGTTTCTTAGAGACAACCACCAACTCGTCTCATTGTACTGGATTAGGGCCCATGTCGGAGTGGAGGGGAACGAGAGGGCGGATCAACTGGCGAAGGATGCGGCTCTCAAGTTAAAAACTGGCTCGGACTATAGCTGCTGTCCTGTCTCCTTCGTTAAAAGGCACTTACGCACTTTAACGATCGAGATGTGGGACAGCAGATATAGAACCGAAAGCACGGCGGGAACCACAAAGGTATTCTTCCCTAGCGGGGTGGCAGCATACGGCACGGTGAGGAAGATGGAGATCGACCGGGTGACCTCGCAGATCCTGACCGGACATGGTGGGTTCTCTGCATACCTGCATAGGTTCAAATGCAAGGACAGCCCATCATGCATTTGCGACCCGGCAGAGGGCGAGGACATCTTCCACATCGTGCTGGACTGTCCTCAACACAGCGTCGATAGGTACACTCTACAGCAGACACTAAACACAAAATTAAGCAAAGACACCCTAGGCACCATTATGAAAAATAAAGAAGAAAGAGATAAGTTTATGGAATTCGCCACAAAAGTGGCAAATATAGTAATACAAAGGAACAAAAACTAGGGCAAAGACCGAAAGCAGGCAAACAGCTAGATTACGTTTGAACAACATTTTGTATATGGACTTATATAATTTATTAGCTATTTTATAAAAACAAGAAGCAACTCAAAGACGAAAGAAATAAGTATGAAATTGTACTAGAGATAAGAACTAGAGTTAAGAATAATGTAAAACGACAAACAACAGAAGACAACATTATAACATGTATTAGAATCTAAGAAAATTGTAACCTAAAATTTTAAAAAGAGAAAGAATGAGAAAAGAAACACTCATTTAAATATATATAAAATAGCAAAAAAATATACACATGTAAAAGAAAATAAATCAAGAAAACAGACAAACAAAGACCTGCAACAAAGCGGGGAGTACAGTAAAATATAATAAAAAAAAAAAAAAAAACCTAACCTAACCTAACCTAACCTAACCTAACCTAACCTAACCTAACCTAACCTAACCTAACCTTTTTTTTTTTTTTTTTTTTCTTTCGAGGGAAAAATGCTCCTTATGCACACCCCGCCGTTGAGGTACACGGCAGGGGAAGTGGGGCTCTCCCGCTGTTGACCAGCGGGCATACCACAACTAAAAAACCCCCGTTGTGACATCTCGTCCGGTTTACGGCAGTGTGGGTTCCCTTTGGGATTCGACCACACTACCCCGGTTGGCATTGGCAAAACCTGGCCCAAGCTTGAAGCGTACGGGAGGCACCTCAGTCACAAATGGACGCCTCCCCAGATGGACGGACCGTAGAACGGACCTCGCGACAGTCCGCCATCCGCGCGTTATCGGGTGTCATTTCATCCCGGAGCTCATCTCGACTGAGAGAGCGGGGAGCAACGACAGTCGACAGGTGAAGTGGAGATGCCGATCACTCAGTCATCCCACTGTTGCTACGCTCGCCCTCTATAGGGCGTGCTCCGACTTGGGCAAGCCCACTGCGCTCGGGCAGTATCCCCTTACTCGCTGGTGGGTTGCATTTGCGGGACCCCATGACGTGGTCGGCCGGCTGCTTACTCGCAGCGCAGACCGAGCACCGGGGTTTGACGACACTACAAGCCGCGGCCATGTGGCCCGGTTCACCGCAACGGAAGCAAAGTTTGCTCCTGTCCTCTTTCGATGGGCACCTGGGCTTTGTGTGGCCCAGCCCCAGACACTTAAAGCACCTTAAAGGAAGAGGGGACAGAACCCTCACCCGAACGATGTTCCACCCGACTTTAAACTTCTCGGTCATCGCAACCGCCTTGGCAGCCGCCACAGGGCATCTAATGCGGATGCACCAGGACCCGTCTCTCTCGGCCATAATGGACGTCGTCTTGACTTTCTGTCGCGCGCAACTAGACACGGCCGCTACGGCGTCCAGAACATCGTCTCTCGATATAGAGTCATCGAAACCCGTGATGTGCAGGTCGGCCGTCTTTTCTGGTCTACTGACTTCAACCAAATCGCCGACTGTTTGGCGGAGTTTGTCGGCCAGAGCGTTGGCCATAGTACCGCTAGGGTCTGGCAGCTCCAGGATTTTAGCTCCTGCCTGGCTCTCCTTAATAACGAACCCCTGTGCTCCATAGTCAGCAGGGGAGATGACAGCTTTGGCTCGTTTGATGACCTCGGCAAATGTTACCCCGTTTCCGCGCGCCTCCGGGAGGAGAGACAGTACCACTGCTGCAGATTTCGGGGGGATCAGCTTTGGCTTTGTTTTAGCCTTGACAGGCGCTTTCACGGCAGCCTGCGGTCTCTTCTGGGTGCTAGGAGGAGCTGCAGTGGTTGGGCTCGCCTTCTTACCCTTCTTCTTCTTTCGCCCAGTCTTCTGCTGCCAGTCATCGTTCTGGCGGGCGGCAGGGGGAATCTCGGGAGTACCACCATCTTCGTGCTCCGTGAAGGTAGCAGAGGCAGCTCTAGGGGTAGCTCTAGGCGCGACTTTGGGCGTTTGCAACGCGTCAGGCGAGGGGAGACGGCACTCCACTGCCATCAATCTCGGCTCAATGTGCTCCATCATGATCCTAGTGACAGAGTGAATCACCCTTTCAATAACGTCCTCGTCCAGGGACGTGGCCTTCTGTACTGGCCGCTGCTCCTGTTTGAGAGCGGCTACTTCCTTTCGCAGCTCCTCGAGATCTTTCCGGAGATTTGCGTTTTCAGCTTTAAGGCGGTCCAACTCCGCCGCTTCGGGGCTTACGTTCTGTGGCTGCGGCTGTAGAGACGGTCTACTGCGCGTTGGCTGTCGCGTAGTTTCGTCAAACTTTTCGAGGTTTACTCTCATTTTATCAGCTCTTGCCGCTGCTGCTGTCGCCTCGTACTCCGACAACTCAGACTGCATGGCAAGGTCAAGTGACGAGCTGGAACTCGCGGCCAGTTTGGGTCGCTTGAAATAAGACTCACTGTCTTTAACTTTCGGCTTAGGGGTTGAAGGAGGGGGCGTTTTACCCAAAGACTTCTTTTTTTTCGAACCTGCCCGCATGTAGTCTTCATAAGAAATAGGATGCCACTCTGTTGGATGCCAGTCTCCAGATTTGGAGGAAAGGTATTCCCCTGCTTCCGAATCACTACTAGAGCAATCGTAGGCTAACTTGTTAAAGTCGCTCGTCGTCTTTTGTGCACGGTTTTTGGATGGACCCAGTGCTTTGTCCGTACTACCGGAAGCAACAGTCGAAACCGTTGCATTCTTCGCCTTCTTAACTGCTTTTATTATAGGTTTTCTAAAGTCTGCCATACTTAATCCCACGAGTATGGGGGAAATATCCGGTCCACCCAGGCAGAGACCCCTGTACCTGGGTAACCCTAATACCACTGGGAGGGCGGGCGGTATCCCAGGGTTGGCGCTAGCTGGCTGGAACCTCTTCCAGCCACCTTAAGGCGGTCCGACGCCTGCGTTCCCAACGCCGTGACCTTTCAGGATTTTTATAGTGGTTTACTCCACGCGGCCCCCGTAGCGGCCCCCGTTCCTGCACCACGTACAGGGTTACGGTTTGTTCTTACATTTTTTAAAGGGGTTTTACATCCCCGCAGCCCCCGTGACAGAACACGGCAGCCCCCGTTCCTGTACTAAGTACAGGGTTACGGTATAATCCTGGTTTTGGTTCGCGCCGGCCAAAGCCCGGTAACCCCCTTCCACCGGGGGCCGTTCCCCTATCCACCACCTGGGGGACGCGCTCGGTCTCGGATCCAGGAACCGCATCACTCGCATGAGGCCGAGAACCTAACCTAACCTAACCTAACCTAACCTAACCTAACCTAACCTAACCTAACCTAACCTAACCTAACCTTTTTTTTTTTTTTTTTTTTTTTTTTTTTTTTTTCGAGGGGAAAATGTACTTTTACGCACCGCCCGCCACCAGATAACTGGGGCAGGGGAAGTGGGACTCTCCCGCTGGTGAACAGCGGGCATACCTTACACTAAAAACCCCCCGTTGTGACGTCTCTGCCGGTTGTCGGTGGCATGGGTTCCAATCGGGAATCGACCACACCGCCCCGGCCGGCCATGGCTTATCCTGGCCTCGATCTTGTGTTTAGGAGACGCGCGTCACGAGTGGCGTCTCCATCCTTCATCATGGGGGGAAAAGATGCGCGGCGTAGCGCCTTCTACGTCCCCCAGTTCGTCGGCGTCTGAGCGGGTGCGCCTGGGCATCACCCTCGCGAAGCCGCTCAGTGGCCTCCTTTTGCGTTATAACCTCCTCGCAGAAGGTGGCCATGGCGTCCCAGGCCCTGCTGTCTTCCAGCATGGCCCTAACTACACTGGGTAGGGAGAGATCAGTCCCCACCACCGCCGTGAGTGTGCGGCGCTGTCGGCCCCAAGTTGCACACACCTCCAGGGTGTGCTGCGCCGAGTCACGAGCAGCACCGCATTCGTGGCACATAGGGCTCACCTCGCGCCGAATCATGTGCAGGTAATCCCCGAAACAACCGTGTCCGGAGAGTACCTGCACAAGGCGGTAAGTCAAAGACCCGTGCTTCCGCGCCACCCACTGTCTCAGCACCGGCTGGATTGCTTCAACTGTGCGCCGACCAAACTCCGCGGACTCGAGTTCCTCCTCCCATCGCTGCATAACTGCGTCGTGCGCGTCGCGTCTTATCGCTTGGACCTCCTCATGGGTCAGACGATCTCCCCGTGCCCTACACTCAATTTTGTGCCGGTATACTTCGTCAAGCACCTCCGCTTCCATCTCCCATGGCGGAGTGCCTGCCAGCGCTAGGGCCGCCGACGCAGAAACTGTACGGTAAGCTCTTATAGCCCGTGTAGCCATCGCGCGTTGTGGGGAACGCAGGAGCGCACAGATATGCCTATTCATGGCATCTGCCCAGACCGGCGCACCGTATAAGGCCATACTTTTAACCACGGTCGCATAGAGGCGACGGCAGCTAATGCTTGGCCCACCAACATTTGGGAGTAGCCGACCGAGAGCTAGCGCCGTCTTAACAAGTCGCGGGGCCAGCTTCTTAAAGTGCGGTATGAAGCCCCACCGGCTGTCTAGGGTCAAGCCCAGGTACCGCATAGTATTGCCTACAGGGACATTTACACCATCCACTGACACAAAAGCATCGGCTGGTGGGCCATCGCGGGGCCCATGAAAGCAAATAACCTCCGTTTTATTCAGAGCTACCTCCAAACCCAACATTCTTATCCTTTGGACAACCAGGGTCGCGCCAACGGTAGCCAGACGCGCCGCTTCTGAGTAGCTGTTGCCCCGGGCGGTGATTAGGGTGTCATCCGCATAACTGATGATGTTCATGCGGGGCAACAGAAGACCTCGCAGGACCCAATTGAAACCAATGTTCCACAGGAGCGGCCCGAGGACTGACCCCTGTGGAACGCCACAACTTACTTCACGACTGTACATGGCTCCTCCTGGCCCAATGTACTTGACCTTACGTCCTGACAAATAACTTGCAACTACTTTTCGGAGATAGTATGGAACCTCGTGAAACCGTAGGCCCTCCAAGATGGTTTCGAAGGGGATGGTGTTAAACGCGTTGGCGATGTCAAGAGACACCGCCAGCACCTGTTCCCCTCTCGAAGTTGCCCTGTTACAAATACGCCTCAATTCCAGCAGGGCGTCAACAGTGGACTTTCCAGCACGGAAGCCATATTGCCGCTCGGACAAGTCAGGTCCCGCAGTTGAGAGGTGCTGCTCAATACGCGCGGCGAGTAGGCGCTCGAAAAGCTTACCCGCCTCGTCTAGGAGAACGATGGGCCTGAACGATGAGGGCGACCCAGGAGCACGTCCTTCCTTTTTTAAAAGACAGAGTCTGCCGTTCCTCCACGTGTAAGGGAACTCTCCCGACTCCAGGCACAGGGAAAACAGGTCCCTGAGCTGTTGTCCTAGGTGTTTTGAGGCCGCCACCAACACAAAACCAGGTACTCCATCTGGGCCCGGAGCCTTTCTCCCCTTCGCTCGGAGTCTGTCTAGCGCGGCATCGAGCTCCTCTTCGGTGACTGGAGCAGCCCTGACCGTCATCTCGTCTTCCCTTGTCGGAGAGGTCATTACCGGCGGGACGAACGCAGCCCTTCTCGGGAAGAGGCCAGACACAGCGTCACTCAACTGTCGTGGCTCAAAGTCCTCTAGCGAAGGCGCACCACCGCGCATTTTACTGCGTACCACGACAAAAGGCCTTCCCCAGGGGTCGCGGTCTAAGTCCTGGAGCCATTCCTCTCGCGCTCTGGACTTTGCCTGTGAAATGGCCTTCTGAAAGTCCAGTTTCGCTTGTTTGTAGGCCTCGTAGAGAAATTGTTCCTCAATCTCGGTATGCCTTCTTCGGCGACAACGTTTGTGGTCTCGACGCTTTCTATTGCAAGTTTCCCGGAGAGACGCCAGCTCAGCGGACCACCAGTAGACTGCCTTCTTGCCTGGAGGCGGGCCCAGGGAGCGGGGCATTGCTGTATCGCATATGTAAGTGAGGTCCTCTCGAAGTCTAAGAGCCCGCTGATTAGCGCTATCTTGGCGGCTATCGCGGGCATCATGGTTCCAACCTACAACTATTGCGGCTTCTTCAGCTAAATTTGGGTCGAAACGTGTGTGAGCCCACTTTGGAAACCGAGCACCACTACCTACACTTCTCCGGGGCAGTCTGTTAGATGATGCCACGTTGGTGGCGACCTCAAACGTTATGTATTTATGGTCAGAAAGGGACTCCACCTCTCCATGCACACGCCACCCTGAGATCCGAGCGGCTAGAACAGGGGTTGCAAACGTCACGTCAACTATTGAGCCACCATTCCGCCTCACGCACGTGAATTCGTGGCCCCTATTGCAAACTGCGAGTCCAGACGACGCTGCAAAGTCTGCGACTATGTCACCTTTGTCGTCCGTGACATGGGAGCCCCAAACGGCCGACTTAGCGTTGAGATCCCCCATGACCAAAACATGTTGTCG
Organism: Crambus lathoniellus; assembly: GCA_949710035.1. Taxonomy (NCBI): domain Eukaryota; kingdom Metazoa; phylum Arthropoda; class Insecta; order Lepidoptera; family Crambidae; genus Crambus; species Crambus lathoniellus. Next base: position 33,779,433 of record OX453302.1, on the reverse strand, counting down.
CTGACCAACCAACCGACCCACAACAAGACCTAGGAGATCAATGTAGACTTCTAGTTCGGCTACACTTTTGTTCGGAGAGAAATAGACCCCCACTATAGTGACATCCCCGAATTCAGCCACCACGTATCCCCGTCCCCTCTCCTTAGCCACTAACGGAGTGCGAGAATCGGGATCAACTAGAATTGCGACCGAGCCGCTTAAATCGCCTACCCAATGAGACAAGGTTGGAACGAAATACGGCTCCGAGATCACAGTTATATCAACCTTCCACTCCACCATAGTCTGCGAAAGCAGATCTTGAGACCGGGTGGAGTGATTGACATTAGCCTGAAGAAAGCTGAGATGCGGTGCACTAGTCATCGCTTTGTTCTGACATTATCTCAGCTTCCTCCGGCAGAAGCGGGTCGGCTACGGTGGGAGGGGCACGAGTACCTGGGCCCTCCTTTGGTTTGACGTGAGGAGGGTCACACTTCTTGCCCCCCATTCGGTGACCAGAGGGTCGCCCAGCATCTTCACAGACGGCACATCTATAAGCTGGTTGACTGCAGCTAGCAGCGATGTGTCCGTCTCTCCCACAGCGGTAGCACAGCCCACTACGGTCAACCTGACTCGGACACCGCTGGCTCGTATGCCCAAGGCTCAGGCATCTGAAACAGCGCATAGGCAGCGGTTCTAAAACACGCACCATGGCCGAGCTCCAGCCCACCAAAAGTCTCCCCGTTTCTACAATCTTTTTGGCAATAGGCACTCACTGGGCATTTTGCCAAAGCCGAGCCTGATCCCCCCGGACCAAATCGGACTTCTCCTACCTTAATCTGGTCGGAGGAATAAGCTTCTCCGCCCTTCTCCAAAATAGCAGCCATAATGTCCTCTTTCCCGATCGAGTCATCGAGCCCTGAGATACGGAGGTCAACACACTTTGTGGGTCTCGTGACTTTAGCCACTCCCGACAGCACCTCGCGCAGCTTAGAAGCCAGCTGATCCGCCTTCTGTTCATTTCCAGGGCCTGGGATGGAGATAATCCTGGCCCCCGTTGCCGCCTGCTTACAGCGGATGCCCTCGAGTCCGAAGTCCTTAAGCTGCATTTGTGCCCTAGCCTTGCACAGGATGGTGGCATATGTAGCACCCTGCGCGATAGCATCTGGATGCAGTGTCAAGACGACTGCTGCCGATCGCGGTGCTGAAAGACCAGCTTTCTTTTTGTTTCGCCTCTTGCGTTTCTTGTTTTGAGCGGCTGCATCGGCCGTATCAGCTGGTGGGAACCTAACCTAACCTAACCTAACCTAACCTAACCTAACCTAACCTAACCTAACCTAACCTAACCACGATAACACGAGAAAACACGATAAATAAATATGTAGAAGTGTTAACCGAAACCTGCAACAAGACCTTAAAATTAAAGAAATCTGATAATAAAATAAAGATTCCGTGGTGGTCCGATGAGTTAGAAGCAAAGAAGAAAGAGAAGAATAGAAGGAAGGCCAGAATTAAATGGGCAGCGCCACACCGCCAAAAATGGGTGACCGAGCAATATCTTATAGCCAAAAAGGACTACGAGGAAGCGATGGACGAGGCCCGTATCAAAAGTTGGAAGGAGTTCTGCGGCAAACAAGATAGGGAAAGCATGTGGGATGGGATATATAGGGTCATTGGAAGAACGAAAACAAACCACGAAGATCTTCCAATCGCCAAAGACGGCAATACCACCAGCCCAACAGAATCAGTCCGCATTATGGCCGAGACATTCTACCCGGAGGATACAAGTCAGGGGGAAAACGAGCAACATAAAGAGGTTAGAAGAAGCGCGGCTGAAGCAAACGATGATCGTGAAAATGAAATTCGCGACCCTCCTTTTGTGGAAGCTGAGCTTCTCTACGCAGCGGGCTCCTTTAACCCCAAGAAGGCTCCGGGTAGAGATGGCTTTACTGCCGACATATGTCAAGCGGCGATAAGTGCGGACTTACAACTGTCTTTGGCGATCTATAACAAATGCCTAGAACTCTCCCATTTCCCTACACAGTGGAAACAAGCCACAGTGATAATGTTGCGGAAGCCAAACAAGACCGACTACACGCACCCCAAATCTTATAGACCAATAGGGCTCCTGGCAATTTTAGGGAAAATTCTCGAAAAAATGTTAGTTCGCCGGATTAGGTGGTTTGTGTTGCCCAAATTAAATCCCAGGCAGTACGGTTTTGTGCCGCAAAGGAGTACTGAAGACTCCCTCTATGATATGTTCCAGTGTATCAGGCATAATCTCGCTGAGAAACGGATCATGGCACTGATTTCACTGGACATAGAGGGGGCCTTCGATAACGCCTGGTGGCCCAAAATCGTCTGCCAACTAAAAGAGAAGGGATGCCCGATCAATCTGCGAAGGCTGGTAGATAGTTACCTAAGTAACAGGACCGTGGCGGTGAGGTATGCGGGGGAAGAGTATTGTAAGGGCACGAACAAGGGTTGCGTCCAAGGTTCAATTGGCGGGCCCTTGTTCTGGAACCTTCTACTCGACCCCCTGCTTGATGAGCTCACCGACTGCGGTATTTACTGCCAGGCCTTCGCAGACGACATCGTGCTAGTTGTGGAGGGCAACACAACCAACGAGATAGAGCGTAGGGCCAATGTCGCGCTCTCCCGTGTTCGGGACTGGGGTGTGTCAAATAAACTAAACTTTGCGCCACAAAAAACCAAGGCGATGGTATTAACCAAGAAACTAAAATTTGACACCCCTAGGCTGACCATGGGGGGGACCGACATTGAGATGGTGAGAGATATTAAAATTCTAGGTGTCACCTTCGACGATCGCCTAACCTTCAACACGCACATCGCGAACCAAGCAAGAAAGGCGATCGACATATACAAAGGAGTAAGTAGAGGAGCTCGAGCCACCTGGGGGTTAAAATCAGAAATTATTAAAACGATTTACGTCGCGGTTATTGAACCGATAATTTTATATGCGGCCAGTGTCTGGGCCCATCAAGCAACTAAAATAACCTCCAGAAAGGCTCTCGACGCAGTGCAACGTGGGTTCGCGCAAAAAATCGTGAAATCAAACAGAACGGTATCCCTTAATGCCGCCTTAGTATTGTCGGGGCTGCTTCCGCTGGACCTTCGGGCCCAAGAAGCATCCCAGCTTTATGAGGCGAAGCGAGGGAAACCCCAGGCAATACTAAGCGGCAGAAATGTAGAGGCGCGCGTACCCACGATTGAGGACAGCCACCCCAGCAAAATGTTAGACACAAAATTTACTTGTTTGGACAACGCAGAGGAGGAGGGCAAACTGGCAGAAGGCTTGGTAAGGATATACACGGACGGCAGCAAACTGGAGGGGAAAGTTGGGGCTGCCCTGACTTGTTGGGAAGGGCGGACCGAAACCAGTACCCGAAAGTTTAAGCTGGAGCCGTTCTGTACAGTCTTCCAAGCCGAGCTGTATGCCATCCTCCAAGCGACCGAAATTCTCATTGGCAAAAAATATAGGGAAGCCGCCGTGCTCAGTGACTCGAGATCCGCACTCCAGACGCTTCTTGATCCGGACTCTTCGCACCCCATCACAAAGGCAATCCAGGGCAACCTACAGTTTCTTAGAGACAACCACCAACTCGTCTCATTGTACTGGATTAGGGCCCATGTCGGAGTGGAGGGGAACGAGAGGGCGGATCAACTGGCGAAGGATGCGGCTCTCAAGTTAAAAACTGGCTCGGACTATAGCTGCTGTCCTGTCTCCTTCGTTAAAAGGCACTTACGCACTTTAACGATCGAGATGTGGGACAGCAGATATAGAACCGAAAGCACGGCGGGAACCACAAAGGTATTCTTCCCTAGCGGGGTGGCAGCATACGGCACGGTGAGGAAGATGGAGATCGACCGGGTGACCTCGCAGATCCTGACCGGACATGGTGGGTTCTCTGCATACCTGCATAGGTTCAAATGCAAGGACAGCCCATCATGCATTTGCGACCCGGCAGAGGGCGAGGACATCTTCCACATCGTGCTGGACTGTCCTCAACACAGCGTCGATAGGTACACTCTACAGCAGACACTAAACACAAAATTAAGCAAAGACACCCTAGGCACCATTATGAAAAATAAAGAAGAAAGAGATAAGTTTATGGAATTCGCCACAAAAGTGGCAAATATAGTAATACAAAGGAACAAAAACTAGGGCAAAGACCGAAAGCAGGCAAACAGCTAGATTACGTTTGAACAACATTTTGTATATGGACTTATATAATTTATTAGCTATTTTATAAAAACAAGAAGCAACTCAAAGACGAAAGAAATAAGTATGAAATTGTACTAGAGATAAGAACTAGAGTTAAGAATAATGTAAAACGACAAACAACAGAAGACAACATTATAACATGTATATGAATCTAAGAAAATTGTAACCTAAAATTTTAAAAAGAGAAAGAATGAGAAAAGAAACACTCATTTAAATATATATAAAATAGCAAAAAAAATATACACATGTAAAAGAAAATAAATTAAGAAAACAGACAAACAAAGACCTGCAACAAAGCGGGGAGTACAGAAATATTAAAAAAAAAAAAAAAAAAAAAAAAAAAAAAAAAAAAAAAACCTAACCTAACCTAACCTAACCTAACTTTGGAAAACCCGACATTTACAAACCTAACTTTTGCTGTCTTTTTCTTGCTGACCTACTTTATTGGTTGGTTTTTTGTTGTGCAAAAGTTAGGTCGGCAAAAGATGGGTTTGCCAAAGGTAGGTCTGCAAAAGGTAGGTCTGCAAAAGGTAGGTCTGCAAAAGGTAGGTCTGCAAAAGTTAGGTTTTCTAAAATTAGGTCGCCAGATGTAACGTCTGCAAAAATTAGTTAGTTCTGTAAATGTTAGGTTTGCTAACTGTTCAGTACACCCCTGCCTATACCGCGGAATCATGCTAGCGCAGTGGAAGCTGGTATTACTAATATAGACTCCGGACAAAAAACTAGGTTTCAGCGGGGATGTAAACTGAACAATTGGACTGCGATACACAGCGGAGAGAATGTTAAGTAAGGTGAGGTTACATACGGGTCTGTGTGTCGAACGTCTCCAAGGCAGAAGTGGTGTAAGGGAGCGCGCGCGCCCCTGGGGTCCTTTCTTCTGCAGACCTTACCAATTAGTCACCTTACTCACAACACAAATAACAGCGTTCCCAAGGCACTGGTCGCTTCAGCAATAGATACACAAATACACACGGGGGAGCCTCTTTTATTATGATTTACAGTCCCGACAAAAAGCGCGTGGTGGACAATTATCTTTCTTTCAAAACTCCGCGACCAGCCCGATGGATGGCGTCAAAACCTTGGTCGTACAAAACGGGATCACATAGATAATTTAAGATTTATTCAAACTCGATATGCCAGGCACATTCAACGCGAGCGATTTTTAACCAATTCAGCAAAAAAATCCGACATCTTGGTTACAAGAATTTCAATCAAGTGTCACGGTCAACTTCAAGTGACAGCCAAATGTCAATTTGACGTGACATTAGAGACGCGTTCAGAAACGTCGATCTTTTCCGAACACTAACGTTAGGTCTGTAAAAGTTAGGTTAGGTCAGGATTGAATTTTTTGCGACCTTGTTTTTCAAAACTCTTTGTTTTTAACTTGCGTCCAAGGTTTACTCACCTTTCCGCGCAATAAGAAAAATACGGTGCCAAAAAACGTCGAAAAACTAAAACTTTTTTAACCTAACTTTTGTAGACCTCACTCTGGCAAAATTTACTCTAGCGAAACTATTTTCTACTCTACAGACCTAACTTTGGAAAACCCGACTTTTACAGACCTATCTTTTGCTGTCCTATTTCTTGCTGACCTAACTTATTGGTTGGTTTTTGGTTGTGCAAAAGTTAGGTCGGCAAAAACTGGGTTTGCCAAAGGTAGGTCTGCAAAAGGTAGGTCTGCAAAAGTTAGGTTTGCTAAAGTTAGGTCTGCAGTAGTTACGTCTGCAAAAATTAGTTCTGTAAATGTTAGGTTTGCTAACGTTAGGTCTGTAAAAGTTAGGTTAGGTCAGGATTTAATTTTTTGCGACCTCGTTTTCGAAAACTCTTTGTTTTTAATTTGCGCCCAGGGTTTACTCACCTTTCCGCGCAATAAGAAAACTACGGTTCGAAAAAACATCGAATAACGAAAACTTTTGGAATTTAACTTTTGCAGACCTCACTCTGGCAAAATTTACTCTAGCTAACCTAACTTCTACTCTACAGACCTAACTTCGGAAAACCCGACTTTTACAGACCTAACTTTTGCTGACCTAATTTTTGCTGCCCTATTTCTTGCTGACCTAACTTATTGGTTGGTTTTTGGTTGCGCAAAATTTAGGTCGGCAAAAACTGGGTTTGCCAAAGGTAGGTCTGCAAAAGGTAGGTCTGGAAAAGTTAGGTTTGCTAAAGTTAGGTCTGCAGAAGTTACGTCTGCAAAAATTAGTTCTGTAAATGTTAGGTTTTCTAACGTTAGGTCTGTAAAAGTTAGCTTAGGTCAGGATTTAATTTTTTGCGACCACGTTTTCCAAAACTCTTCGTTTTTACTCACCTTTCCGCGCAATAAGAAAAATTCGGCGCCAAACAACGCCGAAAAATCGAAAAATTCACCCTTAACTTTAGCATTGTTTTATTTATCTCAAAATTTATAATTAAAGTCGTAACAATTGTATTTTTTAATCGTTTGTTATTCTATTTTTGGACTTTGGTGAAGCAGCTCAACACGCATCTTTCATATTAGCTTTTCTTATCATAACCCCATGCTTGAATTATTTTTAACCAATATTCATTACACTTTTCTTTTTCATTCATTTTCATTTGCGAATAATTCGTATTTCCCACTCAATTCTATTTTCATTTAATTTTGTGAATTTTATTATTTGCTACCATTTCATTTTCATACTAGCTGTTGCCTGCGACTTCGTTTTCTTGGATATTTCTTCGTTTTCTATAACATATTCTCGAAGATTACTTTTATACTTATCTTTATATAACTTTTGCTTATCGATATATTTTTATCTATGACTTTTAAGTCATAATAATAATAGTTAGAGCTTATTGTGTTTATCACGAATATTATTCAATAAACGCTATTTTATTCACATGAAATTAGATGTTTATTTTATCTAAGGTGGGTAAAGATTGTACTGACCTATCTTCAAATATTTGGTTTGGTGAGCGTACGGGAGAGAATTTGTATGAGAATCTGTAGTTCTGTAATTCCCACTAGAGGCGCTGTACAGATTAGCATACAAAATGTCTCCCGTACGCTCACCAAATGCTCGCCGAGCGCCTAATTTGTACAGGGGGAGGCTGACATGAGCAAACTTGCGCCGCCAATCGATTTAATTTATTTTATCGAAGCCCAATTTTTAAAACTTTGCAAAATCGATTCAGTAGTTTCGTTTTTACCTGTCACATCCTATCTGAACTGTATGTTTTTTTAAATATAATGATTGTTAATAAATACCATTCAATTGAACTAAAATAATACAAGAATACTGTGATAGAAAAAAAACCACCAACCCTGCAAGTAGCTTTCAGGCGGGATTCGAACCCGCAGAGCATCGGGCCGAAATGCCGGAGGCGCGGGTTCGTATCTCGCCTGAAAGCTACTTGCAGGGCTGGTGGAGTTTTCTCTATAACAATAGGGTATTTTACTGTTGTTGAAATGTAGATATTTAATGATGACGTAAAAAAATATTGCAATTAAGAATACCAAATGTGAAAAAATAATTTGAATCTGTTTTATAATAAAAGAATTATAGTCTGTTTGATTTTGACTATAGCTGTCTCTTTCTAAAACGAAATCTTCTATGGCGTGACTATGACGCTACTAACCCACTGACGTCACTAAGATAGCGTCCTGTCCTTGTCTAATTATAATGTTTGAAGTCCTATATCTTTGAAAATATTCAAGATAATTCAAAATGAAAACTTGTTTTGTGTAGCTAATATTTCGAAAACCATTTTAAAGAAATAAAAAAAAAAACAGTAAAATACCGTATTCTTCCTATAATTACAGAATAGCATTGTGAATGCATAAAAATAATTTAAAATCTTAAAATAATACACCATTGCATCGTTCACATCAGTTTAATTTTTACTAATTTCATAGGTAGGTACAATCCGCGTCACGAAAGACGAGACCTGGGACACCACTGATTTGACTTCCGCAGTAGACGATTTCTTATCTTTACCTGTAAGAAATCGCTACTGCGCAAGTCGATCCTCGTGATCCGTCAAGTCTCATCTTTCGTGTTACAGAATAGCATTGTGAATGCATAAAAATAATTTAATATCTTAAAATAATACACCATTGCATTGTTCAAATCAGTTTAATTCTAAACTGATTTCATAGGTAAGTGTGAGTACTTCAGGGTTCAGTTTTGTCTTGCAAATCCATGGTAACGGCTGGAAATCAGCGATTTGCGCTAGATCAAATAGACTGCTGAGCTGTGATCTTTTTGCACCACTACAGCGCACATACATGATTGTTGTGTAATTTTAATGTGTTCTCAATGTGTGTTGATCCTGTTTTCTGTAGGTATACATTCTATGTGAAGTGACAAATAAATGTCTTATCTATCTATCAGTTAAATTATATTATTTTGATTGTTCTATGCGTGTGGCGTGTGTAGCAGGTGACGCAGGCGCTGGGTGCGGGCGACGGCGCGCGCGCGCAGCTCGTGCGCGGAGGAGCAGGAGAGCAGCGCCGCCGCCGCCACGCCGCAGCGCGACCGCGCCGCCTCCCGTAGCCGCGACCCTGTCCCCCACGCTGACACCACTGACTCCGTCTCCACCTCCTCTGAACAATACAAAATAAAAATTATAATTTAATCGATTTCTTAAGCCCATATTACACGATTCAATCAAATTGACGGCAGTTTCATTGAAAGCATTTCATAGATCTTAACTTTCAATCCTGTTGTTGAGACGTTTCAATGCCATTGCAGCAAATGGTTTTGAAAGCAATATTGAACCGAAATTGAACCGTGTAATGTTAGCTTTACAATCACACCAACTATTATAATAAGTAAACCCGCTCCGAATCTCTACTTGCCTACGTCAATGACATCACGATAAAATGAAATGCATGGCACACGGACGAAATACTTATGCTGAGCAGGGATCAAAAGATTATCGCAAATTAAAGTGGCCGGAAGTTTAAGATAATCATTCAATTCCGGTTAAAATTATAAGTTTATATTTAAAGTGCGACAAGCTTTCTGTTCCGGTGGCCAAAAACTGGAACCAACGTCTGTTCCGGTGGCCAATAACTGAAACCAATGTGTTTTTGTAATGTTATTTTGCTGTCAAATTGTCCAATAACAGCCCTGCTGCCGGCTGAAGGTCTTAGAAGTCAGGGCTGGTTAAATTGCTACAAAAAGAATAATAAAAAACATAGCGCCGCTGTCACCGGAACAGAAAAGATTGTCGATCTAGACTTCTAGAGTGCGTGTCAGATAACTATGCACGTGACTGATGCGTTTTTGGCGCTAGTTGCAGTACACTTTTTTGTTCTAAGCATATGGAAAGGGTCAGTCGGAAAAATAAGCATTAATCCCATGTCATAATTTTAGTTCCAGATATTGACACGCGCCAAGTTATGTGGCGCGTACTCTAGCTCTCTTATCGTAGAGAGAGATTAGGTAAACATTTGGACAAAGAGCGGACCTACGGACTATGAAAGTTATAAGGATACTTGACAAAGGATGTTTTGTGTAAATACACAAGACATTGGTTTGGAATGATTGTTTACCGCAAAGTAGCGGCCAGGGCAGCAGCGGCAGCGCCGTGCAGCGCGTGTCGGTGACGGTGACGCGGTGCGCGTCGGCGGCGCCGTGGCGTGGCGAGCCGGGAGCACCCGCCGCCGCCATCGCCGCCACCGCCACGCGGCCGGCGCAGCGCGCGCCGCACGCGTACGACACCGCGTACCGCCACCACGTGTAGTTGCCCGCCTCCTCCTCCAGCGACCACGACCCGCTGCGGTACATTAGCAACAATGCATTTATTAAACTTATTTATGTGAGATATACCTATATGTTACAGTCAAAACCCTTGTGGACCGGTAAAATTAGTCAATAAGGTTGTTGACTGAGGGTATCGGTCAAAACCCTTATGGACAGATTTTATCTGAAAAAATTTACTGTAACATAAACCTATATAGGTACTTAATGTGTGAATATTTACTTCGAATAGGGAACCTACATTGCATTTGTTGGTATGTAGGTATGTGTAGGTTAACTGTGGCGACTACGATTCGAATAGTCGTGTCGAGGTTCCAATACATTAATAAATTAATATTAGACACCATCATCACATACATTGTTCTAATACCAAACTGTAGTAGCTTGAGCACGACTGGTATAACCACATATTTACGCCCAGGCCCGAGGAGATTTTTAAAAGTTCGATTTCTCGACCTGCCGGCCTAGCATGAGTGGCTTATAACGCGCGATATGATATGGTACGGCAAGTTGTCTTGCTTACCCCACTAAGGTGTAAGCAAGACGGCATGCCGTACCATATCATATCGCGCGTTATAAGCCGCTCATACTAGGCCGGCTGGAATCGAACCCAAGATCGGTAGAGATAGCGGCACCTTGAAAACGGTGCGTTTTTACACCACTCGGTCACGCACGGAGTTAGTCATATAAAATCATCTCTACAAATAACAGAAACCCTTTCCTTGCATTCCTTCCACTGTGACGTTGGGGTTAATTGAAATGATTTAAAGCCCAAGTCAACAAAATGAAAATATTTATTTAAAAAAAAATTACCGCAGCAACGGTCGTGGGTTATGCCCTTAAAATGCGCTTCACTTGGTCGGCACTTCCCTGTCTTGTTCCCGATCCTCGAACGAGACGGCTGGTGAAGGTGGGTGGCAACCAGTTGGTGATGACGTAACAATTGGTCCGAAACTTGTTGTGAACTTGTTTCCAACTTTGCTCCAAACCTTGCTCCAAACTTTGCCCAAACTTTACTCCAAACTTTGCTCCCTGGAATTCCCATATACGTCCAGCATTACAACAGGTCCACCACAATGTTCCTTCTGGCCACCAAAAGTGAAGGACTAAACGGAAGTGACCAGTGGGTGGTGAAGCGGCTTATTTGAAGAAACCAGAAAGGAATTTACAATTTTAACTAAATGATTAAATAAGGCTATGAAATAAAATGTAAATTAACTTTTTAAATGATTAAATTATCTAGTTGTTAATAAAATAGAAATATATTTTTTCTTTTATGTGTAGGTAGGAGAATGAAAAATCCTTCTAGACAATTCTTACTCATATAGGTACAAGCAAGTCATTGGAATCTAACTACATCAATTTAAGTAAAAACTAAACACAAAACAACTAATTAATACTAACTAATACCTAAGACCTAATTATTTTGTTTAACACTTACCCAATTTGGGGACGAAATAACACTGAATTTATATTAATAGTAAACGTAAAATGTACGTTCTTAACAATGTTTAATTATTTGCCACTAACTAGAACTGTACAGAAAATCTTGAAGTCGTTTTTTAAGAACGAAGATATTCCTGCGCATAGGTAGCTACTACTTCCTGCCTGGCCTGTACGCCGTATGCAAAGCGAATGGCGCTCCAAGCGTCGCGGGAGTTCAACGTAAACCTGGCCTGCGTCGAGAGTTCGAGACAATAGAAGCGAGTTAAGGTACAAGCGGTCACACATCGCGCTTAGCAAAAAACATTCAATTTATTTAATTTGAAGATTTTGCTTCATTTAGTTTTTTAAATTTCAATTGTGATGTTTATGTGTTAATAGTGAATAATTAAGTGTTTTAGTAGTCATAGTGTTATGGTTTTAATTAAATATAAGTATTTTAATATTGTTTAGGTTAAGGTTGTATATCAATGTTTAAAGTTTTAAGTTATTTTTATTAATAAGATAGGTTTATTTTAGTTGTTTTATTGTATTTAAAGAATGTAACTATTTAAAATTTATAAATATGTACGTGCAACGTTACAACGTTTGCAGTGAAGTTCAGAAGTTCAACTTCCACATTGCACAACAATACACCTACCTAGGGCTAGACCAAAGGGGATTAGGAGCAGTGGGCCTGCCATGAGTTTTTCTTTCTGTTTACTGTACTTACAGTAAACGGCAGACACTTTGTATGAGATATTGTAGGTCTGCTACGCCACTACTGACCACTAGAGGCACTGTACAGATTTTAATACAAAATGTCCAGTAAATGGAAAGAAAATCTCATGGTAGGCCCACAGGACGGTGCGGTATACTGACGGTATAGGGTGTGTGTTGGCGGATATGTCGGCGAGCAAGTGCGCGAGGTCAGCGGGGCGCACGGCTGGGAAGTCGGCGGCGTGCAGCGCGACCGGCGGCGCCAGCGCGCGCGCGCCCGCCGCCAGCGCCGCCAGCGCGCACGCCGCCAGCGCCACGGACAGCGCCCAGCGCCGCCGCGCCGCGCGCCACATGCGCCACCCTGCTTCGCGAAACACACGCTGCTTCATCTGCAACTATTATGAGTAAGCTGGTATGAAAACGAGCAATAAACTGTCAGAAATCCTACTACGTAAGTAATATTATAAATGCGATGATTATGGATGTAGGTATGGATTGGATAGGTATATCCAAATATATATAAGTATGTTACTTGACGACCGATTTGGCGCAGGGGTAGGATAGTGTACTTACCTGCCTTCTGCACCAGAGGTCTCGGGTTCGATTCCCGATCAAGACAAATATGTGTGTGCATGAATACCTATGTCTATTTGGTCTGGGTGTTATCTATGTATATTAAATACTAGCAGATCCTCGCGGTTTTACCCGTGTGGCCTATAGCTATAGCATCTTCTATAGCCTATGTCACTCGTGAAGAATGTAGCTTTCTATTCTAATGGTCAAAGAATTTTCTAAATCGGTCCAGTAGTTTCGGAGCCTATTCGATGCAAACAAACAAACAATCAAATCCTTCCTATTTATAATATTAGTATAGATGTATTAACAAAAAAGTACCTATATATTTATCCGTTATCTAGTTTCCATAAATAACACAATTTCATAATGAAATCTACCTACCTACCTACTCAGTTATGTGCTTCATTTATTTGTTAAGCCCCCAGTACAGGTTGAACCTTTTTAAACTTATTCGTTCAAAAGTGTCAATGTACAATGTATTGATCATGGTCGCCGACCATGGTCGGCCATCCTGTACTGGGGGCTTTAGATACTCTTTCACGCAAAAACTACTGAACGAATCTGGATGAAATTTGCAACAGAGATAGATTATAGGCTGGAATAACACATAGGATACTTTTATCCCGATATTCCCACGGGAACGAGAACCACGCGGGTGAAACCGCGGGCGGCAGCTAGTAATAAAATAAAGCGCAAGTTGAAAAAAGGGGTGTGCGGGTGACGACCGTACGCAGCTAACTTTACTCACCTTACCGGCAAACATATCTGACCCGGCGGCGGCGCTACTAGCTATACAAAATTACCGAAATGTTCTGCATTCTGTACAATTTCAGTCCAAAAAACCGGTCAAAATTCTATCCCATTACCGATGCAACTCATTTGCCTTTTTATTTAATTGAATGTTCGATTTTTTGACGACCGATTTGGCGCAGGGGTAGGCTACCCACCTTCTGCGCCGGTGGTCTCGGGTTCGATTCCCGAACAAGACAAATATTTGTGTGCATGAACATGTCTATTTGTCTTGGTCTGGGTGTTTACTATGTATATTAAGTATGTATTTACAAACAAAAAGTATTTAAGTATATATTATTTATCCGTTATCAAGTTTTCCATGATACAGTTTCTTAATGAAATTAAAATGGGCTTAGATAATTGGTGTGAATGTAAGAGGTTATTTATTTATTTATTTATTAAAAAAAATATTTAAAAAAAAATTTTTATAAAAAAATAAAACCGCCTTCAAAAAAACCACATCAAAAAAGTAAGAAATAATTCATCACCAAATAAATAACGTAAGTACTTTGAAGTCGGGCGTGAAACATGTACAATTTTTTGTTGTTTTTGTTAAAACCCGCCCGACTTCAAAGTACTTACGTTATTTATTTGGTGATGAATTATTTCTTACTTTTTTGATGTGGTTTTTTTGAAGGCGGTTTTATTTTTTTATAAAAATAATTTTTATTTCACTCTTTTTAGTGCATCGTGCAGGCAATTTACGTGTTTTCTGGTAACTAAGGTATGTGATCAAACTGAAAACCTCCTTTTTCGAAGTCGGTTAAAATTCCTTGAGGTATCCTCTTTTTAACAAAACAAGAATCATCTTAATCGGTTTATAAACAAAGGAGTTATGCCTAAAGATACGTATTAAATTCACATAAAGTGGTAACGAAAACGACAGTATTTTCAAGATTTCCTCAAAACTACTGAACCGATTTCAAAATTTCAAAAAATGGGACCAACTTGGAAACCAACCTGATGTAATAACGTTTGAACCATTTCAATCGGTTCAGCCTGTGGTTCAGCCGTCTTCGAGTAATCGGTGGACATACACAAAAAAAAAAAAAAAGAGAAAAAACATACATACAGACGAATAGAGAACCTCCTCCTTTTTGATTTAGAAGTCGGTTAAAAATTACTGGGGCACTCAGGCCGTTAGTAGAACCACTAGAACCATGTAGGTACTTACAGACCTACCTAGAACGGAGCTACGGCGCAGCCACAGAACAGGGAAAGATTCTTTTCTCTTGTGGGCGCAGCTTATTTATATTACTAAAGTAGATAAATTAATTCGTAGTAAGTAGGTACTTAGGTACTTATTCGATACCATTGCGTTAAAATATTTAGGTACCACCTATGTACATAAGATTAGGATATGAATTTTATGATAAAAGTAGGCTTTAAACCTCACTTTGAACCAAACACAAACAATTTCACTTTATTGTAGATCCACATACATACCAAATGTTGATCTACAATCTAGTTAAATTGAAGAAAGTAATACAATTCGGAACTTACCACCAGATCCTCCTCACCAACCAGCCAGTCAGACCGAGACAAAACAGTTGCCAATCGACCTAAGTACCGCTGCGCTGTCCAAGTTGTTCACTTTTATGAAGAACTCATTAATAATGTGAAATACTCAAACTTTTGACACATCTGAAACGGAAGCTTCAGAGAGATAATGGCATCCGCGATACGGCCGCGACGCGCGCTGCGTGGCCGGCTGCGTGACGGCTGAGCGGGCGCGCCTACTCGTTGCTATTTATAGCGCAGGACGCTTCGTTTGAAAAAGTGCAGAAACGACTTGGGAACCAATAGGAAACACCATTAACTCAATGTTGAGGCGCGTTCTAACTTCTAATAGTCTCATTGGAGAAAGAGAGATTCTTCATAATTTTGGAAGTGATGAAGGAATTTCACTGCGCGCAGTTCTTTTCTAGAATTAAAATAATCTTTAGCTTTTGTTCTAATTTCAGTAGGTAATATAATTTGGTGTACCTAGTTATCGTAGTGTATATTTTAACAGTTGGACCTTACTGTAGGTAAGGTAGTCAGGGTTCAAATCTATCAAAAATATCTGAGCATTTTTTGAAATTAAGATTTATGTGCAAAACTTGTGATAGATATAGGTAGACAAAAATAATACAAAAATACCTAGTTTTAATATTTTTATTTTGCATCCTGGTATCGATACAAGGTCAACATAAATCATGATTTATCAATCAATGGTCATTCAAATACACAACTCACATACACGTACATTAGTCGTCCATACAATTTAAATTAGTTCATGTCCAAAACATTTACATTAATTAAAATAAGTAACCGTTTGCTGTATGCTATGTAGCAGTACAGAAGTATTGTAAACAATATTGTTACTTTTGCATCGTCGTACAGGCAGTTTTGTTGCAAGCTCGAGGGAATATTAGGTAAACAAAAAACAGATGGCGCCACACACTCAATGAACAAAAATATCAGAACGAACTTTTTCAGTCACTTTTACGATGATTTAGTTAGACACTGGTCATTTGCGAACCTCATTCATGCGGATAGTTAAATGTTGCTTTTTATTTACCCTTATATTCCGCAATACATTTAGTGCCTGTTTCACAATGTCCGATTATGAGATACTTTCCAGTTTACTTGACAGTTTTGTATGGCCTATCTGTCAAGTAACAGCTATAGGAAAAATGTGATACTAAAAAAACCCATATCACATTTTTCCTATACTTACAAAATTGCATTGTGAATGCATAAAAATAATTTAAAATCTCAAAAGTAACAGCTATTCAGAACTTACTGACATTGTGAAACAGGCCCTTAGTTTACAATCCAATTATAAGTATTACTTAAAATATTTCGATTGGTATAATATTTAATAGGAGATCTTTGATTAATTATTTGTTACTTCATGTCAAAAAGACTACGAAATGATTTGTTACAAGTTTTGGTACACTGCACAGTGGGACAAATTAATTTATTCAGAAACGCATATTGTATGGATGTAATACTTATCCGAAATAAAGAATTTATTATTATTATTATATTCGGCCTTATCCTGGCTCGATCACCAACGCGCTATCTTTCCTTAGTCTTGTGTCGCAAATTACGTACTTATTGTTTATCTGATTAATCTCTTTCACCACTAATTGAATAAGGACCTGATTTAGTAATGGTGTAAATGCATAATTTTACTGACAGTGAGTCGATGTCAGCGCTTACAACCCTTGTACTATTTACTACGATTTGTAAAATGAACAAAAATAATATTACAATTTATAAATTAATATTACAATAATTATACTTAATTTTCAAAAGGAAGAGATCAGTTTGCTGTGATGTGATATTTAAATCATTTATATTCGAGTACTATGATTCCTGTATTTGTTTGAATAATCACTGTGTGCAATGGCATCAACATTACATACATTAGAAGGAAACGGAGGTACTATGGGCAACAGCGTCGCTAATCGCGCAGTCGCGAAAATCTAGATTAATAAAGATTTTCGACAAAATGGCGCATCTGTCAAAAAATAAACAAAGTTAAAACGCTGATAAACAAATATCAAGGTCAAGGCCATTTTCTGGTATTGACAGATGCGATATTTTGCAAAACGCCACAAAATGGCCTCGGGACAGACAAGAGGCCTGCCCTTCATGAACTAAATGTATATTGTGAAGGCGCGGCGTGCAAGACATTTTAACCTTAGAAGTGTCAAAGTGGTTAAGCGATACTATTGCCCATGGTACATTGGAACATTCGGACAAGTAACCGATTTTGGCACCGATTGTATAAAAATAAAAAACGGCATCGGCGGCACTCGCATCACAACCATCGGCGGCGCCTTCCCTTCATTCGATTAGATACCTAACTACGCGGTCGCCTTAAACGCTAATCTTTGTATAAAAATAAATACAATGTACAGTACACGGCGAGGAACGTGGGCGAGCTATGTACAATCACCGGGACGGGGCATATTTACAGGACGTCCCTCGCGCAGTACGGCGACTAAACTAGACCGAGCAGAGTTTTGTTCGAAAAGGCCTCCATCGTAGGCAGGCGCGGATACAGAACTTTGATTGAGGGGGGCAATCTTATACAGAGTGTTTGTTCAAAAATGGGACATGCTTCAGGGGGTGAAAGTACCCATAAATACAAGCAACTTTTACTAAGGGACTAAGTGCCACATTGCAAAAAAATCATTTTTTATACGTTTTGGCTCATTCGGAATTGCACTTTGTATAGAAACTCATAAAGTCAAAAAATACAATTTCTCTCTTGATCGGGGGACCCCCAACGTTTGTAGTTACAAATTTTTGTAGTCCCCCGATCGAGAGAGAAATTTTAATTTTTTAATTTTTTGACTTATTTTTGTGTCGGGAGTTTTTAAAATTTTATTTTTATTTCATCCTTTTAAATTACACACAAAATAAAGTACCACTGTACCAAATTACGAATCGATCGGACATATTATAAGGTTAAGGAAGTTAGTCAGATCCCCTCATCAAATAGAAAAGAGCTGATGATCTTCAAACGGCGATCTCAAAACGGCTGAACAGATTTTCATGAATCATGGCTAAGAACACTCGGGATAATATTATCTATCACACAAAAGAAACTAAACTAAAATCGGTTCATCCGTTCGGGAGCCACGATACTACAGACGGATACACAGAGAGACACGTTAAACACATAGTACCTCTCTCGTTTTTTTTCGCGAAATCGAATTTTGTCCCATAGTAAGAGTTGTTTGTATTTGTAGGTATTTTCACTTTCTGAAATATAGTGGTGACCACAAAATTAAGGACGCTAGTCTATTTTCATACAAACGAGATAACTTTGAAGCCCTGATTCTCCGCCAGGGATTGATCAAGCTGTGATCTGATAATGGCTATCGGCGGGTGTATGGAGAAGATCCAGATCGCAACACACACCCAACTGATCTGAACAGCATTCCAAGAGCTGAGGGCCTACTCTGAAACGCATAACCCGAAACTTCGTTATACCCGTCCCTCTCACTCTCGAGTCGTGACAGAATCGAGTGAAAGGCGCGGGGCTAACCGAAGTTTCAGATTAGCGTTTCAGAGTACGGTCCCTGTTTCGATATGTTTAAAAAAAACCGCCAAAATACCATTAAAATGTATGGAAATCCTGAAACTGAGAACTCTGATCCTTACATCTCTTAGAAAGCTAATCAGATCAGTTGGGTGTGTATCGCGATCTGGGTCTCCTCCATTCACCCCCTGGATAGCCATTATCTGATCACAGCTCGATCAATCCCTGGCGGAGAACCAAGGCTTTAAAATTATCTCGTTTGTATGAAAATAGACTAGCGTCATTAATTATGTGGCCACCATTATATGTCTCCTGTTTAAACAAACACCTTGTAAAGGCTTGTAAAGGGTTTTTCATTAAGAGCGCTCGAACTTTGAAATGGAATAAAAAAACCCGTTTAAGTGATATTGCCACAATTTTTATTTTATTTTAAAGAGCATTTGATGACATTATTTATGGAATATAATTACAGCCAAATGACCACCGCGATTCCGCTGAAGGTGGTGTACCCTGGTGGACAATTTTGGAGGACATTTTCGCATAAATGGGGCTCAATCTCATGAATAACGCGAGTTATGTTGGCCTTCAGGGCAGCAATTGTTTGTGATTTGTCAGCATAGACTCGTGATTTCACGTAGCCCCACAGAAAGTAATCTAGCAGTGTTAGATCACACGATCTCGGTGGCCAGTTGATGTCACCACCACGCGAGATAACGAAGCCCTCAAACTTGTCATCCAATAAATTTAATATGCAGTATGAAAACCAGTGTTTTGTTGTTTCGGGGCAAAATATACGCTGAGCTTTTGCCTCTTTGCGTCGCTGTGACAAACATGCACACATATACCTGCTTAATTATATACCTGCTTTGTTAGTCAGTAAGTAGTCGGTTTGCTTCTCTTTCCTTTTCTTTTGTTTATGTGCATGTTATGTTTGTGATGCGAATAAATGATCTTATCTATCTTATCTATCTATCTATGGCAAGTGGCGCCGTCCTGTTGGAACCACATTTTCCATGGTGAAATGTCACGAATAAATATGGATTCCCGCCAAATTTGACAGCTATCGCTTTTCCAAGATGGCCGCTATCAACTTTCAAAGTTCGAGCGTCCCTATTGAAAAACCCTTTATACAGGATGTTTTTCTATAAGTGCAATACCTCTTAGGTGGTGATTGTGTTCATGAATATGAACAACTTTTACTATGGGGCCAACTCTGGAACTCAACAAAAAAAACAGCTGTTTCATATAATTTGTTAATACCTACCTGACCAGAATGTATGGAACAGCAGATTTTTTTTGTGAAGTTTCAGAGTTGGCCTCATAGTAAAAGTTGTTCATATTCATGAGTACAATCACCACCTAAGAGGTATTGCACTTATAGAAGAGCACCCTGTACGTAGATAAAAGTGTCCCATCGCTCCCCCCTTGTATCCGCGCCCGATGGCAGGGCTCACTGTGCGGCGCGGTGGCCGGGCGGCGTGTGCTACCGTCTGCGGCGGCGCCCCTTGCGGTACCCCTTGCCGTACCAGCCGCCGCCGGTGGCGTCGTCGGCGCCCCCCGCGCCCCCCACACCCCCCGCGCCCCCCACACCCCCCGCGCCCCCCGCCGGCGTGGGGGGGCGCGGGGGGGCGGCGGCGTCGCAGCACGCGCACACGCGGCGCCGGCGAGCCAGCGGCGTGCAGCGCGGCGGGCCGTACCTGTAGAAAGATACAGGGTTGTATGATTTAAATCATGATTTAAATCGCGATTTTTATTGCATGATTTTTTTAATAAAAATCACTGATTCAGGATTCAAAGATTCAAATTTGTTTATTCAATTTAGATTGTTATTTACAATACTTGTGAACGTCATAGAAGCTACGCCATCGGTTGGCAAACCCTAGCGGGAGGCCTTGGAGAAGAACCGGCAAGAAACTCCAAGGGTTGTTTTTTTCTCCCTGTTTTATTTCATACAGAGTCGTCAAATTAAAAAATGACCTTAACATGGTATGACTAAGGTCAGTTTCCATCACAATTACACAATGGGTTATGATAAATACAGTTAAGTATAGGCGAACTAATGATCATAGCGGTGAACAATTTTCAGTTACTTAGGAACTCTACTTAAAGGTTTAATATTAGTTTAAAACAAAAGACAATTCTACTATATACTGCAAGTTGCGCCATACATGTTTCAAATGTAATTCTTAATAAAATGAATAAAAACAAAAGAAAACACATTTTAAAGCAAGCAGATAAGAGCAGACCCATTCCCACTGGCAGCACCCGTTCACGAGCATGACGCATAAGCTCACTTGAGAGTATAATTATAAGTACAGTGCGTGTCAGATAACTCTGCGCGCGACTGGGGCGTTTTTGGCGCTAGTTACAGTACATTTTTTTTTGTTCTAAGCATAGATTGGCAAAAGATTGGTATTCGGTTTTGACCGCGAGCAGACTTATCTGGAGCGCACTCTAGATTATTTTGACAGTGCGAGGGTTTCCTCACATTGATGAAGCAACGCTGGCCTACAGCGTAACAAGTGATAGCAAAATTCGACGAGTCGTGTAGGCCTTTCGGTAGCTTAGTTGGTCAGAGCATCGGGCCGGATTCCCGGAGGCGCGGGTTCGAATCCCGTCTGAAAACTACTTATAGGGCTCGTGGTTTTTTACTATCACATTTTTTCTATATTTTGACAGTGTCAATAATACTAAGGTATTTCAAACTTGGAACGCTTCTTGTCATTTATAATGTAAGATCGTAACATTCGTAACCTTTTTTCTCTGTTTAAAAAAAGTCAGTCTGTCCATATAAAGTTTTCATTCAGTTCGTGAGCCTTCATCTAGTACATTGTTGATCGAAGTGCCACACACATAAACACGAGCAAATAATTTCAATCGTACGTAACCAATCTATGCATGTTGATCTTTTTACTGCAAGTTGTAAATTATTTTATTGTGAAATTCGAATCGGTTTCCAAATCGATTGGTATAAATTAAGTTGTAGTATGAATATTTTCGATGCTATAATATGTGAAAACTAATATTTATGTTCAATTTGATTGTAATGTAGGTATGCTTGTTTTCCATAAAAATAAAATAAAATAAAATAAAATAAAATAAAATAAAATAAAATAAAATAAAATAAAATAAAATAAAATAAAATAAAATAAAATAAAATAAAATTTAAAAAATTTAAAATAAAATAATTAAGATGTCAATGTCACTTGAATTATAAAAGGAAGAAACATAACGAAATAAAGCTACTGAATAAACGTATTACGATTAATAATCGTACCAGAGGCAGCGGCGCGCGGCGTGCCGCCGGTAGCACCACGCGCACTCGGCGGCGGGCGGCGCGATGATGGTGTGCAGACCGGGGTACAGCTGCGCTCGGCAAACGAGCTCGGACAAACATAGTCAATGAACATCGTACCAGAGGCAGCGGCGCGCGGCGTGCCGCCGGTAGCACCACGCGCACTCGGCGGCGGGCGGCGCGATGATGGTGTGCAGACCGGGGTACAGCTGCGCTCGGCAAACGAGCTCGGGCAAACATAGTCAATGAACATCGTACCAGAGGCAGCGGCGCGCGGCGTGTCGCCGGTAGCACCACGCGCACTCGGCGGCGGGCGGCGCGATGATGGTGTGCAGACCGGGGTACAGCTGCGCTCGGCAAACGAGCTCGGGCAAACATAGTCAATGAACATCGTACCAGAGGCAGCGGCGCGCGGCGTGCCGCCGGTAGCACCACGCGCACTCGGCGGCGGGCGGCGCGATGATGGTGTGCAGACCGGGGTACAGCTGCGCTCGGCAAACGAGCTCGGGCAAACATAGTCAATGAACATCGTACCAGAGGCAGCGGCGCGCGGCGTGTCGCCGGTAGCACCACGCGCACTCGGCGGCGGGCGGCGCGATGATGGTGTGCAGACCGGGGTACAGCTGCGCTCGGCAAACGAGCTCGGGCAAACATAGTCAATGAACATCGTACCAGAGGCAGCGGCGCGCGGCGTGCCGCCGGTAGCACCACGCGCACTCGGCGGCGGGCGGCGCGATGATGGTGTGCAGACCGGGGTACAGCTGCGCTCGGCAAACGAGCTCGGGCAAACATAGTCAATGAACATCGTACCAGAGGCAGCGGCGCGCGGCGTGTCGCCGGTAGCACCACGCGCACTCGGCGGCGGGCGGCGCGATGATGGTGTGCAGACCGGGGTACAGCTGCGCTCGGCAAACGAGCTCGGGCAAACATAGTCAATGAACATCGTACCAGAGGCAGCGGCGCGCGGCGTGCCGCCGGTAGCACCACGCGCACTCGGCGGCGGGCGGCGCGATGATGGTGTGCAGACCGGGGTACAGCTGCGCTCGGCAAACGAGCACGGCGCGCGCGATGTAGGCGGCGGCCAACGCCCGCGCGCCGCCCTCCTCGCCGCTGGAGTCGCCGCCGCTCGCCGGCTTGTCGTCGCGCCCGAGCCGCGGCTCGCACTCGAGCAGCCGGCGCAGGCGCGAGCCCAGCCCGATCTCAGGAGGCTTCGGATCGTCGGGCGCCTCCTTACAATTAATTGGAATATATTTTATTTGCTCTTGAAAAGGGTAACGATTTGCGGTGTTATTAATTGACATCGCCTCTTATCATGTTATCAGCTTAAAAAGTAGCATGCAAATATTAAACATTCAATATAAAATTTAAAAAGTTAAACACTCAAAAAATGTCTAAATGCCTTCATTAAAAACAAAATTTAATGTATATTTAGTGCCTGTGTACGGTTTATACCGCACATTAAGTATGTCACCGCGTCAGCGATTTCATATTCAAGAAAACAATTAAATTATAATTATATTTTAGTCACGTCATACCATCTTTATTGTGAACTCGTATAGCAAGAAATAAACATTTTTTACTATTATCAAGATTTATCATTTATCAAGTGTTCGTTCGGCAGCATCAAGGTACCGCGCGAAACATTGGTCCTTCGAGAAGTGATTTAGTGTTTTTTTGTGATTTTCGGGTGTTAGCGAATCGATCTGTGTCGGCCTCCCACAAGCGGGTCTCACCGGCTGGATTGAGAAGGCGCATTTAGCACTCGGGAACACATTGAACGCTGAACTATCAAGAACCAGCAAGGCTCAAGAGCAAATACAAGTAATTTCAAGAGTGGAATTTTTGTTGTGAAATACAAGTCCACGTCATTATCAAGTTTGTGCGCACTAACATTATTATTTTCAAATATCAAGAAAGGTATACCTATTTTATCAAGACAAGAAACGAGTTCACATCAAAAAATTATCAAGATTTTTTTTAAATCAAGCTTTCATCAAGTTTATATCAAGATACACTTACAAGTTCTTTAATCAAGTTTAACAAGTTTTATCAAGTTATATCAAGATGGATATGAGTGACCTACTTTACCGTCAAGCGTTACTAACAGAAGAAATCAAGAAATCGTTAGTTAATTTCAAGAAAGACGGTCCATCAAGAAGGACGCCTGACCTTATCAAGAGGCGCCTCGAAACACTGGAAAGGTACTGGAGTGAATATAGAACAAACCATGCGAAACTTTCGGAGTCTTTACCAGCTGATGATGAATATTTTGTTGGTGAACACTATCAACAAACAAGACATTCTTACATGGAAGCCAAGCATTACATAGAAAAATCAAGTTTCAGTACTCCTTCGAAGTATCCAGCTTCTGTGCCGCTTACAAGTGATGAAGCATCCGTCTCTCAAGAGCAGAAGGAAGAAGAAAAAGTTATTTTCGAAGAGAAAGAGCAAGAAAGCAACGTTCGACCACGTAAACAAGACTGGAATGCCATGATGAACACCTCAAACTCTGGTAACTACAGTAAACTCGACGAAATGTTTAAGAAGCAACTTAGTAATTTCAAGGCATTTGCAAGAACCGTCTCTAACATCAACATAGACACAATGGAAGAACGTTGGGAGTTCGAAGATACTCTAAGAACGCTTCAAGCGCGTTGGAAAGCAATCGATCTGCTTCACTGGGAGATAGATAGTGAAACCAACGGATCTAACCTGCAGTACGAGTCAAGGTTTACGGAACACGAGCAAAAATATCACGACATCAAGAAAACCATAAACAGCAAGTTATGGTCAGTTTCCCACCGTGAGAAGTCCACACCTCAGCTCGACATACCTATCTTCAACGGCAACTATCAGCAATGGGTCTCCTTCAAGGACCTCTTCAGTGAAGCCATACACAGTAATCCTAGCTTATCAAACGCTCAACGAATGCAGTTCCTTAAGAGCAAGCTTAAGGGGGAAGCGGAGCGTTTGGTACAACACTTACCAATCAGCTCTGAAAACTATACCACCTGTTGGGAAATATTAAACCACAGGTACAATAACAAAAAGTTAATTTTTACAACTCATATGAACACCATGATGAATATTCCTGTAACGCAGCAGTCAAACGCAAATCACATTAAACGACTTCATGACGTCACCACAGAATGTCTAAATGCAATAAAAAACCTAGGCGTGCAAATAGAAACCTGGGATCCCATTTTGGTTTATCTATTGGTGCAGAAAATAGATCCTGAAACTCATAGCGACTACCTGGAGTCCTTAAAAGAGCCGCGGGAGCTACCAAATTTAAATGAATTCCTCAAGTTCTTAGAAAACAAGTTCACAACAATGGAATCTGCGCGTCGTAAGCAAGAAAACTATCAACAAACAAGATAAACCATACCAATTCAAGAATTTTTATAACAACAAGGTTACTACCCCAACAAATTCAAGAAATGGCCTGATTTGCCCTCTTTGTAAAAGTACAGAACATGGAATTTATTTCTGTAGACAATTCATTGAAATGTCACCAATACAAAAACGCCAGACTATTGCGAAATTTAACTTTTGCTTTAACTGTCTCTATAGTCACAACGGAAAAGCATGCTCATCAAATAAACGATGTCGCGAGTGCAACGAACGCCACAACACGCTACTTCACTCTGCGTTTGCAAAAATGAACTCTACGCCAACCGATGTAACGTCGAGGCCAATGACTAACAACACGGAATCGAACCGGCGATATGAACGACCCAGCAACAATACACACGTGGCTCAACAGCGTGAAATTCCTGAAATTTTATTGGCAACTGCTTTGGTAAAGGTACAGCGATCAGATGGACAGTACCTTATTATGAGAGCACTTATATATCAAGGCTCACAAGTATCTCTTATGACGTCACAAGCTGCTCAGCTTTTATGTTTACCAAGACAAAAATGTAAAGGCGTGATAACGGGTGTTGGCACCAAGGACAACATTTGTACTGGAATCACAAAAATAAACTGCGGTTCAACAGAAGAAAATTACAATTTTACAACCGATGTTTACATCATGAAATCTTTGACTCGAAACTTACCAAATGAAACATTTATAAGGCCAACATGGAGTTTACTACAAGAAATAAATTTAGCAGATCCCGAATTTAATATAAGCAAGCCTATTGACATTTTATTCGGAGCCGACATTTATTCGCATATTATTATGGAGAAAATATATAGAGTTGGAAATTCTACGCCGATCGCACAACAAACGCGACTCGGATGGATTTTGTGCGGCAAGGTACAAACATTCCAATGCAACATAGTTATCAATAACATTCAAGAGATACAAAGGTTCTGGGAAATACAAGATGTACCGGAAAATAATCCATACTCAACTGAAGAAAATAACTGCATAGATTTCTATAAGTCTACGACAACAAGGTCAAAGGACGGAAAATACATAGTTAGACTGCCCCTTAAGTCAAACATAGAACAACTGGGTAACTCCAAGAACAGAGCGATTGCACAGTTTTACCAATTAGAAAGAAAACTTAACAAAAACAACGAACTAAAATTTGACTACAAATCGTTCATTAATGATAGGTTTCATATGACCAGCAATTAGGTCATATGAAACCTATCAGCTGTGATAACGCTACGGCGGCGACGCGTCACTGCTACTTGCCGCACCATTGCGTGCTACGGCACGATTCAAGTACTACGAAGCTACGCGTAGTGTTCAATGCATCTGATAAGACTACGAGTGGGTTAAGTCTCAATGATTGTATGAGTACTGGGCCTAACTTACAAAAAGATATTTTTATGCTCATTTTAGAGTGGAGAAGATACCAAGTAGCTTTCACTGCAGATGTTGAGAAGATGTTCCGCGCCATCTGGCTACATGAAGATGACCAGGCTCTTCAAAGAATAATATGGCGAGATAACCAACAAGAACGGTTACAGGAATACCAACTTACCACTGTGACATACGGCGTCAAGGCCGCTCCTTATCTCGCAATGATGACATTACGTCAACTAGCCAGAGATGAAAGAGAAAACTACCCACAAGCCGCTCAGATATTAGAAAATCATTTTTATATGGACGATTTAGTGATGTGCGTCCCTTCCACAAGTGCTGCGATCCAGCTGAAAAAGGATCTTATAAATCTCATGAAGGCGGGAGGTTTTAATTTAAGAAAATGGAGGTCAAACTGTCAAGAGTTATTAGAAGATACAAACCCACAAGAGCAAAGTAATTACAACTTCAAATTAGCTGAATCCACGAAAACTCTCGGTCTTCATTGGAACCCTGAAAAAGATGTTTTTATTTTCCAATGCACTATTAATCAAGATAAACAAGAAACAAAAAGAACACTTCTTTCCGCCATCTCGCAACTTTTCGACCCGCTAGGGTGGTTGACACCCCTTTCTACTAAAATGAAGCTCCTGTTTCAACAAGTTTGGAAAACCAACATGAATTGGGATGACAAGCTCCCGCAGGATATTTATCAAGAATGGCAATCAATCAAAAACGATATTATTAATATAAATAATATTCAAATACCACGATGGTTGGGAGCCGACGTCACGTGCAAGATCGAATTACACGGCTTCTGTGACGCATCGCTAAAGGCGTTTGGATGCGTTGTTTATAGCAAGATAATTAAACAAGGCCAAGCTGAAATAAAACTAATTGTTGGAAAATCAAGATTAGTTCCATGCAATAAAGAAGTTTCCTTACCACGACTGGAACTGTGCGGAGCTTTGCTTCTGGCGAATGTGATGCTGAAAGTCAAACAAGCATTATCTCCAAGCATAGACACTAAGGTTTATGGTTGGATCGACTCCACGGCTGTTCTGGGATGGCTACAAGGGAATCCCGACCGCTGGAAGCCATTTGTATCCAACAGAGTACGCAAAGTTGTTGACGTTATGCCGCCCGACTGCTGGCAATACGTTAAATCGGCAGAGAACCCAGCTGACTGCGCCAGCCGAGGTCTCACAGCAAGCCAACTGACACAGCACACATTATGGTGGCAGGGTCCAGCCTGGTTATCAACGCCTGAAAACATAACACAAGATAAATGCACCTACAATACAAATGAAGAAGCGAAAAGTTTGAAACAAGTCAACATCGTTACGCAAGGCAAGGAAAATAATATCATCAAGGATATTATAGAAAAATACAGTTCCTTCTCAAAACTCCTAAAAGTACTTACCTGGGTGCTTAGATTTGCGACAAAAAAGGAAAACAGAAAAACTACGTCATGGCTAACCCTATCAGAACTTAGAGAAACGAGAAAAAAGATTATAAAACAAGTCCAAGGAGAAATATTCGCTGAAGAAATAAGTAACCTGAAACAAAAGAAACCAATTCCGAAGAAAAGCAAGATTTTGAATTTGAACCCATTTTTAGACAATGATGAAATCCTTCGCGTCGGGGGGAGGCTACATTTCGCAAACATCAGCTCTGAGATGAAAAACCCTGTAATACTACCGCAACATCATCGCCTTACTTACCTAATTATACAAAATGCACACGAACTTACCTTACATGGTGGGGCTCGGGTTACACTCGCATTCACAAGACAAAAATATTGGATCCTAAGGGGTTATACAACTATCAAGAAATACGTCCATGAGTGTGTGACCTGCAAAAAACAAAAACCGGAAATGCTGAAACAAATAATGGGAAACTTACCTGCTGCAAGAGTGAATATGTCTCGTCCTTTTCAAAACACCGGAGTGGATTTTACAGGACATGTCTTTTTAAAGGCAAACAAGGGCCGTGGAATAAAAACCACAAAAGGATATGTCGCTGTTTTTGTATGCATGGCGACCAAGGCCATCCATCTTGAGCTTGTCTCAGATTTGTCGACGTCAGCATTCATCGCTGCCCTTCGGAGAATGGCAGCTCGAAGAGGGACTCCCAGTAATATTTACTGCGACAACGGACGTAATTTTGTCGGAGCAAGCCGAATTATTAGACAAGAATATGAAGAAATTTTAGAGATCTTTCGAAACAAGCAACTACAGCAAGAAATAGTAGATATGGAGATAACATTCCACTTCAACGCACCCGCATGGCCTTCAGCAGGAGGGGTCTGGGAGAGTGCAGTCAAGAGCTTCAAGATTCATCTGAATAGAGTGATTGGAGACCACAAGCTTACTTATGAAGAGTTTTTGACCTTATTGAATCAAATTGAAGCCTGTCTTAATTCAAGGCCATTGTGCTCCTTAACAGATGACCCTGATGACCTAAATTATTTAACACCGGCACATTTCCTCTCAAGCGGACCCGTACTTACAGTCTTAGAAACTGAAAAAGATCTTAGAACGCGCTGGCACGTCACACAAAAAATACTACAAGATATTTGGAAACGATGGTCAGCGGAATTTTTAACACAATTGACATCAAGGTCTAAGTGGCAAAGCGCAAAAGAAAATATAAACATCGACGACATTGTTGTGGTACATGAAGAAAATTTACCTCCTGGAAAATGGATTATGGGTCGGGTTATCGAAGTACATCCGGGACAAGACGGTTTCATTTGTGTGGTCACCCTAAAAACAAAGAGCGGATACATGAAACGCCCAGTCATCAAACTTTCAAGACTTATAAAGCAAGAAAAATCTAATACAGAAAATCAAGTCGAAGAAACGCCGATCGAAAGTATCGAAAATACAAACAATAACAACAGCGAAAACAAGTCGCGAAACAAGTCGCAAAACTCAAGTACAAGAA
Source organism: Crambus lathoniellus (assembly GCA_949710035.1). Taxonomy (NCBI): domain Eukaryota; kingdom Metazoa; phylum Arthropoda; class Insecta; order Lepidoptera; family Crambidae; genus Crambus; species Crambus lathoniellus. The sequence continues at coordinate 33,749,925 of OX453302.1, read as the reverse complement.
AAGGCAAGAAAAGCTTATTCTCATTCAAATCAATCAAGAGTGCTTATTCTCAATGATGATGACTTTTTTGGCATTTTTATTCATTTTATCAAGCTCGACAGCAAGTGTCAATATTACAAAGTTCAGAGAGGATGCGGCTGCGATTCAAGACCAGATTCAAACCCTCAAGAACAGCGAAACTATATCAGAGAGCGTATCCTTCCATGACGTACACCATTACGTCATGATTTACGTCATACTGGGAGTGATAGTAGTGGTTACTATTATAATAATCGCCCGCCGCTCGCAATGTCAATGGAGGAAGCGACGAGAGGAGCAGACAAGTGCTCAAGAAGCTCAAAATCAAGTACCAGCAGTAGACGCGAGAGCCGCGTCAGCACCGATGTCCGTGGCGGGGCCGAGCTACCAGCGTCCCGGTCCCGGGGCCTCGCGCGCCGGTGGCCACGCTTCACGCAAGCGAGAAGACATACCGATCTACGCGCGACCCATCCCATTACGAAATAGATCAACAAGTCCTGTTTTGCGCAGTGATCGGACGGTTAGGGTTAACCCACCGAAATGTATCTGTTAATAACCGTTTAAAATATAGGTTAACAGATACAACTGTTAACAGAATAATTTCGGTTTATTCGTCAATCGGTTAACCGTAACCGTAACCGAATTGATAAGGGTTATTGCAAATAAAGTTCAAAATTGCAAGTCTCATCTCTCCTGTCACGAGCCGCGCTCGGCCAGCCGATTCGTTTCGTTTGATTGGACGCCGCCGCGCCGGCCGCCACCCCGACGCGCCTCCGAGCGCTAGCCGGCCGTACGCGCGCGCCACGCATCTCTTTCATAGCTAACTAAACTAGCCTTTCGCTCGCGGCTTTGCCCGCGTGGACTACACGACGTTAGTCGTGCGTGACTAACGATAAAAATTTCTTTGTCGTAATCATAATTTTAATGATTACGATTATCAATCGTAATCGTTAATCATGATTGCGATTAACATCGACTAGCTGCTTCGCGCGGTTATACCCATTCCTGTAGGAAAATCTGAATTATGCTTTCTACTGGGGTTTTTTTCGTTTTAATTTATCTATGATGTAAGTAATTTCTTCTATCTTCTTACTTCTGTCCAGTTCATTTTGACAGCTATTTCCCATGTCACGGCTGTCACCGGAGCAGACAGGAGTGTGTCACCACAGAATAAGCAACTTTTCATACAGTAGGCCGACGGAGACGTCTAGACAGGTCAATCGTGCGGGGCTTGCGGGGTGAGACGGGGGAGTGGTTGTCCCGAGTTACATACAACGCCGTTCATAGTAACTCGGGACAAGTCTTCCAGGGCTATCACGTCTTTATCGTTATAATTTATTTTTAAATTAATATTATGGTGCAAACGACATGTAGTGTGAGTGCGTGCAAATCTTCATCTCGCTTTTTTAAAAAAAAGGCAATTTCCAAAATCCAAGATGTCGGCCGACTTTGATGAAACTTGGTTTTTGGTACAATTTTGACAAGAAAACAACAACACAATGTCAAAAATAAAAAAAAACAAGATGGCGGCCAAATTTTTTCTTGTAAGCCGATTTTGATGAAATTTAGTTTCTGGTACTATTTTGACACGAAAACAACAACGCAATTTTAAAAGTATAAAAAAATCCAAGATGGCGGCCAACTTTTTTGTTAGCAGGCCGATATCGATGAAACTCAGTTTCTGGTACTATTTTGACAAGAAAACAGAAACGCAATGTTAAAAATATTAAAAATCCAAGATGGCGGCCAACTTTTTTGTTTGTGAGCCGATTTTGATGAAACTTGGTTTTTAGTACAATTTTGACAAGAAAACAACAACGCAATGTCAAAAATAGAAATAAACCAAGATGGCGGCCAACTTTTTTTTTGTAAGCCGATTTTGATGAAACTTAGTTTCTAGTACTATTTTGACAAGAAAACAATAACACAATGTTAAAAGTATAGAAAATCCAAGATGGCGGCCAACTTTTTTGTTTGCAGGCTGATTTCGATAAAACTCAGTTTCTGGTACTATTTTGACAAGAAAACAGCAACGCAATGTTAAAAATATTAAAAATCCAATATGGCGCCAAACTTTTTGTTTGTGAGCCGATTTTGATGAAACTTGGTTTTTAGTACAATTTTGACAAGAAAACAACAACGCAATGTTAAAAATATTAAAAATCGAAGATGGCGGCCAATTCTTTTGTTTGTAGGCCGATTTCGATGAAACTCGGTTTTTCGTACTATTTTGACCAGAAAACAGCAACGCAATGTTAAAAATGACAATAGGTAAAACAATAATAATAATATAATAAATTTTGTACAATCACACCAATTATCTAGCTCGTAAGTAGTTATTATTAAGAAATTGTGTTACGGAAACTAGATAACGGATAAATATATACTTATATATATTTTTCATAAATACATACTTAATATTCATAGATAACACCAAGACCAAGACAAATAAACATGTTCATGCACACAAATATTTGTCTTGTTCGGGAATCGAACCCGAGACCTCTAGCGCAGAAGGCAAGGATCCTACCCCTACGCCAAATCGGTCGTCGTCAAAATGGTAAACAACTTTGTTTTCTTCTCTCTCTTTTGCTGTTATTAAAATGTAACAAGTTTTTATTTGAAAGCTTGAGACAGTGACTAGTCCACAAAGATATGATATGAAATTCATTTATTATGATTATTTATTATCATTATATCATTATGATATTTTTAACATTGCGTTGCTGTCTTCTTGTCAAAATAGTACGAGTCCGAGTTTCATCAAAACCGGCCCACAAACAAAACAGCGTCGCTAGGGCATGGAATACCGAAATGATTTTTATACCGGTATGGATACCGGTATTGAAATTTCAATTACCAGTATACCGAAATTTCGATATTTTTTCGGTATTTTTTTAAATACTACTAATTACTGTTTAAATGATTCCAAGAACGATTAGTAAGTATCGTTTGCGGAGAGTGACTACGCTATATGGCATAAACACTCAAACTATTTATCAACTCCCTACACAAAATGAGTTATTATAGTATAGGTAATTATGAATACTAAAGTAAATACGTTATTTGATTGGTAAATAAGTAAGTCAATAATACAACATAAGTAAAGTAATTATGCCAAAAAATGGGTAAGGGATCCCATCCCTACTTGAATAATTCTGGACCTGAGAGGCATTAAGCTGCAAGTGCCAAAACCATAATTTTACAGTAGAGACAACTTTGTGAAAAAATTGCTGTTGAATGGACTTTATCCCTAAGTTACTAAGAAAAGACAAAGTTTTAGCAATTTTTTTTATAGAATAACTATCATAGATTAAGAAATGCCACAATAAGAGATCATCTTTTCGTTTAATTTAATAAAATTTGATGAAGTTTGTAAAAACTCCGTTACATACAGTTTTATGTGTCATGTTTTTATAGGAATCGCGACAGGACAAGGTAGAGGCAGAAGTATGTAACTCCGCACTTACGTTAAAATGCCAGTTCATAATTCTAGATACAATATTGGTAACGTACAAAATATTTTACTGTATTTTACTGTATTATATATGCATGGTCATGATGTAACACATAACATAATCACTGTTTAATATGATGTATTTTTATACTAAGCAATTGTTGTATTAGTAACGATATGTTTTTTTTTTGTAAATGTCGTTACCTAACTAAGAAACGCTGGCAAGTTTCTTGCGCCCATTCTTCTTGTCAGTTAAAAAAGTCTTGAATGGGTGGTAGGAAAATATTGACGATTCATAAGTACATATTTATTATGTCTAAGTGAATAAAGAATATTTTTATCTTTATCTTTATCTTTATCTTTATCTTTATCTTTATCTTTATCTTTATCTTTATCTTTATCTATCACTTGCGACACTATGCCTCAAGGCCATAACGTCTGTTACGTTGTTATACAATTATAAAACTCTGGGTTCTGACCGACTTTTTGAACATACAGTTTTATGGCTGGGAAGAATACGGGATTTTATATACATTGGGCTTAAAAAGCAAAAACCGCTAAAAATGGACTTGCAGTGTTATGCTTCTCAGGTCCAGAATTCGGGGCCCAAGTGGTATACCCTGGTAATCGACGGGGAAATGGCGACCGATCAATGCCGCTGGCGGGATAACCACTACATTTTGAGCGACCTAATAAAACACGGGCCGATGTCGGGCAGTAGCGATATCGGTGCGACTAAGCAACGCACTGCGATTGCCAACCCGCATGCCCAGCGTGAAAATTATGGGCAAACCCTCCATGGCGTCACTAAACAGAGTTCCCCCAGTTCCCGGCCGCCCTGCTATTCTTGATCACGGCGGCGGCGGTAATGTTAACGGCAGGAGGTATGAAGAATCCCCGTGTAAAGGAAGGCTACCTAATACAACTGACCTGGGCTACGTATAACAGACGTACATTACGGCTTGATGAGTACCTGGAGTCACTCGAAGAGAAACTGGACGGTATAAGGCGGCAGAGGACACTGCCACCCTTGAATCGGCCACCATATGCATTTCCGGTAGAGAAAGCAGCTAACCCACCCATGGTGGCGTATGATTTCTGATAAATAATGCCCTTTGTGACGACAACGTTGTAGAAGTGTCGAGTGTGTCGAGCAGGGATACATACCTCGTAATTAAGCTAACCGAGAGTTACAGGCTCAAGGTTATTCAGGTGAAGATTATGAAGTCGAAGATAATGTTCGGTGACATAATATCTAAGGCCCTACAAGGTAGGGTACCACAGTACCCAGGTACTGTGGTATCACGTATAATGTAGGCCCACTAAAACGTTGTCATGGGAGACCAACCGGATAAACCTTCAGGCCCATCAATAAACGCCGTGAAGACCTCACCTATCACTTCTTTTGAACAACGGACTCACATCAAGAGGCTTGGAAAACTGGTACCTCCGATGCTCTGACACTCGGGATTAATCGATCAAGCGATTGAGCAAAATCGGGGATCAAAAGTGTTTTTAGATTACCCGTAAAAGGATTGTCTCGAAAGTCTCAAATTTTCGTGACTCCTGCCCCGCCCGAGACTAGCCATGAAATCTCGTCTCGGTCCCGCGACTCGAAATTATTTCCGAGACTTGACACCGTACTAGCTATATGCATGCAGTGTTTTGCGTAGTTGATTTTGTAGTGATTTTTTTCTATAGTCGTGATTCGTGTCATATAAAATGTCTGCAGTATGAACAACACTGTGAATCATAGAAATCGAGCGTACTGCACAGTTTTTAAACACCCTTGCGAATATAGATAGCTTTTTTCGAAATACCGAAATTTTATTTTATTTAACCGGTATTTTATCCTCAAATACCGGTATCAAAATACCGAAAAGAATTACCGGTATTTCGGTATACCGGTATCCATGCCCTAAGCGTCGCTGTTTTCTTGTCAAGAGTTTTCATCAAGACAATTCAAACAAGCCCAAAACTGAACTGGTTAAGTTAAATCGTTGAAGAGTTCCATTAGCCACTTCCTGGCTCCATAGACTTTGAAAACTACTTGGCACGAGAGTTCTCATCAAGACAATTCAAACGAGCCCAAACTCAAAGTGGTTACGTTAATTTGTTGAGGAGTTCCATCAAACACTTCCTGACTCCAGCATCAGATCTTGGAAACTACTTGGCACAAAGAGTTCTCATCAAGACAATTCAAGCGAGCCCAAACTCGAAGTGTTTATGTTGAATTGTTGAAGAGTTCCATCAACCACTTCCTGACTCCAGTACCAGATCTTGGAAACTACTTTACACAAGAGTTTTCATCAAGACGATTTAAACAAGCCCAGAATTGAACTGGTTACGTTGAGGGACGTTGAAGGATGCTGCATCAGCCCGCAGATGTCGAACATGGCAAATCAAACGCAACAAATACCTACGTAAAGTTACGTTCTGACAAAAAAAAAATATTAATTTTATTAATTTTCTGAATTACAATTTTTTCGTGCTAGAGCGGAGAAGTTCGTGTGCGTGAAGGCACAAATACACACATTAGCTTTGTCAATACCTACGCGCTGGCTTACAGCCGACTCCTAACAGTTTTAAAAGGTTAACCGAATGAACTGATAACCTGTTAACCGAATTAACTGTTAACCAATGATACCTGTTAACCGAATGAACTGTAAAGCGATTCTACCTGTTAACCGAATGAACTGTTAACCGATTTTACCTGTAAACCGAATGAACTGTTAACCGTTTATACCTGTTAACCTTATAAATGGGTTTTCCGATCACTGGTTTTGCGAAAATTTAAAGAAATGTTTTATGATGATTCAGTTTAAATTGTCCCTTAGTTTTGTAGGTATCATTTTGTTTAACAAGTAACTTTCATTTTCTTTCGCAAGTAACTTTTATTTTGTTTTTATCATTTTATCTTATTTCATCTCTGGCCCGGGAATATGTACGGTTTATACCGCACATTAAGTATGTCACCGCGTCAGCGATTTCATATTCAAGAAAACAATTAAATTATAATTATATTTTAGTCACGTCATACCATCTTTATTGTGAACTCGTATAGCAAGAAATAAACATTTTTTACTATTATCAAGATTTATCATTTATCAAGTGTTCGTTCGGCAGCATCAAGGTACCGCGCGAAACAGCCTGTGATACTTTTCAGTTAAATTGACAGTTTTGTATAGACTATCTGTCAGGTAACAGCTAACCGGAACTTACTTAGACATTGTGAAACAGGCCCTAAATCTATGCTTTTAACTATGGCAGATTATGATCCAGTCCGCAAGACTGTCTTATCATCTATCATTTAAAATGTCATGGAGTAACATAACCTTAGCTGCGTGTCAAATAAGTCTGCGCGTGACTAAAGCGTTTTTGGCGCTTATTACTGACATTTTTTTGTTGTAAAGTTATAGTAAAATAGGCTACTTGACCCTTTTTTTATTCGTCTCCTAAACGATTAATAATTATCCTACTAGGTATACCAAAAAAATGTATTTATTAATATTTTAAAACATAAAAACCTACAAAACTTTATTATAAAATTTCGCTTTTTATAATCCGGTAAAAACGCTCTTCGCCATGTTCTGACGTCATACAATTTGTAAACAACCACTTGACAGTGTTGACAGTGTCAAGTGGTTGTTTACTTTTTTTTACCTTAGGGTAGTTCCACTTATCAAAGATCTTTGTCCAATATGCATTTGATCAAAGAAATTTGACGACTTTGACGTTCAATTTTATACATTCGATATTCAATTTCTTTGATCAAATGTATATTGGACAAAGATCTTTGATATGTGGAATACACCCTTACTAATATGTAGCAAAAGTCAAAGTGACGTTTATCTGTTTACAAATTCATCAGTTCAAACATAAGAATAAAAAATATTTATTATCAAATTGTTTTTACTTATCCATCTTGTACTTTTATTTCATGATATCGCTATATTAGGTTTTCATAAGCCAAGTTCTAAAGGAAATATTCATTCGATGTATCAAATTTCATACTTAATTTGATTTGTCAAGTAGCCTATTATAGTATACGATTTCTACCGTGCGCAGACTTATCTGGCCCGCACTTTAGGTACACACACCTTCTTGACCAGCGGCCCCTCGCTCTTGACGACCGGCCCCTCGGTCTTGAAGAGCGGCCCCTCGCTCTTAACGAGCAGCGGCCCCTCGCTCTTGACGTTCGGCTCGAACTCCTTGTTCGTCTCCTTCTTGATGGCGAAGTGGTCGAGCCCGTTGGGCGCGCGCGGGCGAATCATGCGGAAGGTGCGCAGCGCGAGCGTGTTGGGGCGCGACGCGCACACGGGCGGCGGCGCATGTGCGGCGCGGAGCAAAATAGTCGCCTCGCCCGATACCATGTTCACCTAGGGATGGACACATTCGTTGTACCACAGCCGTCTCTATCGTCTTCTACAAGCCGTGCCACAGCCGTCTCTATCGTCTTCTACAAGCCATGCTATGATACGGAACGGCAACATTGCTGTGAACCGGTTTACTCCTCTGAGTACTAAATCCTATGGAGGTGGCATACCTACGAAAAAGTGAGGTGTAACTAAGTCACAATGTAAGAAAATCTTGGAATTCAATTTTAAACTTCTAATTGTCGTATTAATCGGTCCCGCCGTTTCAGAGATTAGCCGGAACAAACAGACAGACAGGTAAAAATTGTAAAACATGTCATTTTGGTATATGTACCGTATATTTAATCATATGCACGTAGTAAAAAGCGGTTATTTAATGTTACAAACAGACACTCCAATTTTATTTATTTGTATAGATGTATAGAAGATATGCCATCTCTATAGGATTCAGTACTCGAGGTTTACTCGCTGTTTACCTGTCAAACGGTGCAAACGATGTCAAATCGGTTCACTTAAAACTACGTTGCCAACTTTATGCGCATGGCTTGTAAAAGAAGATAGAGATGGCTGTGGCCGTGCGCATAAAGTTGGCAACGTCGCATTTCTCGTTTTAAGTGAACCGATTTGACACCGTTTTGACAGTAAACCTCGAGTACTGAATCCTATGGAGATGGCATATCTTCTATAGATGTACAAATAAATAAAATTGGAGTTTCTGTTTGTATAACATTAAAATAACCGCTTTTTACTACCTGCATATGATTATATATACGGTACATATACCAACATGACATGTTTTACAATTTTTGTCTGTCTGTCTGTTTGTTCCGGCTAATCTCTGAAACGGCTGGACCGATTTTGACGGGACTTTCATTGGCAGGTAGCTGATGTAATAAGGAGTAACTTAGACTACTTTTTATCCCGGAAAAATATCACATTCCCGCGAAGCCGCGGGCGGAAAGCTAGTTGTTCTATATGAACTATCCGTTATACAAATATAAGCTAAATCGACATTGTACTCATAAACCTGTCGCCATCTTGTTCTATCTTACCTCCAATAATCCATGTAAAAAGAGACAGCAATATATTAATTCGACCTAATTTTGGTAACATTAAAACGTGACGTCATAGTAATGCATGATTGAGGCCGGTCGCCATTTTTGTTTCTCGGTATGTGTAGGTATGCGTCACGTTTTCGTAGGTATGCCATATCCATAGGATTCGTACTCAGAGGAGTAAACCGGTTCACAGCATTGTTGCCGTTCCGGCAACCATGCTATGAATGGCTTGTAGAAGACGATAGAGAAGGCTGTGGTTGAACTAACCGACCTCGATCGATTTACGGCCGATTTCAATAACCTATCTCCCGGTAAGCCTACGTCCGCATAGGCAGGCGGCTGGCTTGGCGCCTAGAGCGCAGTGGCTTGCATTCTACTAGCTGAAAATCAGTGTTTCGTTCTTTCGGGGCAAAATATACGCTGAGCTTTTGCCTCTTTGCGTCGCTGTGACAAACATGCACACATATACTTACCTGCTTAATTATATACCTGCTTTGTTAGTCAGTAAGTAGTTGGTTTGCTTCTCCTTCCTTTTCTTTTGTTTATGTGCATGTTATGTTTGTGATGCAAATAAATGATCTTATCTTATCTACTAGCGCAACTAGCTAGGCGCCAAGCGCTCAGTGTGGCCGGTCGCGAACATTCTAGAACGTTCGTTTTACTCAGGCGACTCGCTAGGCTCTAGGCGCCAAGCAAGCCTGCCTGTGCGTTCGTAGCCTAAGAGTAAGCTTATCCTGAGGACCTACTCTGCAACGCAAATCCGAAACTTCGGTTAGCCCCGTCCCGCTCACTCTCGAGTCATGACAAAATCGAGTGATAGGGGCGGGGCTAACCGAAGTTTCGGATTTGCGTTTCAGAGTACGGTCCCTGGTTCTGTTACTAAGCAACCGATGTTATTTGACACTAATTAACAAAATTATCTAGACAACTAAGCTCCGGTAAGGCTATCTTTACCGGGGAGTAGGTTATTGAAACCGGCCACTAGGCTAGGCGCGCATGGAAGCTTACTGTATCGCCCGATCAGAAAATGGGTCAGCTTCAACTATGACATTACGTTTACGTGCGCGCATGATAGCTAACTAAATCGGACGATTTCAAAATCTGTGGTAAGACACAAATATGTCGGCCTATAGCGATCGACCGATGTCATGCGACTGATGCTATCTGATAATCGATAATTAAACGGCCGAGCGTTTTCGACCATGCGCTTTCCACTATCGGACGATAATAATCGACCGATCAAGTTAAGCTTCCAAGCGCGCCTGGCCTTAGTTTTTTCATTGCGTCGTTAAATATCCGTTAGTCACAGTCGCTTCTGTTAAAGTTTATGAATTTTTACGCCGCTTTTTCTCGTCGGACAAAAGATGATCTTTAGGCCTCAAACTGAAAGACAGCGACGAGCGGGGCGATGGTGGCGCCGGCGGCGAGCGATTTGTGCATTCATTGCGCGCTCGCGACAGACGTCTAATCAAATAAGTAAATGAGATGCAGCAACTGATGCAGAAATCGCTCGCCGCTGCCGCCATCGCCTTGCTCGTCGCTGTCTTCCAGTTCGAGGCCTAACAGATTGTAGTAAAACATGTTGTTTTTTATTTAAATCTATTTAAAAAAGTGAATTTTTTGTCTTCGCTTTCGTTAACGATTCATTAATAATCTAGAGCAACGAGCTAGTACCTGAAAAGCACGAAGAAGATCCGGCAGCGGTCTCCGAGCCGTCGGGGAGATTTTCGTCGGGCTCGCAGGCTCTTCCGATTTCGGTACAATCGTTTGCGGCGACCGGTCAGATTGCAGCGACGGAAACTCCGGCGGGAATGGCTCTGTCTTCGGGGTCGACGGCCTGATTCCAGCCGAGGAAGGTGTAATATTTGATGATGGTATCGTGGGAGGCGGCGGGGGGCCGGGGTCCGGCGGGAGAAGGCGCGCGTCTTGTGACCGAGACTCGTCGTCGGGCGTCGGGGGCCGGCGGGACGGAATCCGAGTGTCCGACAAAAGTTCCGTGTCGGACGAGCGGCAGCTGTTATGGCCGTTGATGGTGCGCGGGCGGTCGTCGGGCGAGGAGCGGTCGGAGGCGCGCAGTCGCTCGGCCAAGCGCCGCAGCGGCAGCTCCTCGTCCGAGTCGGAGGCGGAGGGCGACGACAGGCAGTCGTCCGAGTCGCTGGGCGGTCGCGGGGCGCGGTGCGGGGCGTGGTGCGGCGGCGGCAGTAACGGGCGGCGCGTGGTGTGAGCCTCGCCCGGCGCCAGCGGCTCCGCGTGAGCTAACAGCGGGTCGCTCTCCGCGCGGTACCGCGGCACGCGTAGCCTCAGACGGCGCGCCACCTGACGAACACGCCATTATTATTTATTTGAGGGACGCCAGCGAAGCCAGACGTTCAGGCAGGCGTCTGTCACTCTATGTACAGTCGGGGACAAATTCGGTGAACCACATCTTACTTCTTTTCGTGTGGCTGACGTCTCACCGTTCAGATGCAGTCCTTTTATTTTATTTTTATTTTATTATATTAGGAAGGTTTACACACAGATTAGATTATCTAAATAACACTTAAAAGCCTATTACAAACCTCCAAACCTCCTTATCCGTAATTGCTTAATGCATTGTACTACCCTAGTTTAATACATAAAAAAATAGTAAAAGGGTCTGCGCGTGAATGGCGAGGCACCAGCCACGTAAAAAGAAGTAAGAGGTGGTTCACCAAATTTGTCCTCGAGGGTACTTGCACGCAAATCTCGCCGTCACCGCCGCCGGTGCAAATCCATAGAAATTAGGTCCGCAAAAAAACTAGAATATATGCGATAGAAAGAGATGCAACGACTGACCGTTCGTAATTTAAATAATAAATAAATAATTAATATTTTCTTACAATCACACCAATTATCTAAGCCCGTAGTTAATTTCATAAGAAACTGTGTCTACGTGAACTTGATAATGGATAAATATATACTTAAATACTTTTTGTTAGTAAATACATACTTAATATACATAGAAAACACCCAGACCAAGACAAATAGACATGTTCATGCACACAAATATTTGTCTTGTTCGGGAATCGAACCCGAGACCTCTGGCGCAGAAGGCAGGTAGATTACCCCTGCGCCAAATCGGTCGTCTTTTTTTTAAATAAATTTTGTGCGTATAAGCTGAATTCCACTTTATTGCGTTATAGTTAGAGTTGCTTTTTATTTAAATGGCTTAGCGGAATGCAGTATCTGTTACTAGTAACTATTTAGTAATCTGTGGTTCCGGTAATCAGTCACCTAGGTCGGGACCATTTCACCCAGTTCCCCAAGTCCCCTGAAAACTGAAAGCAGGGGGAGGCGGGTTATCATTTACCCCACCGGCGTCCGATACCGAACCGATGTTTCATATTGGACGGCAAAAATAGCGACTCAATTGGTTATCACATTTTTGTTCCTGTTTTGATTCCTGTTGTTTGTCACCTTTATCTTTGAACAATGAGCAAGGACTACGGTTCCTAGGAGGCTACCGACAAAAAAATATGGACTTCACTTGACATTTGGAGCCCATATTATGTCCATTGATGGACAAAATATGAGCTTCAAATATCAAGTGAAGCCCATGTCCGTACCCATATTTTTGAGCCGGTACGGGGGCAGGTGACAGCGCAGCGATATTGATGTAATGAGCTCGTAGCGGTTGGCGACAGCACAAACACATAACACAGCATATTTCTCTAAAAAAATACAAAATATCCTGTAGATAAGCCTTTTCAGTCCTGTCAATGATTTTTTTCCTTCTGCAAGTGTTTTTTTTTTAACATTGACCGTCTTAACGTAGATTCCTTGCCAGCAAATTAAAAAAAAAGCAAAACCACGTCTGATGAACGCCATCTGTGGAGTTTCTTGGAACTAACTTTTACTTTTTTAATCATCTGTCAGAAAATCCCTCATTGTTCGGAAACGGTGGGTACCTGTCGCATGACGGCGTCACAGTGCGCGTTGATCTTGAGCTTGGCGACGGCGTCCTTCGGCGTCCACTGCAGGTTGACGATGTAGAGCGCGAGCCGGTGGTACAGCACCTTCAAGGTAGGTACCTGTCGCATGACGGCGTCACAGCGCGCGTTGATCTTGAGCTTGGCGACGGCGTCCTTCGGCGTCCACTGCAGGTTGACGATGTAGAGCGCGGGCCGGTGGTGCGGCGGCGCGTGCATGCGCCATAGGCGCGGGTAGCGACGCAGCACCTTCAAAATCAAAATCATTTAAGGCGGAACTATATACGTGGGCCACGTACGCCGATCTGGGCGAGTCGGTGACCGTACATTTTACATAGGAGCTACTTGTTTAGAGCTACAATGATTGAACCCACACTACGCGACAAGACGCCACGTACGCGACGCCGACCCAGCGATCCCAGATTTTCGTCGGTTACACACGTGTGCCTACGTGTGACTGTGAGACGTCTTCCACGTCGGTAGCGTTCTATGTTTCTGTCTGCGATCGCCGACTGGATATGTTTTTGACTTTTGTTGACTTGAATTGGTATTATAAATACGAAGATGAATTATGAGAAGTTAATAGAAGTAGTGCGGTAGGTTCCAGTATTGTACATTACGAGATCACAAGTAAATTTTCTTCAAATTCACAGTCTGATTCGTACATTTTCAAACAAAATCCTTTTCTTGTGTCTTAAAAAGAACTAATAATCATTTAGCTAGGTAGGTACCGTCTGTCTTGTTCAACAACCAGCGTGAAATGAATCGCACAAAACGCGCGTACGCGTCGGCGGCGTCGGTGTAGTGTATACACCAATCACACACGTGGGCGACGTGTCAGACGTGTGCGTCGGTATAATGTTCCCACTTTATTCATTTTAGGCTGATACAGCAGTTGTGAACGTCAATGAAGCTACGCTATCGGTTCGCAAATCCTACGGCGGGAGGCCTTGTAACGAGAAGAACCGACAAGAAACTCGCCAAGGACTTTCTTTTCTTCCCGTCATATTTCATACAGAGCCGTCAAATTGAAAAGTGACTTTAACATAATATAAAATGTAAAGTCACTTTCCATCACAAATTCATCTTATATTTAAAAACAAAATAAATAACCCGGTAATCATAGCAGTAAATAATTTTTAATTACTTACATAACAAATAGACAAGGTAGTTTCTTTAAAATATACATCAACCAAAAACGTAGCGAATAAAATAATAAATGAAAATGCCAAACAAGGGTAATAAAACTAAACTTTGAATAGTTTAAGAACAAAAGAGTCAATAATAAACAATGCCATACAAGCTACGATAAAATAAAACCAATAACAATTAAACATAAAAATCTGCATATTTTGAGACAAGAAGCCAGGAGCAGACCCAGTCCACTGGTGGCACCCGTTCACGAGCATGATAAAGATAAAGATAAAGATAATTTATTTGCATAAAATAATTTTTTCTTATTATTTATCTTAAATTTATCTTATAAATATTATCTTTATCTTTATCATGACGCATGAGAACCAGCCATCGCTTCGCTCAACCATATTTTAGGGAACGTAAAGACCCGCCTCACACGACACCACCACAGAAAGAGCATGGAAGATATTTGTATGGGGCTTGGTATACCTTAGGTTACCCAAGAGAGCCCTACTATTGAGAAATTAAAAATATGGTGGCCAGTGATGAAACATATGGTAAAGTATAAAGTAAAGTAAGCTAAAGTACCTATATAGTTTTCGGGATTTTATCAAATTACATTTTTAGTTTGTATGGACTTTATCTATCGATTGCCATATGTTTCATCACTGGCCAATGTATTTTAATTTTTTTATAGTGGGGGCTATCTTGGGGAAACTTTAGGTATACCAACCATATTCCATGCTCTTTTTACAGTTTATGTTTACCTTGAGGCTGGAGCCGAGGCAGAGCACGACGTCGGCGCGCGCCGCGTGTCGCAGCGCGCCCGCCCAGTTGAGCGGCCACGCGGCGCGCCCGCGCTCCCCGAAGTGCACGATCGAGTCGCGCAGCTCGGCGCCGCACGCGTGGCAGGCGCGCCTAGTGCCGTGCGCGTGGCGCGCCGTGCGCTCGGTGGTGTCGAACGCGCGCAGGTACACGCGGCGGCAGGCGGCGCAGTGCTCGGCGAACATGTCGCCGTGCAGCTCGGCGAGCGCGCGCCGCGGCAGGCCGGCGCGCACGTGCAGCCCGTCGCAGTTCTGCGACACCACGAACTTGAGCGTGCCGCGCGCCCACAGCGCCGTCAGCGCCATGTGCGTGAACGTCGGCACCGCGCGCGACACCTCCACGCGCCTGCACACACACACAACACATTCGATAGGCAATACTCAAACAATAGAGTACTTGACAGATATTTTTATTGGCTTAAAATGTTCATTGAATTAGTAGCAACACATCATAGGTATTTATATTCAAATATCTGGAATATTTTCAGCGATATAGAGCATCAAACTTTCTAATTAGACAAGGAGAGCGCTATAGATAATGTGACGTCACATTTCTATAGCGCCATACACTCGCCATAGGAAATTTCGTTTTAGAAAGAGATAGCTAGAGTCACAATTAAGTAGGTCATAATTCGCTTGATAAAATTCAGATTGAATTTATTTTTTCACATTTGTTATTCAATAATATTATATTTCTGAAAGTCATAATTAAATATCTACATTTCAACAACAGTCAAATACCCAATTGCTATGTTTATATGACTACACTAGCTTGTGCCCGCGGCTTCGCTCGTGTGTAATTCGGAAAGTATAACCCCGTCTCATTCCACTAAGGGATTGAGTTTTCTTATTTGATTGAATCAGGCGTCTCTTGCTTGCAGCTTGATCTGACAAGCAGTTTGAGCTGTGCGTTGATACCTAGCTTAGACAATTTACCATTGCCTTTTGTACAAAGTAGAAAAAAATATGGGCCCTGAAGAGAAACTGCCTTGAATCCTTTAGTCAGCTCATTTTGCTAAAATGATTTTTTTTTATTACATTAAGAAATAAAACTGCATTTTTTTTTTGAATCAACTGTTATTTCACTACATAGTATAAAACAAAGTCGCTTTCACTGTCCCTATGTCCCTTTGTATGCTTAAATCTTTGAAACTACGCAACGGATTTTGATGCGTTTTTTTTTAATAGATAGAGTGATTCAAGAGGAAGGTTTATATGTACTTTTTATCGCGATATTCCCACGGGAACGGGAACCACGCGGGTGAAACCGCGGGCGGCCGCTAGTTACTTATAAAATACAACATCCACTCAACTCAACATCAAATTCATAAACTTTCATTGTTTTCCTTATAATTAATTTATTATTGATGATCTTTATTTAGTTGATGCGATAAAACTACAGATAGGCAGGTTTTTAGAATTTTAACAGATTTGATTCCTGCATGCGTAGCATGACAAACCTGAGAAGAGTTTTGTCTACCTTGGAAGTCTATAATTGACAGCTGAACAATAGGTTTGTCTACGATGAAACATCATTTTTGATGTTTCAATATAGACAACATCATGCTACCCGTGCTGGTTATGGTATGCATATTTAAGAAAATCTCTGATTGCAGTTCTGTTTCTTGTTAAAAATAAAAGATTGTTTTCTTAAAACAAAAAATTATGGACCCTGAACTATTCCAGGGTCCATCCTGTATATACAGAGGACACAAAGAACATGTTGTTTAAATTTTTACTTTTTTGCATTCACAATGCAATTTTTATGGTTGAAAAATAGAAAATGAAGTATTTAGAAAAAATCAACCCGTCGCACAACCAGCTCCGATGGGACTCGAACCCACGACCTTTCACTATCCGGGCGACTGCTCTAACCACTGAGTCACGTAAAACGACTCCGTAGCTCAGTGGTTAGAGCAGTCGCCTGGATAGCGAAAGGTTGTGGGTTCGAGTCCCATCGGAGCTGGTTGTGAGACGGGTTGATTTTTTCTAAATACTTCATTTTCTATTTTTCCACAAAGAACATGTTTTAATTAAAATGATAGTGCAACACCCTGTATATACAGCGGACACAAAGAACATGTTTTAATTAAAATGATAGTGCAATGGACCCTGAACTATTCCAGGGTCCATCCTGTATATACAGAGGACAAAAAAAACATGTTTTATTAAAATGATAGTACAACACCCTGTATATACAGAGGACACAAAGAACATGTTTTAATTAAAATGATAGTGCAATGTCACAATTCTGTGGATGACTAGAGGGGATTAATTAAGCTCCTCTTTCATATGTACACATAAAATTAAAATAATTGAAGAACAAAGAGAATACATGCACACACACCTACTGAGTCTGTAGCAAATAGTAAGCTAATAATCACAACTGTAATTATTCACTTAATAACTGTATTATATTTATTTAACTACAACCATAAAAGTTGTGTTTGGCAAAACTTAGAAGAGGAAGAGGGAGTTGTCTCTGGTAGATCTTAGAAATACTATCAAATTTCAAAATGTATTTATCAGATGTCTTTTTTATGTTATCAATAGCCCTATGTGGAAGCTCTGTAGAGAAATACTATCAAACAACAAGCCACATTCTACTGTCCCATAAAAAGTAATCAGGTAATGTATGGTTAGAACAGGAAAAAAATCTAGGTTCCTGTTATTCTCTTATCTCTCTCTGATGAACAATCTTAATATATTAAAATACTATTCCTCCTTCTTTATTTCGCTTCTTTATTTAAAACCATAAATACTGTCAATATTCTTATCAACAGGTACTACTATTTATACAGACATAATAAACATACATTTCAAAACAAAGGAATATAAAAAAAATGATCACCCAATAGTCTCTCCCCGCTGCAATCTCGTCCACACACCATGGGGCCCACGGTAATCTGGGATGTCGGCTGCTGTGCTTATTCCAGCACCAGTGTAAACCTAAAATAATACCACTTTCATTCAAAATAACTAGTTTATGGCTTCACAATAGTAACACTAACATACCAATGATCAGTCCACTCCTATGAGAATATTTTATAGCAAGTTTACTGACCACAAGATGCTTCGCGTTGCGTAATGCTCGGGCGAGGCGACGGCACTTCTCCCGCAGCACCCGCGGGCTGTCCTCGATCTCGCGGGCCCGCTCGGCCGCGCGCGCCCGGCGCTGGGCCGCCGCGGCCGCATCGACCGCGGGTCTCCCAGGGCCCCCGTTGCCGCTGCTGCTGGGTGTTCGCGCCGCCGCCGCTTCACCACTGAGCCTGGCACTGGAGCGAACTCTTCCACGAGCTTCCATGCCTCCCTCCCGTTATTGCTTTAGTCTAGACTCTGTCCCTCTCAGTCGAGCACCCCCTGGTACTCTCTTTCTTTGTTTTGTGCACATGTCGTTCAGTAATAAATAGGGGCAAATGATCAAATTTACGCTCTTTATTTCGAGACTACAGTGAAGTGATCGTAATTTTACACACCACAAATTATACACAGAACGCACGCACAGAACACACAGGCCACACAGCAAACGAAAAACGAAACGAAAACGAGACGAGACGAAGCGAAGACGCTGTCAATTCCATATGTCAATTGTCAACGTATTTTTTTTTCATTCTGTAGAATAGGCTTAGGTCATAAACCATGCTGCCTCGTCATTAGCATAGTATAATGAGCTATTTTCTGAGAGGCCATTTTAAAAAAAAAACCTTCCAATTGCTTCACTAGATGGCGTTGATTAAGTATGTACATGTCTATGGTATATTTTGGTATGAAACATATTTAAATTAATTACTTTTTAACAACCCAAAGGAAACTAATAATATATTAAATAAGTACTACTGTGAGGAACAGAAACGAAATAGGTAAATTTAAAGATTTAGGTAAATAAATAACATTTGTCTGACGTGCCGTTTTACGTAAAAAGTCACGTCAAAGTAAAATTTATAACGTTCCGTTCCTTCTAACTGCATAGGTGGGACAGCGCCATCTAGTGACTGAGCTTTCAGAAAATCGCCCATTATCATTAGTTATATATTTTTCTGAGTAGAGTTATTAAAAGTTAATGGGAGAGTTTCCTGCAGTTATTTTTCGATGCACTAGATGGCGCTGTAACCCTAACACAACCTACTTTTTTCAGCATATTATGGCAAAGGATTAGTTCATGGAGCCTTAAAAAGACTTTTGTGTCGGTCGGTTGTACTGTCAAATTAATCTGTCTGTGGTAAAGTTTTTCTTCTGTCAGAAGAAACAAAGCAGCAAAAATCTATCAGAATAAGGAATTCAAATGACAGTTGAAGCCCATACCCATATCCATTTTTCTTAGCCGGTAGCCCCCCTGGGGGGCTACCGCGTAACTTTATGGGTATGAACTTCATACGTTTTTGGGAACTTTAAGTCAATTTTATAAAGAAAATAGCCGCTATCAGTTCCTTGTTTTGTGACGTCGGGTATAACGATAACTAGCTAGCAACGTTCAACAGAACAAAGCAGCAAAAATCTATCAAGATAAGGAATTCAAATGACAGTTGAAGCCCATACCCATATCCAGATTTCTTAGCCGGTAGACCCCCTGTTCCGGTGACAGCCGTGACAGAGGAGCCACTTGCAATACAAAATTAGCTGTCAAAATGGACTGTAGTATTAAAATGTTTTAGTTCCAAAGATTATCACCGGAACAGATATGCTTGTCGCACTATAACGTCTTTGTTACCTATTACGCGCCCATTATTATCTAATGGGCGCCTAATAGGTAGACTAATAGGTAACAAAGACGTTATAGTGCGACAAGCATAAATCTGTTCCGGTGATAATCTTTGGAACTAAAACATTTTGATACTACAGTCCATTTTGACAGCTAATTTTGTATTGCAAGTGGCTCCTCTGTCACGGCTATTATCGGAACAGACAGGCATGTGGAGTGGAACTATAGTACTATTATATTCTGTGAAAAAGAGCTTAGACTAAATACTGAGCTAACTGGAGCGAGTAGTACTAACACTTTTTTGTGGCACTGTGGCTGTCTTCTCTCTCACCTACACTTTGAAACAAAACGTATGGTCTTAAGAGAGAACAGACAGCCACGGGCCACTACGTACTACAGTGGCACAATCTTTTCTGTTACGGTGACAAAGGCGCTATGTACTTCTTTCTTTTTTCTGTAGAAATTTAACCGGCCCTGACTTCTAAGACCTTCAGCCGCCAGCAACGCTATGGTTGGACATCAACTTGACAGCACAATGACATTAAAAAAAACACGCTAGTTTCACATTTCACCATGAAGTTTGACTTAATACTCAGTATTAAGTCGAGCTTCATGCATTTCACCAACACCAACACATGGAAGCAATGCAATCCGCAGATCTGACAGAAGAAAAACTTTACCACAGACAGATTAATTTGACAGTACAACCGACCGACACAAAAGTCTTTTTTAGGCTCCATGAACTAATCCTTTGCCATAATATGCTGAAAAAAGTAGGATGTGTTAGGGTTACAGCGCCATCTAGTGCATCGAAAAATAACTGCAGGAAACTCTCCCATTGTCGTTATTAATCGGTCCGTCAAAATCGGTCCAGTCGTTTCAGAGATTAACCGGAACAAACAGACAGTGTTCGCGCCGCGCTGCGAGCCGTGCGTTGTCATTGTCAAGGTCACGGGCGACACGAGACAATGCGCTCGGCCGGCCGGTGTAGGATCGCCAGTTGGCCGTAAGCAGCCGTGAGACAAGTTCGCGTGTTTCTGTAGCGACGTGCCGCGCAAGTTACCTACCCATATTGGGACCGAGTTTTTGTTTTGCACCTACTAGGGCTCCGGTCGGGGTACGGGCTTGGAACCCGTGTGTGTTCGCTTTGAAAAGCGCCGGGAAAGTTTTAGTGGCCTATTAGGGCATTGTGTAGTATAAGAGTGTTAGCTGTAAGGGTATCCCATCGGGGGTTGTGTGGAGATCGTTTTGCCAGGGCGCGCGCGCGCCGGCGAGACAACGTTCAGCCCCCCTGGATTACGGACACTATTTTCTAGTAAGGTAGGGTTAGCTTAATTTACTTAATTTTGCATGGGAAACCTTCGTTTCAATAAACTGTGGAACACAGTAGATGTGGTCATCACAATTGTGCGTGATCATATTTTTGGTAGCAGAGCTTAGTTGATATAATTAATTTTCATATTAAAATTAACTACATAAAATTTCATAGTAAAAAGCGTACCTAAAAAGCGTACCTAAAAATTATTTTTTTTTGTTGAAATCTCGAGGGTATTTGAAGATCCCGAGACGATTTGAAGTACTAAGAAATTGTTCTAGTAAATTCTCGAAGCGAATGTTTCTCACTTGGTGGATCCGATAATAGATAGACACTAATATAATTGTTGTCACATACTAGTGTTTTGATACGAGTTTACTCGCCTAGATGTGTATATTTTTTTTTGTGTGTCCGGATTTATTTGACGAATAGTTCGTTCGAAAGTGTGTTTATTAGTACCACATACTAGTGATTTGATACGAGTTTACTCGCCTAGATGTGTATATTTTTTTTTGTGTGTCCGGATTTATTTGACGAATAGTTTCGTTCGAAAGTGTTGTTTATTAGTACCACATACTAGTGTTTGTTCCGAGTCCGCTTGCCTAGTTAAAAAAGTGGAACTAGTTTTAATTATTAGTAGTATTAAATTACGAGTATTATTATTAAAAATAGTTTTGTTTTTGTTTGTTGATAACGGTTTAGTAGTTGATTTGCGAGGTATGCCATACCGTTAATCCTATACGTTTTGTTTATACCGTTATATTGTTAGCCCTTGAAATTGGTAAGTTGCTAATAATTTATGAAAATAGTAGGGTCCGTGTATGTCGTCCGAATTTTAATTGTGTTTTATATTATCGTGACGCGACCTATTTCTATTGTTTTTTTTTTTTTGTTGATGTTTACCACCTTTATATTTCTTTGTTTGCTTGTTTATTAAACGGAATATAAATGGCTCCTACGAATCCGCTCGCCGTATCCAGGGCCGGCATCCAAGGAGTTTTGCGTTGGCTTGCTTGTGCGGTCACATTAATAGACCGAGCCGACCGGGTAGGCGCGTTGCTAGCTCGGTATGGCGGGCTGGCAGCTCGGCTGCAAGACCTGGAGCGCCACGCCATGGAGTGTCGCGCGCATTATTTGGAAAACCCCCCAGCTGATGATGCCGTGTCGGAACAGCTGGAGCAGGATGTAGCCCAGGCCTATGAGCTGGCTGACCAGTTCACGGAGGCGGCTGAGAGGGCCCTGGCTGTTCGGAAGGGGGAGCCGGTTTTGAGCGGGGAGGTCAAACCTACCCCGACGGCGTTGCTAGGCCGATTGCCTACCTTGGAGATTCCCACTTTTAATGGGGATCTGTCAGCCTGGATGGGCTTCATTAATTTGTTTGACAGTTTGGTGGATTCACGACGGGACTTATCCCCTAGCGAGAAGTTGGCCTATTTGCGCTCCTCCCTGCGAGGAGAGGCCAGCGCGGTAATCCAGCACCTGCTCATCAGTGACGACAACTACCAGGTGGCTCGCCAGCTTCTGGTTAGCAGGTACCAGAATGTCCGGTTACTGGCGGACACCCACGTGGCCACGATTTTGGCCCTCCCGCGAATCACGCGGGTACACCTGTTACGGAGGGAGTTGCTGAACCCGCTACTGTCAGCGGCCAACTCCCTAAGGCGATTGGACCTGCCGGTGGATCAGTGGTCCTTTATACTGCTGCACATAGTCCTCGCCAAATTGCCCGCTGAAATGAAGGGGCGTTTCGAGCAGAGGTACGGAGGCGACAGCGCCTCGTATCTCCCGCCCTTCGCGGACCTCCTTCGTTTTTTGGAGGACGAATGTAGGGTGACGGACCACCTGGAGCCCGCCCCGGTTCCAGGTGTTGGTCGTATGGTGGCGGCGAGGGAACAGCCCCGTCGCCCGACCAATCGCTATGCTGCCTTCCAGCAGTCCCCTCCCCCCGCACCGAGTGAGCGGTGCAGGTATTGCAGGGGAGATAGGCACATGGTGCACGAATGTGCCAAATTTAGAGGCCTCCGCCCAGAGGGACGGAGGGCCGTTGCTAGACAGCGCCAATGGTGCTATAGGTGTTTGGGGGGACACATGCAGTCGGCGTGTCCCCAGACCGAGGATTGTCGTCTTTGCGGAGGGAGGCACCACCCCCTCCTTTGTTTGGACCGCAAGGACGCCGGGAGCGACCGGGGTTCGAATTCCTCGCGCACGGGCGGGGGCCCGGCAGCCCGGAACCGGTCCCCTAGAGATTCGGCGGGGCTTAGCCCCCCCGTTCAGTCCCCCCCGGAGAGGGGGAACTATAGGAGAGACGCCCCCGCCACGGGCGGGGGTAGGGGGGTACCACAAGAGTACGCCACGGTGGCGATGGGCACGGGCCCTATTTGCTACTCCCCCCCCCTAATGGAGAGGCCTCGATTGGGGTACTATGTACCGAGGCACGCCCCACACGGGTATTACCCTGCACCTAGGAGTGCTGTTGGTCGGGGCCAGTATGTACCCGATTGGGACCCGCTCGCCCGGTACGAGCGTCCCACATTTGGCGCGCCGACTCAGGCGCGAGGGGGACAAGTACCCCCCCAAAATTTTTAATGGCGCCCCTGTCGGACCCAACCACCCCTCCGGAGCTTGTGCTGTTGCCAACAGCCTCCGTGAATGTTTGGGGACCTAAGGGCAATGTTGTCACGGTGCGTGCCCTTTTGGACTCAGGTGCCCAGGGGTGCATAATGTCCAGGTGGCTTGTCCGACAGCTGGGTCTTTTGCTTGTGCCGCATCACGAAGCGGTACGGGGGGTGGGAGACTCGCGGATCCCTGATCCGATTGGTCGAGTTGAGTTCTCCTTCTCCCCCCACTTCACGCCAAGGCCGAAGATCGGTGCTTCGGCGATAGTCTTTGATAAGGTGGTTGGACCACTCCCGCAAGTGCGAGTGCCGCCATCCACGATTGAGCTGACGTCTGGACTGGCTTTGGCTGATCCTTCCTTCCACCGACCGGGCCCAATACACTTGTTGATTGGTGCGGATGTCCTCGGTCGTGTACTGTGTGGAAGCAAGCGAGTTTTGCAGACAGCCGATCTTGTCGCCTTGTCCTCGTCGCTGGGTCATGTGGTGATGGGAAAGGTACCACAGACACCAGAGACCCCGTCGGTAGACCGCCAGACCATTGTCGGTTCTACTTTGTCCGACGTTCTCCAAAAGTTTTGGGAGGTGGAGGAACCTCCCACTGCCAAGCGGTTGGATCCGTTAGCGGAGGAGTGCGAATTGTTCTACCAGAACAACACTGGGCGCCTCCTCTCGGGTCGCTTGATTACCCGCTTGCCCTTCTTGGCGGTTCGCCCTCCTTTAGGGAGCTCCCGACCGATGGCCGAGAAGAGATTGTTGTCCATGGAGTGTAGGATGGCCAGGGATCCCGCATTCAAGGAGAAGTATATAGACTTCATGCGGGAGTATTTGGACCTTGGGCACATGTCCATCTCGCAGTTGGACTGGCGTAATGTGGAACATTACTTCCTGCCACACCACGCTGTTTTGAAGACTTCCAATGGGAAGATCCGCGTGGTCTTTGATGGTTCAGCGCCCACGTCAACCGGAGTGTCGTTGAATCAGTGTCTGCATGCGGGGCCGAAGTTGCATCACGATGTCTGTGATGTTTTGACCAACTTCCGCCGGCACGCTGTCGTCTTTGTGGCCGATATCCGCATGATGTTCAGACAGACCGTGATCCACCCGGAGGATAGACGATACCAGCTCATCCTTTGGCGTGAGGATCCCCAGGATCCGATGTTGGCTTACGAGCTGAACACCAACACTTATGGTTTGCGGTCGAGCCCCTTTGTGGCGATCCGTTCGCTTTTGGAGCTCGCAGAGCGCGAACGGCTACGCTATCCCCGGGCATCTGCTCTTATTGAGGGGGGGGCCTTATTTGTCGACGATATCTGCACGGGGGCCTCGAGCTTAGATGAGGCTCTCGTCTTACGTGATGAGCTGATTGCGCTCTTGAGGGCTGGTGGCTATGAGTTGCGGAAGTGGCTGTCTAACTCACCGGACCTATTGGCAGATTTGCCTAAGGACCACCAGCAAGAGCCGCTCCTCTTTGAAAATCCGGAGACTCCAGACATGCTGTCTGTTTTGGGAGTCCAGTATCGACCAGTCCCGGATTTGTTCACATATAGATTGGAACTGCCAGACCCAAAGGTCTGGACTAAACGCACGGTGCTGTCTACTGTAGCCCGTACCTTTGATCCGAACGGTTGGCTCAGCCCTGTAGTGTTTTCGATGAAGTGCTTCCTACAGGAGCTCTGGGCTGCGGAATTGTCATGGGATGAGCCCCTCTCTGGTAGCCTCCTACGAGAGTGGGTGAGGTTCGTGTCATCCCTACCCGACGTCAATCGGGTTTGTATACCGAGGCAAATGCTGCCTTCGGGAAAGTTTAAAGCCTCCCTGCACGGCTTTTGTGACGCGTCCGAAAGCGGATACGCGGCAGCCGTTTACATCCGAACGGTGGATGCAGCAGGCGTTGTCGCCGTACACTTAGTTACGGCCAAGAGTAAGGTCGCCCCCCTTCGGACTAGGCTAACCATTCCGAAGTTGGAGTTGTCCGGCGCCACTCTCTTAGTACGGCTACTCAATCATGTTGCCGACACCTTGGGAAACGGTGTCGACTTGGAGTCGATATTTGCGTGGTCTGACAGCCAGGTCGTCCTTTGTTGGCTGAAGAGTTCAGTCCACACCCTTGAGGTTTTTGTGGCCAACCGGGTCTCACAAATTCAGACTTCAAAGGCCCCGTTGATTTGGCGCCACGTACCGGGCGAATTGAACCCCGCAGATTGTGCCTCCCGCGGCTGCGAGGCGCCTGAGTTAGTGGACCACCACCTATGGTGGAGTCCATCATGGTTGTTACGGCCTGAGCGCTCATGGCCTGCCACCCCGGCTGTGGCCAGAGTCCCAGACCTAGGCATGCGTGTTCACGCCGTGGAGACGGTGGCGGCTCCGCAGATGGAGTTTTTGTTAGACCGCTACAGTTCTTTGGATAAGTTGCTCGGCGTGACTGCTTGGATTAGGCGCTTTGTGCGAAATTGTCGCCAGCCTCAGGAGAAATCGTTGTCTCCGGTCCTCGCCCCACAAGAGCGGCAAGACGCTCTGTTGCATTGGTTGCGAGTGACGCAACAGCGAGAGTTTGAACCGGAGCTGAAAGCCCTGCGCTCAAGTAAGCCCAAGTTGAAGGGACCCTTGGTGCGGTTGAATCCCTTCTTGGACAGTACCGGATTGCTGCGTGTCGGAGGTAGGCTCAGACATGCCAACCTGCCGTACGGATCACGCCACCCTTTGTTGCTCCCCAAGGATGGACCGTTAGTTAGACTGTTGATTACAGACCGACATGTAAAGAATGCTCATGCCGGTTGTAATGCTTTGACCGCGCTCCTCCAACGAGAGTTCTGGATTTTGTCAGCGCGGAGAATAATCCGATCCGTTATTTTTCGTTGTCTCCCGTGTTATCGTTTGCGCGCCGATACGATGCAGCCCCAGATGGGTGATTTGCCTGCCGATCGAGTGAACGAATCGATGCCCTTCTCAGGAGTTGGAACGGATTTTGCGGGGCCATTTACCGTTAAGACATCGCGGCTTCGTAATGCTAGAACGGAAAAGGCTTACTTGTGTGTATTTGTTTGTTTGGCCACTAAAGCGGTCCACCTGGAGGTGGTTAGTGCCCTCACCACAGAAGCCTTTGTAGCCACGTTGAATCGTTTTGTGTCTCGCCGCGGAATGCCGTCGTTAATCAGGTCCGATTGTGGAACCAATTTCAAGGGCACCGATAGGTATTTAAAGGAAGTTTGTGAATTTTTGGATAGGAATAATTTTGAGATCGGATCCACACTCTCTCGCAGAGGGGTACGATGGCAGTACTCCCCGCCATCCTGCCCCCACTGGGGAGGGATTTTTGAAGCAACTGTAAAGGCCGCTAAAACTCACCTTCGTCGCGTTATTGGGGAGACGGTCCTCACGTTTGAGGAACTCGCGACCGTATTTTGTAAGGTTGAGGCGGTCCTCAACTCGCGTCCGTTGTGTCCGTTGTCTTCGGACGCGAATGATTTAGAGGCCCTTACGCCGGGCCATTTTTTGATTGGCAGACCGCTTAACGCCTTGCCGGAATATCCTTATTCCGAAGTGCCCTCCGGACGGCTCTCGCGATTTGAATTGCTCCAGCAGCTTACGCAGAGTTTTTGGCGCCGTTGGCATCTGGAGTATTTGCACATTTTGCAGCAACGCGTTAAGTGGTCGGATAGGACGACCCCACCCAAGACAGGAGACCTCGTGTTGGTAAAGGATCCAAACCTGCCGCCCCTCCGCTGGCGTTTAGGACGCATTGTTCAGCTTCATCCGGGGTCGGATGGTGTGCCCAGGTTTGCCGAGGTCCTGGTGGGGGACTCTGTTTTGAAGCGAGCGATCGCTACCCTCTCTCGCCTGCCCTTAGATTGAGTTGGCGGACAGTTTGCTACTGTCCGGGACGGGGGGATGTTCGCGCCGCGCTGCGAGCCGTGCGTTGTCATTGTCAAGGTCACGGGCGACACGAGACAATGCGCTCGGCCGGCCGGTGTAGGATCGCCAGTTGGCCGTAAGCAGCCGTGAGACAAGTTCGCGTGTTTCTGTAGCGACGTGCCGCGCAAGTTACCTACCCATATTGGGACCGAGTTTTTGTTTTGCACCTACTAGGGCTCCGGTCGGGGTACGGGCTTGGAACCCGTGTGTGTTCGCTTTGAAAAGCGCCGGGAAAGTTTTAGTGGCCTATTAGGGCATTGTGTAGTATAAGAGTGTTAGCTGTAAGGGTATCCCATCGGGGGTTGTGTGGAGATCGTTTTGCCAGGGCGCGCGCGCGCCGGCGAGACAACGTTCAGCCCCCCTGGATTACGGACACTATTTTCTAGTAAGGTAGGGTTAGCTTAATTTACTTAATTTTGCATGGGAAACCTTCGTTTCAATAAACTGTGGAACACAGTAGATGTGGTCATCACAATTGTGCGTGATCAGACAGTGATCACGCACAATTGTGATGACCACATCTACTGTGTTCCACAGTTTATTGAAACGAAGGTTTCTCATGCAAAATTAAGTAAATTAAGCTAATCCTACCTTACTAGAAAATAGTGTCCGTAATCCAGGGGGGCTGAACGTTGTCTCGCCGGCGCGCGCCTGACAAAACGATCTCCACACAACCCCCGATGGGATACTCTTACAGCTAACACTCTTATACTACACAATGCCCTAATAGGCAGCTAAAACTTCCCGGCGCTTTTCAAAGCGAACACACACGGGTCACAAGTCCGTACCCGGACCGGGCGCTCCTCACGGCTGCTTACGGCCAACTGGTCGCGATGTCGCGCGGTCGGCGGTTGGCGGCGCACTCACGAATGAACGTGAATGAATGAATCACGCGCGGCGTGAACATCCCCCCGTCCCGGACAGTAGCAAACTGTCCGCCAACTCAATCTAAGGGCAGGCGAGAGAGGGTAGCGATCGCTCGCTTCAAAACAGAGTCCCCCACCAGGACCTCGGCAAACCTGGGCACACCATCCGACCCCGGATGAAGCTGAACAATGCGTCCTAAACGCCAGCGGAGGGGCGGCAGGTTTGGATCCTTTACCAACACGAGGTCTCCAGTCTTGGGTGGGGTCGTCCTATCCGACCACTTAACGCGTTGCTGCAAAATGTGCAAATACTCCAGATGCCAACGGCGCCAAAAACTCTGCGTAAGCTGCTGGAGCAATTCAAATCGCGAGAGCCGTCCGGAGGGCACTTCGGAATAAGGATATTCCGGCAAGGCGTTAAGCGGTCTGCCAATCAAAAAATGGCCCGGCGTAAGGGCCTCTAAATCATTCGCGTCCGAAGACAACGGACACAACGGACGCGAGTTGAGGACCGCCTCAACCTTACAAAATACGGTCGCGAGTTCCTCAAACGTGAGGACCGTCTCCCCAATAACGCGACGAAGGTGAGTTTTAGCGGCCTTTACAGTTGCTTCAAAAATCCCTCCCCAGTGGGGGCAGGATGGCGGGGAGTACTGCCATCGTACCCCTCTGCGAGAGAGTGTGGATCCGATCTCAAAATTATTCCTATCCAAAAATTCACAAACTTCCTTTAAATACCTATCGGTGCCCTTGAAATTGGTTCCACAATCGGACCTGATTAACGACGGCATTCCGCGGCGAGACACAAAACGATTCAACGTGGCTACAAAGGCTTCTGTGGTGAGGGCACTAACCACCTCCAGGTGGACCGCTTTAGTGGCCAAACAAACAAATACACACAAGTAAGCCTTTTCCGTTCTAGCATTACGAAGCCGCGATGTCTTAACGGTAAATGGCCCCGCAAAATCCGTTCCAACTCCTGAGAAGGGCATCGATTCGTTCACTCGATCGGCAGGCAAATCACCCATCTGGGGCTGCATCGTATCGGCGCGCAAACGATAACACGGGAGACAACGAAAAATAACGGATCGGATTATTCTCCGCGCTGACAAAATCCAGAACTCTCGTTGGAGGAGCGCGGTCAAAGCATTACAACCGGCATGAGCATTCTTTACATGTCGGTCTGTAATCAACAGTCTAACTAACGGTCCATCCTTGGGGAGCAACAAAGGGTGGCGTGATCCGTACGGCAGGTTGGCATGTCTGAGCCTACCTCCGACACGCAGCAATCCGGTACTGTCCAAGAAGGGATTCAACCGCACCAAGGGTCCCTTCAACTTGGACTTACTTGAGCGCAGGGCTTTCAGCTCCGGGTCAAACTCTCGCTGTTGCGTCACTCGCAACCAATGCAACAGAGCGTCTTGCCGCTCTTGTGGGGCGAGGACCGGAGACAACGATTTCTCCTGAGGCTGGCGACAATTTCGCACAAAGCGCCTTATCCAAGCAGTCACGCCGAGCAACTTATCAAGAGAACTGTAGCGGTCTAACAAAAACTCCATCTGCGGAGCCGCCACCGTCTCCACGGCGTGAACACGCATGCCTAGGTCTGGGACTCTGGCCACAGCCGGGGTGGCAGGCCATGAGCGCTCAGGCCACAAAAACCTCAAGGGTGTGGACTGAACTCTTCAGCCAACAAAGGACGACCTGGCTGTCAGACCACGCAAATATCGACCCCAAGTCGACACCGTTTCCCAAGGTGTCGGCAACATGATTGAGTAGCCGTACTAAGAGAGTGGCGCCGGACAACTCCAACTTCGGAATGGTTAGCCTAGTCCGAAGGGGGGCGACCTTACTCTTGGCCGTAACTAAGTGTACGGCGACAACGCCTGCTGCATCCACCGTTCGGATGTAAACGGCTGCCGCGTATCCGCTTTCGGACGCGTCACAAAAGCCGTGCAGGGAGGCTTTAAACTTTCCCGAAGGCAGCATTTGCCTCGGTATACAAACCCGATTGACGTCGGGTAGGGATGACACGAACCTCACCCACTCTCGTAGGAGGCTACCAGAGAGGGGCTCATCCCATGACAATTCCGCAGCCCAGAGCTCCTGTAGGAAGCACTTCATCGAAAACACTACAGGGCTGAGCCAACCGTTCGGATCAAAGGTACGGGCTACAGTGGACAGCACCGTGCGTTTAGTCCAGACCTTTGGGTCTGGCAGTTCCAATCTATATGTGAACAAATCCGGGACTGGTCGATACTGGACTCCCAAAACAGACAGCATGTCTGGAGTCTCCGGATTTTCAAAGAGGAGCGGCTCTTGCTGGTGGTCCTTAGGCAAATCTGCCAATAGGTCCGGTGAGTTAGACAGCCACTTCCGCAACTCATAGCCACCAGCCCTCAAGAGCGCAATCAGCTCATCACGTAAGACGAGAGCCTCATCTAAGCTCGAGGCCCCCGTGCAGATATCGTCGACAAATAAGGCCCCCCCCTCAATAAGAGCAGATGCCCGGGGATAGCGAAGCCGTTCGCGCTCTGCGAGCTCCAAAAGCGAACGGATCGCCACAAAGGGGCTCGACCGCAAACCATAAGTGTTGGTGTTCAGCTCGTAAGCCAACATCGGATCCTGGGGATCCTCACGCCAAAGGATGAGCTGGTATCGTCTATCCTCCGGGTGAATCACGGTCTGTCTGAACATCATGCGGATATCGGCCACAAAGACGACAGCGTGCCGGCGGAAGTTGGTCAAAACATCACAGACATCGTGATGCAACTTCGGCCCCGCATGCAGACACTGATTCAACGACACTCCGGTTGACGTGGGCGCTGAACCATCAAAGACCACGCGGATCTTCCCATTGGAAGTCTTCAAAACAGCGTGGTGTGGCAGGAAGTAATGTTCCACATTACGCCAGTCCAACTGCGAGATGGACATGTGCCCAAGGTCCAAATACTCCCGCATGAAGTCTATATACTTCTCCTTGAATGCGGGATCCCTGGCCATCCTACGCTCCATGGACAACAATCTCTTCTCGGCCATCGGTCGGGAGCTCCCTAAAGGAGGGCGAGCCGCCAAGAAGGGCAAGCGGGTAATCAAGCGACCCGAGAGGAGGCGCCCAGTGTTGTTCTGGTAGAACAATTCGCACTCCTCCGCTAACGGATCCAACCGCTTGGCAGTGGGAGGTTCCTCCACCTCCCAAAACTTTTGGAGAACGTCGGACAAAGTAGAACCGACAATGGTCTGGCGGTCTACCGACGGGGTCTCTGGTGTCTGTGGTACCTTTCCCATCACCACATGACCCAGCGACGAGGACAAGGCGACAAGATCGGCTGTCTGCAAAACTCGCTTGCTTCCACACAATACACGACCGAGGACATCCGCACCAATCAACAAGTGTATTGGGCCCGGTCGGTGGAAGGAAGGATCAGCCAAAGCCAGTCCAGACGTCAGCTCAATCGTGGATGGCGGCACTCGCACTTGCGGGAGTGGTCCAACCACCTTATCAAAAACTATCGCCGAAGCACCGATCTTCGGCCTTGGCGTGAAGTGGGGGGAGAAGGAGAACTCAACTCGACCAATCGGATCAGGGATCCGCGAGTCTCCCACCCCCCGTACCGCTTCGTAATGCGGCACAAGCAAAAGACCCAGCTGTCGGACAAGCCACCTGGACATTATGCACCCCTGGGCACCTGAGTCCAAAAGGGCACGCACCGTTACAACATTGCCCTTAGGTCCCCAAACATTCACGGAGGCTGTTGGCAACAGCACAAGCTCCGGAGGGGTGGTTGGGTCCGACAGGGGCGCCATTAAAAATTTTGGGGGGGTACTTGTCCCCCTCGCGCCTGAGTCGGCGCGCCAAATGTGGGACGCTCGTACCGGGCGAGCGGGTCCCAATCGGGTACATACTGGCCCCGACCAACAGCACTCCTAGGTGCAGGGTAATACCCGTGTGGGGCGTGCCTCGGTACATAGTACCCCAATCGAGGCCTCTCCATTAGGGGGGGGGAGTAGCAAATAGGGCCCGTGCCCATCGCCACCGTGGCGTACTCTTGTGGTACCCCCCTACCCCCGCCCGTGGCGGGGGCGTCTCTCCTATAGTTCCCCCTCTCCGGGGGGGACTGAACGGGGGGGCTAAGCCCCGCCGAATCTCTAGGGGACCGGTTCCGGGCTGCCGGGCCCCCGCCCGTGCGCGAGGAATTCGAACCCCGGTCGCTCCCGGCGTCCTTGCGGTCCAAACAAAGGAGGGGGTGATGCCTCCCTCCGCAAAGACGACAATCCTCGGTCTGGGGACACGCCGACTGCATGTGTCCCCCCAAACACCTATAGCACCATTGGCGCTGTTTCGCAACGGCCCTCCGTCCCTCTGGGCGGAGGCCTCTAAATTTGGCACATTCGTGCACCACATGCCTATCTCCCCTGCAATACCTGCACCGCTCACTCGGTGCGGGGGGAGGGGACTGCTGGAAGGCAGCATAGCGATTGGTCGGGCGACGGGGCTGTTCCCTCGCCGCCACCATACGACCAACACCTGGAACCGGGGCGGGCTCCAGGTGGTCCGTCACCCTACATTCGTCCTCCAAAAAACGAAGGAGGTCCGCGAAGGGCGGGAGATACGAGGCGCTGTCGCCTCCGTACCTCTGCTCGAAACGCCCCTTCATTTCAGCGGGCAATTTGGCGAGGACTATGTGCAGCAGTACAAAGGACCACTGATCCACCGGCAGGTCCAATCGCCTTAGGGAGTTGACCGCTGACAGTAGCGGGTTCAGCAACTCCCTCCGTAACAGGTGTACCCGCGTGATTCGCGGGAGGGCCAAAATCGTGGCCACGTGGGTGTCCGCCAGTAACCGGACATTCTGGTACCTGCTAACCAGAAGCTGGCGAGCCACCTGGTAGTTGTCGTCGCTGATGAGCAGGTGCTGGATTACCGCGCTGGCCTCTCCTCGCAGGGAGGAGCGCAAATAGGCCAACTTCTCGCTAGGGGATAAGTCCCGTCGTGAATCCACCAAACTGTCAAACAAATTAATGAAGCCCATCCAGGCTGACAGATCCCCATTAAAAGTGGGAATCTCCAAGGTAGGCAATCGGCCTAGCAACGCCGTCGGGGTAGGTTTGACCTCCCCGCTCAAAACCGGCTCCCCCTTCCGAACAGCCAGGGCCCGCTCAGCCGCCTCCGTGAACTGGTCAGCCAGCTCATAGGCCTGGGCTACATCCTGCTCCAGCTGTTCCGACACGGCATCATCAGCTGGGGGGTTCTGCAAATAATACGCGCGACACTCCATGGCGTGGCGCTCCAGGTCTTGCAGCCGAGCTGCCAGCCCGCCATACCGAGCTAGCAACGCGCCTACCCGGTCGGCTCGGTCTATTAATGTGACCGCACAAGCAAGCCAACGCAAAGCTCCTTGGATGCCAGCCCTGGATACGGCGGTCGGATTCGTAGGAGCCATTTATAATCCGTTTAATAAACAAAGCAAACAAAGAAATATAAAAGTGGTAAACATCAACAAAAAAAACAATAGAAATAGGTCGCGTCACGATAATATAAAACACAATTAAAATTCGGACGACATACACGGACCCTACTATTTTAATAAATTATTAGCAACTTACCAATTTCAAGGGCTAACAATATAACGGTATAAACAAAACGTATAGGATTAACGGTATGGCATACCTCGCAAATCAACTACTAAACCGTTATCAACAAACAAAAACAAAACTATTTTTAATAATAATACTCGTAATTTAATACTACTAATAATTAAAACTAGTTCCACTTTTTTAACTAGGCAAGCGGACTCGGAACAAACACTAGTATGTGGTACTAATAAACAACACTTCCGAACGAAACTATTCGTCAAATAAATCCGGACACACAAAAAAAAATATACACATCTAGGCGAGTAAACTCGTATCAAATCACTAGTATGTGGTACTAATAAACACACTTTCGAACGAACTATTCGTCAAATAAATCCGGACACACAAAAAAAAATATACACATCTAGGCGAGTAAACTCGTATCAAAACACTAGTATGTGACAACAATTATATAAGTGTCTATCTATTATCGGATCCACCAAGTGAGAAACATTCGCTTCGAGAATTTACTAGAACAATTTCTTAGTACTTCAATCGTCTCGGCATACCCTCGAGATTTCAACAAAAAAAAATAATTTTTAGGTACGCTTTTTAGGTACGCTTTTTATTTTTACTATGAAATTTTATGTAGTTAATTTTAATATGAAAATTAATTATATCAACTACGCTCTGCTACCAAAAAATATGATCACGCACAATTGTGATGACCACATCTACTGTGTTCCACAGTTTATTGAAACGAAGGTTTCTCATGCAAAATTAAGTAAATAAGCTAATCCTACCTTACTAGAAAATAGTGTCCGTAATCAGGGGGGCTGAACGTTGTCTCGCCGGCGCGCGCCTGACAAAACGATCTCCACACAACCCCCGATGGGATACTCTTACAGCTAACACTCTTATACTACACAATGCCCTAATAGGCAGCTAAAACTTCCCGGCGCTTTTCAAAGCGAACACACACGGGTCACAAGTCCGTACCCGGACCGGGCGCTCCTCACGGCTGCTTACGGCCAACTGGTCGCGATGTCGCGCGGTCGGCGGTTGGCGGCGCACTCACGAATGAACGTGAATGAATGAATCACGCGCGGCGTGAACAGACAGACAGACAAAAATTGTAAAACATGTCATTTTGGTGTCAAGTGAGTTGTACATTGTACCATAGATGTATCATTGTACACGTTGTACACTATTAGATACTCAAAAAATAATTATAATTTACAATATTTTATTATTCTTTGCTTTGAAACGCAATCGTATGTGGGCTTTTTTGCCAAAATATTCGCTTTATTAGACACTATTAGACCTGTGGCGTACGAGCTTCACTTATTTAAATTTGCCACGCTGTACTCGCGCGCATTGAGACTGCGTTGGCAACACTAGCCAGCGCAAGAGCTTAAGAAACTGTGTCTCTAGCATTTGTGAATTTTCGTGTCAACTAAAGCTAATAACTGTAAAATAGCGCTATCGGATGTTTTATTAAACATACGCCTGGTAGCTCCTATAGACCGAATAACACAAACAGAACAACACCTTTTGCAATAAAGTGCAAGCCAGTGCACAAAAATTGCGCGATTCATCATTTCATATTAATTTTAGACATTAACAAAGGTTAGTAAGATATTAAATTAATTTATAGCTTTAGCGTAGCAGTATGTTTATAAATCCTTTGCCATCATAGGAAAGAATGAAAAAAAAACTGAACGTCAAAAAACGCAAAAAACGTCAAACGTCAATCAAACCAAAAAATTTTATAACCAACCTCTTTTCGAAAACTTTGACAGGTAAAGGCAGTGTTATTGTTTTATGTTCTTAAAAATCTTAATGAATCGAGGAATTATTTAACTTCTTAGTGAATTCAGTGATTGTGTACGTTATCTTTAGACATCGTCCTCACATTTATTATATGTATTTTTCATCTACATGTAATATTGTTTTATTTTCAGTGTCAATAAGCGTAGCTGTCGTTTTCGTATTTCAAGATGGTAAGAAACTATTATAGTCAATAATTAATATAAATTAAATGGTTTAATTTTATGTTTCAATGTTCAAAGTTTTCAAACCTTTAATAATGATTGTTACAATTTCACATTATATGTCGGTGCATTTATGTCTGTCTGTACACTCCTATCAATAAAATGTAACGAAGTGATATTACTTATTAAGTTTATTTTATTATGTTCCAGCCGCGTGAAATCAAAGATATCAAAGACTTCCTCTTGAAAGCAAGAAGGAAAGACGCTAAATGTAAGTGAATGTGAAATTTATTTGTGTATAAGGTATAATACTCTTGCAGCCTATGCATTCAATGTTCATGTTTGAGTGTGGTTTAAGTCGGTGTTTGGTACAAATAAATACACTGACTGACAAACACTCCGACCGAGATTTGTTTGTAAACAATTTATAGCTTAAACAATAAAGAGAAAACAACAAAATTTCCTGTCTTTATTAGTACCTATGTTTTAACTTTACATATTTTCTCTAGTTTTTATTGACTTCAAAGTAAGTATATATTATGTTTATAAGTTTTGAGTAAGTAAGTAACTAATAGTATGTTCTGATTGTAGCTGTCAAAATAAAGAAGAATCCTGAGAATGTCAAATTCAAGGTGCGCTGCTCGCGGTTCCTATACACCCTCGTTATCACAGACAAGGAAAAGGCAGAGAAATTAAAACAGAGCTTGCCCCCAGGTATGTCACTTTTAAAGATTTATTAAGCAACAACTAAAGTTCTGTTATTTTAGAGGAATAATAAACTGCTATTTCAACATTATTCACATAAACTTTAAAGAATCTTTATTCTAACTATTCCTCTCGAACAACAATTTAAAAGCGTTACTTATGTGGTCTAAGTAAGTTTAGATAGGTATTAAATTATTTGTTTTTATTCATCACCATATTGAAAATTAATCGAGTGTTATAGGAAAATGTTTTATATTTGTTACAGGTCTGCAAGTGAAGGAGGTTAAGTGAATTTGACTAGGTATAATGCAATAAAAATACTAAAAACCACTAATTCTTTTTATTCTATTACCACCATCCTCTCCTCCACCTCTAAAAGTAACTGTTCAAGCAAAAAACTTAATTTTAAGATTAAGAATATTTTTGAATGGATAGGTATCTACTACTCGGTCGAGCTAACATGACACCTGCAGACTTAATTCAACGAAAAAAACTAAACCTAGTTATACCCGTCCTTCTCACTGTCAGTGCATGACAGATTCTAGTGAAAGCGGCTGGGCTAATGAAGTTAAGTTTTTTGTTGAATTAGAGTAAGTAGGTCCTTCAGGCAGGTGTCATGTTGGTTTGACCAAGTAGAAGTCGTTCCATTAGGACTTAGGAGAGGTTTTATATGTGACTAGTAGGTAGCCTTTGTCAGATGTATGGATGTATCCCACTAATGGAATCATTTCTCCCACTATTTCCAATCAATCGATGCTTTATTTGCACACAAAAGAAATACAGAAAGAAACAATCACAAAACAGAAGAGTATACAAAAGGCGGCCTTATTGCTAAACAGCTATTTCTTCCAGGCAACCTTGGGTGAAAGAATAAATAATTACTTATATAAGGACAGAGGGGAGTGGGTGCGGTAAGTATTCATAAAATATTATATACGTAATTTAAAAGTATATAAATAATTAGGCAGTAATAGAAATAAAAGATAATTAAGTAAGTATAAATAATTTCAGCAGTATTGGAAAAGAAATAATTTCGAACTTCATCTCTAAAGGTTCGCGCACACTATGCCGGGGCGCAGCGGGCCGCATAATCCGCCGCGGATTTTGTTGCGTGCGTGCGATGCGATGCGGCCCGCCCCGCCCCGACACAGTGTGCTATAGCAAGCGGATTTTTCTCGTACTACTCGGTCAGATAACATGACACCTACAAATTATACCCGTCTCTTTCACTCGATTCTGTCATGCCCGGAGAGTGAGAGGGACGGGTATAACCGGCAGTAGTAGAAGAAATTAGATGTTTGAATTTGGTTGTACTCAAAATCCGTCAATGCGCTGCGGCCCGGCCCGTCACTATGTGCTATACTCAAATCCGTCAAAGCGATGCGCTGCGGCCCGCTCCGCTGCGCCCCGGCATAACGTGCGCGCTCCTTGAATGACCTTAAAGTTTCCCTTATTCCTTGGAGATAACCACGGCCAGATAACTGGTTATCTGTAAAGAATTTTTTTCTTCAGAGATAACTAGTTATCTCCGAAGAATGTTTTTTTCTTCGCAGATAACTATTTAAAAACAGTTATCTGTAAAGAAATAATTATTCTTCGGAGATAACTAGTTATCTCACAGGATTTTAAATTTCCTCGCAGATAACTGTAAAAAAATAGTTATCTGGAAGGAAAATTTTATTCTTCGGAGATAACTGGTTATCTTAGAGGTTTTTTTTTATCAACTCTTTATTGCACATACAGCAAACGGCGGACTTAATGCCCTTAGGCACAAATCAAACTGCGAGAGAGACAAAATAATGAGATTATTTTACTAATAACACTCCAATAAATATGTAGGTAACTATTGTATTAAAAAAATTAATTACTTTTAAACTTCAAAACTATGAAAAATCGCGGAACATGTATGGGGGTAAAATCAACAGGTATGGTACTTAGCAGCTGTCACCTTGCACCTGCTTGAAATCTTAAAAGAAACACCCTGTATTTGTCGATTGGCTGGTAAAGAATACCTACGGGCATTAAATCCGCCCTTTGCTGTACCTAAGTTCAATAAAAATAAAATGAAATTCGCTGAGATAACCAGTTATCTCCGAAGAATATTATTTTCCCTCCAGATAACTATTTTTTTACAGTTATCTGCGAGGAAATTTAAAATCCTGTGAGATAACTAGTTAACTCCGAAGAATATTTTTTTCTTTACAGATATCTGTTTTTAAATAGTTATCTGCGAAGAAAAAAATATTCTTCGGAGATAACTAGTAATCTCTGAAGAAAAAAATTCTTTACAGATAACCAGTTATCTGGCCATAGTTATCTCCAAGGAATAAGGGTAAAGTTTGAGCCTTCCTGATATCCTCTGGTAGAGAGTTCCACAAACGAACAGCGTGAACAGAAAAGGAATTGGAAAGAAGTCTGTCGAGTGCCGTGGAACTTCAAGAGAGAGAGGTTAGTTGCAGATCGCAAAGTGCACTGCGAAGAAGAGGAATGAAAAGAGAAACCGGTTTTAAATTCCATTGCGATTGCGTGACTGGTCGGCGTTTACAACTGCTCAGGAACGATATTATTAGTTCCTATAGATAAAATTCACTGTAGTGGTTACTTCCCTGTTTAAGGGTATAGAGCAGGGTACTCGCCGATCTGTGTAACACGTAACGTAACTGTGCTACTGTATCAAGTGTTTACATAGGATAGGCACGAGCCCGCCGCTCGCGCGTGGTTCGCAGTAAGCTCGCAGTGACGCGTCGAGTGGCGGTTTCACTGCAAACAAAGCGGCTAGTACTGCGGATCTGAGAGCTGCTCGTAGCTGGTTACGCGGTGGTAGTGGATGAGCTTGCTGATACAGTAGGTAGCAGATACGTTACGTGCTACAAGCTAGGTGAGTACCCAATAAATGTTTTCTTTCTTTCTTTACCCTTGCTAGTGACCCGCCGAGTGGCGGTATCGCTGCGAACACGAAGGCGGCTCGCAGTTATGTGCGCTTAGACAGCGACAAGACCGCTTGTGCAGTGAGTACGTAGGCGCGGCGCGAACTACAAACGAACGTAATCATGGAGGGAGTGGACAGAATGTTGAGCTGCGTCCAGACTTGTGTCATCTCATGACATCGGACCGGACTCCGTGTCATCGTACAAGACTTGATAAGCTGCGTCCAGACTTGTGTCATGAGTAGTCATGACATCGGACCGGACTCCGTGTCATCGTACAAGGCTTGTTACGCTCAATGTGGACGGTCTAGGTTGTGCTGACACGGTTACAAACCATGTACGATGAAATGTTAAACACTCGTAACATTTTGGCGTGTCCGAAGTTCCGAACACCGTGTCTTTATCATGCATCGCTAGTTTTGTTGGGCATGCGCTGTGGTAATACTGTATCAAAGAGACAATGTATTATAAAGACACGGTGTTCGTACACGCCAAAATGTTACAATACAAGTGTAAGTAGACGCATGGTGTCAATCGAACAAGACTGCGTGGCGAGGCACCAGAACTGCTGAGTTCAAAGATGGAATAAAAAATAAAGATTATAAGTATTTAATACCTACTAGCTGAGCTGTGCCCCCGACTTCGTCCGCCTGGAATAGTGACTTTCAGCAGCATTTTAAATTTTTAAGGCTAATTCTTTTGCATATACACTTTAGGCCGTCCGGTTGTCGCAAAGGGGGTAGATAAAAATAACACTAACTTTCTTTTTCAAAAAGTGTAAAAAATCATAGCTTTCGAAAAAGATCTAAGACGAAAAAACAAAAAGTAATATTTTTTTTGGAAAAAAAAAGTTTTTTCTGGCTCTTCGCCGGCCGCTGCCTTCGCTCGCTCGACTCACGCTGCGTTTTGGTCACAGTTCTAACTTAACCTAACATAAAACGACTGTTAGGATTTCTTGGGCTCGGGAGGCGGCGGCGGGGGGCTTAGCCCCCGAGCCCTCTTGTGGGGGGGGGGGGGGGGGCGCAACCCCGTCCCCATGCTCCGCTGTTTTCTTCTATTTGAACTGAATTCAGAACTTATAAATGAAAAAAAATTTTTTTTGAGCCAACAGATCGTAAAATAATTTTTTTGTCGTTATGATATAATTCGGAAAAAAAGCATACCAGCCCCCTGATTCAAAATCCTCGGAAACGGAATCGGATTCGAATTCTGTGCTGTCTTTCTCTATTCTACTCTGTTCGTGAATCAGGGGGCAGAACGGACCGTACCAATTTTCCGTGGAAATAGGTAGTGGGGTGGGATAAACCAGACTGAGAATTATTAAAATCAATCGTTGAGTTGACGCACAAACACAAAAGTTATTTCCTTTTCAAAATATTGGCATACCTAGATTGTTGATTAGATAAGATGATAACAATGATAATGTATCGCACCCAAGTGGTTGAATCCGCCATTCAATTAAACGCCTAGGCCGATAATTTTTTTCGTAAGCTATTTTATCTTCCCATAAGTTGACGGAGTCACAAATAAAAACTTCCGAGGGGTAGTACATGCTGCCATACTTAACCATCCGCCTGCGACATACCTATACCACAGCCTTCCTATACCTAGGTGCATATGACATAGGTATGTCGCAAGATTTCTATTCTATTGTACATTCGACAGCACATCAAGTTAAAACAGTTGAACTGCGATAACAGCTTTTATTTATTGCGTAGGGCATAAAGGCGGTCTCAAGGTCAACATGTCTAGTCTGATGTGCCGTCTTTTGCCGCCGTGTGTACCTACACAAACCATGATTAGTAAGTTTTTTAAACTGACATACAGTCGTATATTATCAAAATCGGCAATCTGTACTTTTTGGCTAAAATGAGTTATTGGCATGGCAACACAAAAAATAACTAATAAAATCGTTTTGTTATTGCATTACCTTACAAAAGCAGCAATCTACCATACAAAATACTCATCAAAGTTTGAAGTTAGTTGCAATTCTGGCATTCTGCTATGGGCTAAGACAACACATAAATCGTTTTTTTTGCATTTACCAAAAATTCTCTAAAAGTCAGATTACCGCTTTTGATACTAATTTATTTACCTAGGTGACTGTAACTAACAACTAGGGTATAGAACCGGGAAATCCCGGTCCCGAAAATCCCGGGATTTCCCGGTCCTTTTTCATTACTGAAAGAACCGGGAATCCAAAACGCGATCCGGGTATTTCGGGATTTTCGGGATTCAAAATTTTTTTTTTATATCATACGTTTAAACTTATAAAAACAGAAAATAACATGACCGCAAACTGTAAGCGGACGTTCG
The DNA here is from genome assembly GCA_949710035.1 of Crambus lathoniellus. NCBI lineage: Eukaryota > Metazoa > Arthropoda > Insecta > Lepidoptera > Crambidae > Crambus > Crambus lathoniellus. The sequence goes on along the minus strand of OX453302.1, from coordinate 33,708,179 downwards.
ATTAGTACCATATCTTACTCAAGCCTGTTTTATACAACCAATTAAATTTTTGTTGCATCTAGTCAAGTCTACGACCATCTTTTATCGATTCCGCCTACCAGTGTCGATCCAAAGAGGATCTTTCCCGACTGGATTGATGATAATAAAATTGGATCAAGTTTAAGTGGCCTAAGTTTAGACCGACTTATTCCTGAGAACCTTTTACAGAGAACAAATAGGTTTTAAAAGTAAATAGTTTGTGTACTGTTTGATTCCAAGGATTTTAAGCTACGAGTATTTACTGTTAAATTATAGCTATTTGGTTAATTTTTATTTCATAATACATGTGTACAGTCAGCATCATATAGTAGGTAGCAGTCAAGATCACCAAATACTTGGAACATCCAAAATGGTCATTAATACGACTCAGCTAAAGCGATATCAAAATACCTAGTTCAAGCCATACACACAGTAATCAAAATAACTGGAGCATGCAAATATCCTAATACTTGGTAACATCCAAGCCGGCATTGTACTAATGCCGAAACAGCACAACGATCGGTCCTGCGCTGCCCGCATCCAGCGGCGCACCGCGACCGCCACCAGATCGTCGGTCCACCTTGTAGGGGGTCTGCCCACGGAACGTCGTCCGGTTCGCGGTCGCCATTAGAGAACCTTTCCGCCCCAACGGCCATCGGTTCTCCGCGCTATGTTTCCCGCCCACTGCCACTTCAACTGAGCAATCCTTCGAGCGATGTCGGTCATTTTAGTTCTCCTGCGGATCTCATCATTTCTGATTCGATCGAGCAGGGAAATACCAAGCATCGCTCTCTCCATTGCTCGTTGGGTGACCTTGAGCCTTCTTATGAGACCCATAGTAAAAGACCACGTCTCGCTTCCATAAGTCATAACTGGCAACACACACTGGTCAAAGACCTTAGGCTTGAGACATTGAGGAATTTTGGACGCGAATATATGCCGGAGCTTCCCAAACGCTGCCCATCCGAGCTGAACTTTGAAGATAGGGGGGGGGGGGGGGGGGCGGTATTTTTTTTTTTTTAATTTTTCCTCAAAGTCGAAAACTATGTGGCCTAAGAAAAAAATAAAAATGTTTAAGAGTGTGCAAGCAGCGTGCTTTCATATGATACTCCATATGTCCTAGTAGCCCCACTTCAAATTTTGAAGACCCCCTTTCAGTCCATGTTACAAAAAAAATATAAATATTTTTATGTCTCTCTTATTTGCAAAATAATTGGGCTAACGTCATCTAACTAAAACCACTAAAACTATTCCAAATTTCACGTTGATAGCATTAGTAGTTCTCGAGATTTTTTTTTTTTTTTTTCATAAAAACTGGTTAAGCATTTGACCGCCATCTTAAACACCGCCATCTTGCTTAACAGACAGGATGCAGTCTAGGGTGTAGCATGCTTACCCAGTAGGTGCCCATTCACTCTTGCCTTGAAGAGGCCAAGGTTGTAATGATCGGGGAATACATGCGCAGGCAGCGTATTCCAATCTTTAGCAGCTCGCATCAAGAAAGAATTAGCAAAGCGCTTGGTACGGACGGGTGGAATGTCTACTATGTAGGGATGGTAAGCTAACCTGCGTCTTGTACTCCGATGGTGGAAAGGGGCGGGAGGAACAAGATCATGGAGTTCCTGTGCGCACTCTCCAAAGTGTATCCTATAGAACACAGATAAGCTAGCAACTCTACGGCGGTGAATGAGACTTTGTAGTTTATCTTTATCCAAAGTTGTGTCTCCAATGAGCTTCTTTGCACGGTTTTCAATCGTGTCTAAAACTGCTAGCTGATACTTCGCGGATCCATCCCAAAGGTGACAGCAGTACTCCATGCACGGACGAATTTGTGCTTTGTATAGCAGAAGCAATTGCTCTGAGGAGAAGTAACGTCTAGCCTTTGAGAGGACGCCCAGCTTTTTTGCAGCAGTTTTTGCAATCGAATCGATGTAGTCGCCGAAATTAAGCTCAGATGATAGAGTGAGGCCGAGAACTTGTAGGTGTTCGGCTAGTGGTAAGGATACACTCTGGAAAGTCGGAGTCAGTTGGAAGCGACTCCGTTTGGCCGAGAAAAGACACGCTTGCGTTTTGGTTGCATTGAAATCGACAAGGTTGGCATTTCCCCAATCCGAGACAGCCTGAAGTGCCAGATTCATTTGCCTAATGTAACGGTTCAGAATCGCACCTGAACTATCTCGAATATTTCTTAAAGAGTTAAAAGTCGAAATGTATTAATGTTACTTACCTCAATAACTTTTAATAGTATAAATAGATCCTGGTGTGGGAATAAATCACAAAGTCAAATTGGGTTGTGTCAACTGGGTTGTATTGAACACAATTAGCCATTTACCATGTTGTTGCGCTGGGAATTTGCTTCATACTTTGTCAACACAGTGTAGGTATATGGGAGGGAGATTCTGTCTATAAGGCTTGGGGCTTGTTTAGTGGTTTCAGATTGCTTGAGGTAAACACTGAAAAAGAAACGGGTTAATGGTAGCGGAGCAGTTGTGGTCATTTGCATTTAATTTGGAAGTTTTATGATTAATCTGAGGAAGTTAGATACAGTAAATTTGTTTGAATTAGCGAGAAAATATAGTTAATAAATACCTGAGATTCAGGGATTGAAACAACGATGTTTCACAACAGTTGGTCTGTGACAAATTATTTCATATAGGAAGATGCACTTTGTTGAGGGTTTTGTCAATCGAATTTGCTTCACGGGAGTGTGGACAATACTTGTATTTCGATATTGTTTCACGAAATAATCGACACGAGCTGTTGATAGTTGGTGAAGTTATGAATCTTGGAGCATGTTAATTTGGACATATTTGTAAACTGACAGGTTCTAAAAACAGAGTTTGTAGGCATGTATTCAATACAGTCTACGTGTTAGTGGCACAATATGTGTTCGGCATATTTATTGGTTACACATGTGAACTTTGGTTTAATTACATCACATCAGTCTAATTATTATGTTTGGAGCTAAATATTTATTTTATACAATGTTGGCAAGATACTGAAATAGGTTATGACAAGTAAACAAAGATGCTCCTAGCGGCAGAGTTGAGAACTAAGACAAGTCAAATGACATCACATAAATATAGCGAGAAGTTTTTACTCACAGAATGTTAAATTAACATTATGTAAAACTTAAATAAAAATATGGGTTAAATAATCAAAAGTACAGAATATTGGTTTCTATCTTAGATAAGGTTCAAAGTTTCAAATATGGTGAATGTATTTGGCTAGAGATGATTCGTTCGGAAATTATGTTCGAACAATTACCATTTTGATAATAGTTTTCGTTCGTAAATAAAAAAAGGAATCATACAAAATAATGTGTTTATATTATGTGAGAAGGTAGTATTTTGAATAGTTTAGTAAATTTTATAACTTAATATTAGAAGTTTTGTAACTATCAAAGGTTTCTGAACGAAGGCCAGGCGGGGCGTTCGGGATGTTTGAAATGGGTTGGCGTTAAACGCTAGAGGGCGCTATGACGAGAGAGTAGGAATGTGGGACGCCACTTTTTGGCGCGTTTTTGAGGAGGTCTATATAAGCAAAAACGACGCGACGCCCGCTCTTATTTCTCCGGGATCGACTTCGAGGCAACACGTATGGAAGACGAAACACTTTTTGAAGAAGTTTCCATTTTTAATCAAGCGAGAAGTAGTCTTCAAGCAAGTGTACAGTGAGTCCTTGCACCATAGGGCGTTTATTGGGTTCGCGATCTTTTAAACGTTTTAATTTTGGAATTCTGACTGGTAAATTGGATCCGAAATTAAAAGGTCTAGTTTGTTTACAGAAAGCATTTCAATTAAAGTAAATTATTCCCAAGTAAAATCCTAGAAAATGGGCTTAATTTGAGTCAGAGAGGGTTGGAAGCATAGAGTTTGTTTCTTCAGGAGTACATTTTTATGTCTCCGGGCTCCAGGCAAGGCTCACGGGAGGTCGCTAGGTAAAGAAAGTCTGGCATTGTGGAGTGTCAGATGAGTGTTCATTGGATAACGCTTAGTAATTTCCACATGGTTTGATCAGGCGGGCTGTTTTCATTGACAGTTTTTCAGTTAACACGTCTGATGGCGCGGGGCGTATGCCCCAGATTTGGAGACAGTTGCGGCCTGATTGAACCATACCTACCTGTAGGGTGTCTATCTGTTCCCTTCCCAAGCAGATGGACCACGGCATGAGCGATAGGATTTTAGGGGGCCCACTCACCCAAACTTGACAGAATTGGGGCGTCAGAACTGGCGATACAGGCGCCAGGTTTGTGTTTGTTAGGAAAGTCGCATTTAGTCGGAAATTAGGCAGGTAAGTACCTACTTAGAATCACGAGCTAGGTAACTCGAAGACCTTTGTTCTGGCAGAAAGGGGGAGGTCTGCTGGGGCAAGGCTACGAGGGGAGTCTGGTAAACAGAGTAGGTAGAAAGAGTAGGGTCGCTGTTAGGTCTATAAGTAGCATTATGTGTTATCACAAATTTATCTACGATCAAATCCGAATTTTGTTGACATCCCTAGCCATAGATTCTTGTGATAGACGAACAAACCCGGGCAATTTGACAGAATGATTATAGATAGTGGGGAAAAGTCCGATTGACAGTTTCCAGAAAAATGGCTGTCTTTATCTAACAAAAATAATGTTACATCTTAAGAAGAGAGATTAGGTCAATGATTAGTGCGTTGTAGCAATGTAGTCTACAAGTTATATGATATTCAGTGAGGTATGTAAGAAATTAATAGATTTGAAAAGGAAAAGGTGACCAATGGATACCTAGTGCTTTCAGTATTTGGGAAAGGATTTGTGAGGTAACAATACTAGTGGAACAGTCCAAAGAGCTTGATTAGAGTAATCTTTATAGGTTCACGCATTGCAAAGATATGAAGGTTGAAATAATCTATCAAACATAAGTGGAGAATCTAAATTTACCTATATATTTGGCTTGACAAAAGGTAATATATTCCTATGATGCAAAAGGCACCTATAATAATCTATAAATTGAGCTGTTTGCGGAAGAGTTCTCTGGATCAGACTACTGCTAAATTAATGTATGAAGAGGATTTTGTTCGGTGGCGAGAGAAGATGTTTAAACTCGAAGGAACTCGGTGTAACGTTGACCAGTGTCTTATGGAAGCTGATGTGGATTCAAGGTTTTCCAGATACTAACCTATTGAGTTGGAACATGATTCTATTTTAGCCATAAATTATGTAAAACTATCGGGGTGAGGCGAAAGCTTCTGTTCAATTTGGTTGGATTCTTAAGTTATTTCCAAGACCAGTCCAATGGTGAGATTAAGGATATATTACCAAGAGTGAGATTCTTTAGAGACAAATTTTAACCAACAAGTTGCAAGAGTTCAATAAGATCCGAGTCAGACACATAGACATAACTAGGGAATTTAGTTCTACGGGGAAACTTGGTCATAGAAAAGGTTAGGAGAGTCTATATTTATATGTACTTACTATGAATTAGATTTGAGTTCTTTCCCCCAGGAGTCGGACTTGCTAGTTCTCCTAATTTAAGCACTCAACCTGTTGGATTTATCCCAATAAGGATTATTCAACAAAAGGAAAAGGATATATCAATTAACGTTAACTTTAACTGCTGCTGCCATGAAGGAGAAAGATCTCTTCATGTAGATTAGCAAGTCGCTTTGAAGCATTTAGCTTGGTCCTCTTTTATTTATATATACAGAAAGAATTGACGAACATGACAGCTTGACTTTATATGTTGAAGTTTGTTTCTTATATAAAAATTAAATAAAGCAGCGCCGGGAGAGGAATGTCCCAGTCAGGCGACGAGTTCCATCGTTATGGGCGGGGCGGTGCCCATGACTTTACCGGTTAAATAATATTGCTGGAGCATTTGTATTAGGCCAAGATGGTGATTAAGATCAATAGACTCTCTTCTCCCTAATGATTATACCAATTTCCATCTCTGACTTTGCAAGCAAAACCATATGCTGAAGCTAATAGGTACTATTATAGATGTAGTGTTTCCATCTTCTAATAGATATAACAAATTTTCATTTCTAATTTGCAAGCAAAGCCATATATGCTAAAGCTAATAGGTACTATTATAGCAATGGAGTCTCCATCTTCATATAGGTATATCAAATTTCATTTCAAACCACACATGCCAATTTCACCTTAGTCCTTGCAAGCAAATCCGGATGCTGTGACTAGTTTCAGTTCCATTGTAACCTAAATTATTAAATTCCACCAGTTTTAATAGACAGTTAACCTTGGGTCAGTAACCAGAGAATTAGCATGGTGGACTCAGCAAAATAACTCACCAGGTTTTCAAAGAATATTGGACCTAGGAATCGGTTAGGACCTAACTGTTAAATGTCCAAGCAATGTAGGGGTAAACTAATGTTAGATTTATACAAGAGTATTAACTTATTTTGAGTGTCTTGGTCGCTATAAATGAGGTTAGAAAATTAGAAGCAACGGCCATGTAATATGAACAGCTGTTAAGTTGATGTAGGCATATAGGCAGTTCAAAGTATGAGTTAGTTAGTAGTAAGGTTAGTCTCTGTCGCTTCATTTAAAAGATCATGGGTCTACGCTTTACAACCAGGGTTCTCCATTACGACATCACAGGCCACTTCAGAGTTGATTCAGAGCATCCATAGTAGTTATCTATATATTAATCGGACAACAGTTAGGTATTACAGCGTTCAAGCTAGCTAGGTATTTTAGTAACTAATAGAATCCTTGACAGAGGTTCAGTATTAGCTTAGAGTAAATACTAGAATGGTTTGTTAGTATATTTAGGTCATCTATTAAGATTAGGGTTAAGCGATTAGGAAGAATAGGTAGGTGTTACAATTTAGTAGTGCCGTTACCAGGATTAAAAATTAACACATATTATAGCAAATCTTGTATAGGAATAAGAAAATAAGACAATACTTACAAACTTTTTTAATGAGTTTAGCATATAAATTACATTGGAGCTCTGAGTATTTCTGAAGGTAAGTGGCTAGTTTACATTGAGTTGGAATAGCCACAATTTGTTGTTTAGTGCAGAAGGAAAACTGAAGCGACGGGGTTAATATTAATTATTTAATTAAACTTCTGTTAAGCGTCCCTGGGCAGGATGGTTCTTAATAAGGGTCTTTTGAGAACTGTTCATAGGTCTTGATTAGGTTTAGTTAAGTATAGCAACGTGTTTTCTGAAATGGAAGAAATAATTCATTATTGTAATATGCTAGCAAATTCAAAAATAAGAAAATGGTTATCTTTTCAGAGATTTCATAGGTAGTAATGTTGAATTTTAGTTAGATGAAATGCTAAGTTGGATTGCATTCTGTTAGAGAATAAATAATTAATCACATAATTAAACAAGTACTTACTATTAATTGTCTTTTTATTAAAAAGAACAATAGTTATAATTCTTGAGTAACATCATATTGTGGTTTCATAGATTACCAATATTATCTCTGTTGAAATTCGTCAATAATTAGGTAATTTAATTGTCGAAAGCCGGGCAGGTGAATTCACAAACTTGTATAGCACAATTGTATAGTTGAAAGACTTTTGAGTAGAGGTTATATGGAGCTAATCAAAGAGCATGTATGGGGAACACATGGAGAATGACATTTGTCATTGACAAGGTTGTTTCTCTCCTTAGTGTTAGCTCTGGGTAGGCGAACGGAAAAATTATGGGAAACTGTATGGACCTTGTTAAGTACAAACTTTGTATGGGCTTGCATATTTGTATACAAATAAATTATAGAGACACGTTATATGACATGTAGTTCGGTTTTGATGTTTAGTAAAGACTTTGGGAGCTACCGCGTAACTTTATGGGTATGAACTTCATACGTTTTTGGGAACTTTGAGTCAATTTTATAAAGAAAATAGTCGCTATCGGTTCCTTGTTTTGTGACGTCGGGTATAACGATAACTAGCTAGCAACGTTCAACAGAACAAAGCAGCAAAAATCTATCAGAATAGGGAATTCAAATGACAGTTGAAGCCCATACCCATATCCGGATTTCTTAGCCGGTAGCCCTCTATTCACAAAATTAGATTTTGAGGTTGTTTCTTGGAAAGGTCGATATTTAAGAACATGAGTGACAGGATAGATTTTCTAGCTTCCAAAAGCTTCGCTAGATGGCGTTGAACGAAGTGTGTAGCGGCTAGTATATTTTGGTATGAATCATATTTAAATTAAAAACCCAAAGGAAACTAATAATAAATTAAATAAGTACTACTGTGAGGAACAGAAACGAAATAGTTAAATTTTAAAGATTAAGGTAAATAAATAACTTCTGTCTGACGTTCCGTTTTACAAAAAAAAAAAGGGTCAAAGTAAAATTTCATGTTTCGTACCTTCAAACTGCATAGATAGGTGGGACAGCGCCATCTAGTGATCGAGCTTTCAGAAAATCGCCCATTAGCACGGCATCACAAGAAAGTTAGGGCGATAGTTACATTTTTAATCAACGGGGGTCGCCACGGGTATTTTCGATCGAATAGAATTTGGTTAGTAACTGAAATAATAATGGTAAATAAGGCTGAATGTTATTGATAAATGAATTATAGCAAAACCTTGTTTTGTTTTAAAAGGGGCAAATCCTTTTAGCTAACAGGGTAATTACGCTACTGTGTGATAGATGTCGCTACCGGTAGGTTACGAAAAATTGTGGTTCTTATTAATTAATTAAAATGGGTTATGTTATGTATCAGAATCGTGCAAATTAATGACTATGTGATGTGCGGTCCGAGATTGTAGTTTAAAGGCGTGTTTGAAAATGTTATAAAAAAAAAAATTTAGGATAGATAATGACATACATTAGGTGAAATATTACATACATATATTAGTTGGGGAGGGGGGCGATCACGTTGTTCTGTGGTGCGCTATTTTTATTGTTGTTAGGATATAAATCCAGACATGGCTTAAAGAACTCGCATCCAAGCCAAAAACATGAAAAAAAAAAAAAAAAAAAAATTGTTGTTAGGAATGTTTTTGTTTTCATCAAGAAAATTTATGAATTATTAAAGGTTGAGTGTCATCTAAGTTTGTGAAATTGTTGAAAATGCTGAAACTGTCTGAAGGATAGATCTGTGGTTGTGTTTATCATTATTGTGAAAATATAACCTAAAAAAAAAAAGGACATTAAATAGTTATGCAAATAGGTTTTAGTGTAAATCATTGTAAGAGTTATGAATTTGAAGTAAGAAAATAGTATTTTAGTTAATTTATAGTTTGTACAAGGTATTTCAAAGGGGTAAATAATTAAAGAGTTTGGCTTGGTTGAAAAATGTGTCTTGATGAGAGTGATTTCTCATGGAAATAAGTGGATAATGAAAACTGAAGAAGTGTTATGAGGTCTGGCTTTTCATGGTGTACATAAGAGAGGGGAGACCCTTTCTGACTTATAGATTGATAACAACCATTTTGGTAAGTTAATCAGAGATTTAGTTTTAATTAAATTGTTGAAAATTTTTAGAATTAGACACAATTGGTACCTACTTGTATATGGACAGCTTAGACTCAAAGAGGGTAATTTTGTTTGAAGGGAACGGTATTTGCAATGCTAAATAAGTCAACGGATAACTTAGTAGGGACGGTTTGATTTTTCAAACGCTCGGTTAACTTAAAAGTTGAAAATAGTTCAGAATTAAAGAGAAACCTTGTCTCGATGAATGATAAAACTATTATTTTGTATTTTGGGGTCGGTGATAAAGTTTTAAAGAACAAAATTAGATATGTCAGTGGGTAATGATTAGACTCCTAACTTAGTGGAAGAAAATTATATTGCTACAAACTAAAATAATGTTAGCTTAGCTTGTTAAATGTAGTTATGGATATATTTAAAAGGTAAGGTACCAATATTTAGTGGGTTTTGTATCAAGTTAGGACAATGAGGTAACATTACTTCTTACTTCTTAAAACTTGAAAAATAGCTATTTGGGTAAAAGAATGGTTTCTCTTACTAATAGTTAGGTATTGGAATTCATGAAATATGAACCAAAAGGAATTTGTTAGTGAAGATTTTGGATTGGCTAGATTAGAAACATTAGATTCAATGGTTTCTAATTTGAACAGCAAGTAGAGAGAATTTCATCTAAAATGGTTCAGTGAGTTTGGAAAAACCATAATAGGATAATTTCATAATTATTAAACAATCTAATATATGAACAAGAAGGGAAAAATTACTTGGTTTAGGTAAGTAATCAAAATTTTCATCCGGGAACATAAAAGAAACTTAGATGTTGGTTATAAGACTTGCAGAAATTTTATTATAATTACAGTGGTTTTGATTTCAAGTAGGAGTTGTTGTTTGGATGGATAAGTAGTGTAGACTAGGGTGGGGTGGTGTGTTAGTCCGGAACATTATAGATAAATAGGTACTTAACAAGAATAAAATAGGGTTAAATAATTCTTTACCTTTCGTTGAAATTTGAGTTAGAAAATTCAACGACGGTTTAAGAAGGAATACAACAATGTTATAAAATAAATCAAGTAATTATTCTTATGTCAATGAGAATTATAGGAGATTGCTTGCCTAACTAATATTGCTTCTCTTAGGTATCCAGTTAAGTTTTATAGGTTGCTATGCCTAAAAGTAGGTAGTAAATATTACAAATTAGCTTAAATAGGTAAATAATGTAAGAACCAAGTGTGTCTGACAGTTTGGGGTCGCTGGCGTGATGTAGTGAACAACTGTTGACTATTTATAACTAGTTATGGGTAGCATTAGTGTTACAGGTATGCCGGGAATATTCATAGACTAATTGTATATTCTCTATATAGAAAAAAACAGATGGATTTAATTGAAACATAGTATGCCAGCAGTGGTCCTCGTTCACTTGACATGATGATGTTGAATAGGGGGTGGTGAATGGAGAAGGAAAAGAACTTTCATACAGGCGACGTGATTGGTTTGTTGTTCTTTTTATCAATCTTGGTTCTATATTAGTAATTAAATATACATTCTTAGTTGAACCATTGGTTAATCTTAATAAATTACTTTGTGATAGGACTATAGGTACGTTATGTTTGAAAAGAAATAACATATGGTCGAGGTTTGGGCGTTATTAGGGATTATTATTATTATTCTTATTTATTCGGACATGCAGTGAGACAACTGATAGTTGCTGGTAGAAGAAATAAGGAAATTGTTGCTATGCTAAAAGTACCATTGTGGGGAATATTTTATTAGGATGTTAGTCATACATAAAATTATTAAATTAAAAATTTACTAGTTGCATTGAGAGAACATCATTCTCGACTATCATCCATAGGGTAGAGATTGGTACTTGCAATTATAGGGAGAAAAAAATATATGATGGCTCCAGTTTAGGCAAACAATGAGACATTTGAATTGATGTAACGAATTAAATGTTATAATCTTTTTTGTAATTTATAAGTGTATGATTTTTAATACAAAATGATTATAGCTAGAGGATTGTTACGGGTTCCGCTAGTGTCGTGTTGGGGCTGTTCCAGTGGGGTTTGGGAGGTAATTTATGTCACTTAATGGTCAAGGAGAGTTTTGTTGGTTCGGCCTAGCTGGGGGGGTTGCGGACATGGTTATCGTAGACGAACGAACTAGTGGGCAAACAACTTTGTCTTTTTATAATATCAGTATAGATAGTGCAGCTAAATTTTATAGTATGTTGGATTGGGGGTCGTGGAAAAGTGTAACTACAGTTACAGGTTAATCAATTAGTAGGGTAATTTAAATATAACTGAGGATATTCGCAGTGCGATGGATAACACCAGGCTTACAGCAATGGTCCTGCTTGACTTTAGTAGTGCATTCAACTGTGTTGACCCTGATCTCCTCCTTGGTACTCTTCGTTCTTTTAACGTCTCTGTCCCCGTGATTGAATGGTTTCAATCTTATCTTTCTGAGCGTTTCCAGTGTGTAGTTCATAATGATTCTTTCTCCGATTGGTCATGTATATCAGCTGGTGTGCCACAAGGTGGTGTTCTCTCTCCTTTGCTATTTTCAATTTTTATTAACGGTATTTCTAAAGTAATCTCCTCTCCTTTCCACCTCTATGCTGATGACCTACAAATTTACAGACATTTTTGCATTGATGAAGTTTCAAACGTTATTGACTCCTTAAATCAAGATCTGTCTTCCATTCGTGACTGGGCTTCTTCATTTGGGCTTATGGTTAACCCAGATAAGAGTCAAGCTTTGATTGTCGGTAGCAGCCGACTTAGGAGCAAACTCGTCTGGGAATCTGTTCCTCCACTTGTTTATGACAATGTTACCATCCCCTATACCGATAAGGTCAAAAACCTTGGACTCGTTGTCGACTGTACTCTGTCTTGGTCTCAGCATATTAATGAAGTCAGCAAACGGATTCACTTTACTTCTCACTCCCTCAAGCGTCTTCAATACTTCCTCCCTTTCAAAACAAAATTGCTGCTAGCACAATCTCTCCTCCTTCCACTTCTCGACTACGCCGATGTTTGCTATTTGGACGTGACAGAAGAACAGCTGAACAAGTTGGAGCGCCTTCAAAATCTGGCGATACGTTTTATTTTTGGATTACGCAAATATGACCATGTGTCATCATTTCGTAATCAACTACAATGGCTCCCAATACGACTGCGCCGTGATATGCACATCCTTTGCACCCTATTTAAAATCCTCAATGACCCGAACTCACCCCAGTACCTTGTTTCGCGCTTCCAGATGCTTCCTCCTCCCTCTCGCTCTAGGCGGCCTTGTATCACCAAGATGCTTGAGCTACCTAGAAGCAACACCAACTTCCTCCATAACTCCTTTTCCGTTAGAGCTGCAATGCTCTGGAACAAACTCCCGTCAAACATTCAGACCTCTCCGAGTTCCAACTCGTTTAAATGGAAATTAAAAAAACACTTTCTAGCACAGTTGTCAAATGTATAGAAATCATTTGATAACATTTAAAATCATATTTTATATATGTATTATATAAAATATATATTTTATATAAGTATGTATTTTATAATTTTATGTATGTAGGTATATTTTACTATTGTATTATGTATGTAGGTATATGAATTTTTTATTTTAGTAGGTTTTTGTCTTTCTTTTCAATTTTTTTTTTTTTTGCACTTTGCATCTCCTACTTTCATTCTCTCACACGTCCTGGGTTGGCTGGAAGAGATCTCTTTTAGAGATAAGCTCTCCCTTGCATACTCCATTTCTAAAATTGTATTTTTACTGTGTTTATTGAGTGCAATAAAGAGTATAATAATAATAATAATAATAGGGTTTAGAATTAATGTAATTAAAGTTACTAGGAATTCTATTTAGGTTAGTATTAAGACCTTAGAATTAAGTAAGCTATAGAAAATTATATTAAGTGGGACGTCCATATGATAGGTTAACGACCACTGGGGTCGAATGGTTTGGAAGTCACTATATGTAGAGGTCTCGGGTTCGATTCCTGCACAGGTGATTGTTGTAGACAAACTGTTCAGTGTTGCTTTGGGGCTTGGAAGTGTGACGATACCCGTCGATGTTTGGTATTTATGATATAGGTACCTACTTATTTTGTAACATAGAAGGATATGAGCAGGATAAGCGAAATAAACGTTATTAATTAATATCATTATTAGTAACCAAAGTTAGAGATGGATAATGGGGTTTATAATGGGGAAAATTATTTACTAATTTTGAAATATGGTGTATTTTTCAATTAGTTAAATGAGTTAAGAATATGTTTTAAGGGATAAAGGCAGGTTATAGTTATAGGAATCTTAAAGGAACCAATATAGGTTGTACTATAGTGTAAAGGTTGGTTGCGAATTTGAAGTAGAAGGAATTTAATTGTTAAACAAAAATGCTTCTTAGTAGAAGTCAATTCTCATGCTCTATACTTTAAAAATTAGGGCATAAGGTCAGGTACTACTTAAAAGTGGGGGGGGGTCGAAAGGTTAAAGTTGAATTCCATGAATAAACTTTGACCCTAAATTAAATTAGACGTTAACACCAAACGTGAATTGGAGTTAAAACCAAAATTAGGATAAGCCAAAGCCAAATATGTCATTTGAGGGAATAAGTATTGTTATAGTTTTTTTATAGGCATAGTTAAGGAAGACACTTAGTAGAACTTTTGAAAAAAAAAAAAAACTTAATATTACTTATCAGGATTAAAATGTCAAAGTTATGTTAATAATGTGAATTTTACAATTAATATTTAAAAGAGTTATATAGGGATGTTAGTTGATTAATAATTTAATTTTTATGTACCTAACATGAATTGAGCTCTGACACGTAATGGACTTAATAGATGGTAGCAAGAAGGTGATAAGTGTTGATAGGTTAGCCAAATTCGCTGATAGTATTCGGATAGAGAGTAGTGGGAATAGACTTTTAGTAGTTTGGCTAGGTTAGGGAAATTGTTAGATGGAAAAAAAAAGAAGGTAAGCGTTGATAGGTTGGTCGGTACTGCGGTATATACCTATATTAATATATATTGGGGGTATTTATATATTTACTTAGGTTGGTTTATAGTTTGATGCAACAGTGATGGTAGTGATGTGTTTCAAGGTTGAAATTGTTATTGTTATTACGTTCTTAATTATGGTAAATGTTAGGATTGGGTTGTTAAATTTTGTTAGAGGTTTAATTCAATTGGTGTAATATTGTCATGTTTTAGGTGGACAATTGAAATTTGCTAACGGGTAGGAAATGTTGGTCTAACATGTACAGTTGGCTTTGGGTCATTATTAGCAAAGGAAAGGGAAAGTATTCGGTCATGGTAGATAGTCCAATCATGTGTTGGAGTCAATTCATGCATTTTCAATGAACCGATTAACTATAAAAAAAAAAAAATATATTAATTTCGAACAAATCTGAGCGTAAGTTTTTGTTAATAAATTAAACAAAAGAGGAGTTCTTATATATATAGGGAGGGGAAAGGAAAATAGAAGAGGTGACAGTATTATGAGGATCGGTAGTATTAATTTTACAAATTAATGTTAATAGCTTTTAGGGCAATATACTACAAGTAATCAGGTGAAACGTTGGTTATGTTCATGGTGGCGCGGATGTGAGTTTGAGGAAGGACGGAATTGTTAAAAAGTGACGAAGAGTGGAATCTGTATATATAAAAAAAAAAATGTAAGTGTATATATATATATATATATCTATTTTATATATGAAAAAAAAAAAGATGGTGATAATATGAGGCCATGAGTGTAAACAAATTGGGAAGCCTGATTACAACCATTATTATTAACCCAAAAGATAAGATCCGCACACAACAGCACGTGATAGGGATAGGCGTAGAGCACGTGTTAACAGACTTGAATTTTGTACAGTGGGACTTTGGTGTTAGGATAAATAAAAAAAATATATATATATATATACAAACAGTGTTTATGTTTGTATCTTGTCCCGGTGTAAACGCCTGTACTAAATTTACACTTTCCGTGGGTCAGGACGGGCCATGTTTAACTCGACAACTATACATTCTCCAAAGTGATATCGGAGGCTATTCCAGAGTTTTGAGTAAGCTTTTTGACAAAAAGGTCTTTGTATATGCTTCATTTAGAAGGGGGCGTACAGAGATATGCAGGGGCACTTTGGGGGTATAAAATGCTGCGCTAGAACGCCATGTAATCGTAAGATTGGATTACAGTTTATACACCGAGGCGAGTTTATTCTAAACTGCGGATTCACAACCCGTACCTTTCACCATGCTTTGTACGTCTCTGGTGTCGGATATACATACGATGAATTTGGATAAAGCAATAAAAATCACTTAAAAACTCGCTTGATAACTTTTGATATTATTTTGGTCTAAATACACTCTACACTCTTAATTACATAATCACTAGGGCTCACTAAAAATTGATTCGATAGGGGTCGGAGGCCGCAATGTCCTTTGGTAGGACAAAGAGCATTGTGTTTTTCTTGGTCCAAATTGATTCAATTCTTTGATTTTGGGAAAATAATAAGAGAAAGGGATATATATATATATATAAAAAAAAAAATATATATATATATATATTGATATAAAAATAATAATAATATATATATATAGATATTAAAAAAAAAAAAAAAAAAAAAAAAAACATGTCTATATATATATAAATATATGTGTAAAAAGAAATATTAGAGATTTGGATAGAAAGAAAAATTCTACTCCGGATCCAATACTTGGTACTGTCACCTTTGAAGAATTTTGGGGTCGGCTGTAACGGTTCAGAATCGCACCTGAACTATCTCGAATATTTCTTAAAGAGTTAAAAGTCGAAATGTATTAATGTTACTTACCTCAATAACTTTTAATAGTATAAATAGATCCTGGTGTGGGAATAAATCACAAAGTCAAATTGGGTTGTGTCAACTGGGTTGTATTGAACACAATTAGCCATTTACCATGTTGTTGCGCTGGGAATTTGCTTCATACTTTGTCAACACAGTGTATATGGGAGGGAGATTCTGTCTATAAGGCTTGGGGCTTGTTTAGTGGTTTCAGATTGCTTGAGGTAAACACTGAAAAAGAAACGGGTTAATGGTAGCGGAGCAGTTGTGGTCATTTGCATTTAATTTGGAAGTTTTATGATTAATCTGAGGAAGTTAGATACAGTAAATTTGTTTGAATTAGCGAGAAAATATAGTTAATAAATACCTGAGATTCAGGGATTGAAACAACGATGTTTCACAACAGTTGGTCTGTGACAAATTATTTCATATAGGAAGATGCACTTTGTTGAGGGTTTTGTCAATCGAATTTGCTTCACGGGAGTGTGGACAATACTTGTATTTCGATATTGTTTCACGAAATAATCGACACGAGCTGTTGATAGTTGGTGAAGTTATGAATCTTGGAGCATGTTAATTTGGACATATTTGTAAACTGACAGGTTCTAAAAACAGAGTTTGTAGGCATGTATTCAATACAGTCTACGTGTTAGTGGCACAATATGTGTTCGGCATATTTATTGGTTACACATGTGAACTTTGGTTTAATTACATCACATCAGTCTAATTATTATGTTTGGAGCTAAATATTTATTTTATACAATGTTGGCAAGATACTGAAATAGGTTATGACAAGTAAACAAAGATGCTCCTAGCGGCAGAGTTGAGAACTAAGACAAGTCAAATGACATCACATAAATATAGCGAGAAGTTTTTACTCACAGAATGTTAAATTAACATTATGTAAAACTTAAATAAAAATATGGGTTAAATAATCAAAAGTACAGAATATTGGTTTCTATCTTAGATAAGGTTCAAAGTTTCAAATATGGTGAATGTATTTGGCTAGAGATGATTCGTTCGGAAATTATGTTCGAACAATTACCATTTTGATAATAGTTTTCGTTCGTAAATAAAAAAAGGAATCATACAAAATAATGTGTTTATATTATGTGAGAAGGTAGTATTTTGAATAGTTTAGTAAATTTTATAACTTAATATTAGAAGTTTTGTAACTATCAAAGGTTTCTGAACGAAGGCCAGGCGGGGCGTTCGGGATGTTTGAAATGGGTTGGCGTTAAACGCTAGAGGGCGCTATGACGAGAGAGTAGGAATGTGGGACGCCACTTTTTGGCGCGTTTTTGAGGAGGTCTATATAAGCAAAAACGACGCGACGCCCGCTCTTATTTCTCCGGGATCGACTTCGAGGCAACACGTATGGAAGACGAAACACTTTTTGAAGAAGTTTCCATTTTTAATCAAGCGAGAAGTAGTCTTCAAGCAAGTGTACAGTGAGTCCTTGCACCATAGGGCGTTTATTGGGTTCGCGATCTTTTAAACGTTTTAATTTTGGAATTCTGACTGGTAAATTGGATCCGAAATTAAAAGGTCTAGTTTGTTTACAGAAAGCATTTCAATTAAAGTAAATTATTCCCAAGTAAAATCCTAGAAAATGGGCTTAATTTGAGTCAGAGAGGGTTGGAAGCATAGAGTTTGTTTCTTCAGGAGTACATTTTTATGTCTCCGGGCTCCAGGCAAGGCTCACGGGAGGTCGCTAGGTAAAGAAAGTCTGGCATTGTGGAGTGTCAGATGAGTGTTCATTGGATAACGCTTAGTAATTTCCACATGGTTTGATCAGGCGGGCTGTTTTCATTGACAGTTTTTCAGTTAACACGTCTGATGGCGCGGGGCGTATGCCCCAGATTTGGAGACAGTTGCGGCCTGATTGAACCATACCTACCTGTAGGGTGTCTATCTGTTCCCTTCCCAAGCAGATGGACCACGGCATGAGCGATAGGATTTTAGGGGGCCCACTCACCCAAACTTGACAGAATTGGGGCGTCAGAACTGGCGATACAGGCGCCAGGTTTGTGTTTGTTAGGAAAGTCGCATTTAGTCGGAAATTAGGCAGGTAAGTACCTACTTAGAATCACGAGCTAGGTAACTCGAAGACCTTTGTTCTGGCAGAAAGGGGGAGGTCTGCTGGGGCAAGGCTACGAGGGGAGTCTGGTAAACAGAGTAGGTAGAAAGAGTAGGGTCGCTGTTAGGTCTATAAGTAGCATTATGTGTTATCACAAATTTATCTACGATCAAATCCGAATTTTGTTGACATCCCTAGCCATAGATTCTTGTGATAGACGAACAAACCCGGGCAATTTGACAGAATGATTATAGATAGTGGGGAAAAGTCCGATTGACAGTTTCCAGAAAAATGGCTGTCTTTATCTAACAAAAATAATGTTACATCTTAAGAAGAGAGATTAGGTCAATGATTAGTGCGTTGTAGCAATGTAGTCTACAAGTTATATGATATTCAGTGAGGTATGTAAGAAATTAATAGATTTGAAAAGGAAAAGGTGACCAATGGATACCTAGTGCTTTCAGTATTTGGGAAAGGATTTGTGAGGTAACAATACTAGTGGAACAGTCCAAAGAGCTTGATTAGAGTAATCTTTATAGGTTCACGCATTGCAAAGATATGAAGGTTGAAATAATCTATCAAACATAAGTGGAGAATCTAAATTTACCTATATATTTGGCTTGACAAAAGGTAATATATTCCTATGATGCAAAAGGCACCTATAATAATCTATAAATTGAGCTGGTTGCGGAAGAGTTCTCTGGATCAGACTACTGCTAAATTAATGTATGAAGAGGATTTTGTTCGGTGGCGAGAGAAGATGTTTAAACTCGAAGGAACTCGGTGTAACGTTGACCAGTGTCTTATGGAAGCTGATGTGGATTCAAGGTTTTCCAGATACTAACCTATTGAGTTGGAACATGATTCTATTTTAGCCATAAATTATGTAAAACTATCGGGGTGAGGCGAAAGCTTCTGTTCAATTTGGTTGGATTCTTAAGTTATTTCCAAGACCAGTCCAATGGTGAGATTAAGGATATATTACCAAGAGTGAGATTCTTTAGAGACAAATTTTAACCAACAAGTTGCAAGAGTTCAATAAGATCCGAGTCAGACACATAGACATAACTAGGGAATTTAGTTCTACGGGGAAACTTGGTCATAGAAAAGGTTAGGAGAGTCTATATTTATATGTACTTACTATGAATTAGATTTGAGTTCTTTCCCCCAGGAGTCGGACTTGCTAGTTCTCCTAATTTAAGCACTCAACCTGTTGGATTTATCCCAATAAGGATTATTCAACAAAAGGAAAAGGATATATCAATTAACGTTAACTTTAACTGCTGCTGCCATGAAGGAGAAAGATCTCTTCATGTAGATTAGCAAGTCGCTTTGAAGCATTTAGCTTGGTCCTCTTTTATTTATATATACAGAAAGAATTGACGAACATGACAGCTTGACTTTATATGTTGAAGTTTGTTTCTTATATAAAAATTAAATAAAGCAGCGCCGGGAGAGGAATGTCCCAGTCAGGCGACGAGTTCCATCGTTATGGGCGGGGCGGTGCCCATGACTTTACCGGTTAAATAATATTGCTGGAGCATTTGTATTAGGCCAAGATGGTGATTAAGATCAATAGACTCTCTTCTCCCTAATGATTATACCAATTTCCATCTCTGACTTTGCAAGCAAAACCATATGCTGAAGCTAATAGGTACTATTATAGATGTAGTGTTTCCATCTTCTAATAGATATAACAAATTTTCATTTCTAATTTGCAAGCAAAGCCATATATGCTAAAGCTAATAGGTACTATTATAGCAATGGAGTCTCCATCTTCATATAGGTATATCAAATTTCATTTCAAACCACACATGCCAATTTCACCTTAGTCCTTGCAAGCAAATCCGGATGCTGTGACTAGTTTCAGTTCCATTGTAACCTAAATTATTAAATTCCACCAGTTTTAATAGACAGTTAACCTTGGGTCAGTAACCAGAGAATTAGCATGGTGGACTCAGCAAAATAACTCACCAGGTTTTCAAAGAATATTGGACCTAGGAATCGGTTAGGACCTAACTGTTAAATGTCCAAGCAATGTAGGGGTAAACTAATGTTAGATTTATACAAGAGTATTAACTTATTTTGAGTGTCTTGGTCGCTATAAATGAGGTTAGAAAATTAGAAGCAACGGCCATGTAATATGAACAGCTGTTAAGTTGATGTAGGCATATAGGCAGTTCAAAGTATGAGTTAGTTAGTAGTAAGGTTAGTCTCTGTCGCTTCATTTAAAAGATCATGGGTCTACGCTTTACAACCAGGGTTCTCCATTACGACATCACAGGCCACTTCAGAGTTGATTCAGAGCATCCATAGTAGTTATCTATATATTAATCGGACAACAGTTAGGTATTACAGCGTTCAAGCTAGCTAGGTATTTTAGTAACTAATAGAATCCTTGACAGAGGTTCAGTATTAGCTTAGAGTAAATACTAGAATGGTTTGTTAGTATATTTAGGTCATCTATTAAGATTAGGGTTAAGCGATTAGGAAGAATAGGTAGGTGTTACACTAACCAGGGTATCTCGACAGGACTGGACTTCATCCGTGCCAGCCTTTGCATCTGACAGGTATCTACAGGTGACAGTGGTGTCATCAGCATAACCGAAGGTACCGGGCACCAACAGGTCGTTAATATGGAGAAGGAATAACGTTGCAGATAACACTGAACCTTGGGGAACCCCAGCATCGATTTTCCTTAGGTCAGATGATTGACCATCCAGAACGACACGAATTGAACGGTTCCTAAGGAAGTCGGTAATCCAGATGCAAAGGCTTTCACAGATTCCGTAAGATGGAAGCTTGCCAATGAGGCTGTCATGCCAGACCCTATCAAAGGCTTTGGAAATATCAAGCGAGACGGCAAGGGCTTCGCCATGTTTTTCAATCGCTTGATTCCAAAGGTGGGTGGCATACGCGAGAAGGTCTCCAGTAGACCGCCCATGGCGAAAACCATACTGACGATCACTGAGGAGCTCGTTTGTTTCAAGGTATGCCAACAGATGTTTGTTCAGTACACGCTCCATAGTCTTGCAGAGTATGGAGGTGACTGAGACAGACAGCTGTGACAGACAGACAGACTATGCCCGAATACTCGTACGCTACTTATCTTTGGGAGCGTCTCATACATCGCCCTGTCACTTTAAATGTCAAACGTATGAAAGAGATGCCATGATGTTTGAGACGCTCCCAAAGATGATTAGCGTTCGAGAATTCGGGCGTTAGTCGCACCATAAGGGTTCCTTTTTACCATTTTGGTTCGGAACCCTAAAAAAATGACTGATTGTAAAGTTATAAGCATTTTGTTGTGATATTTATTAGAATAAATACTCTGCCATAAAGTTATTTAATTTTTTTCATTTTTATGCTAGGTACTACTACATAATAATATCACTGTTACGGACAGCATCAATCTGTGATAAAAGACAATTTAAAGTGACACTAAGTGCGTAAATAGTGATTAAAATCAGTGATTGTTTATATCATGTAAGTACCTAGCATAAGTAATATTTGCTAAACTTGCCTAGTAAAAGCCATAAGCTTATAACTTTGATAACTTTTTTGTATATGAATATGTAACGTTCTTTTTAGTTTAATAACGTAGATAAAATGATTAGCTTTCTAGTGATATGCTTTACGTTTGTGTGGCTTTTATAGTTTTTAAGATAATTAAGTTATAGTGTAATTAAATAAACTTAGTACTTACATAAGCCCTAATGTGACCTAACTTATAGTGTAAGGTGTTTGGTATGAAAATAAAAACTATTTGTGTTCCCTGGTTTCATTGTGCTAACCTAATTAGCTATAAGTAATTAATACTAGTTAGGTAGGTAGGGAAAGGTATCAAGGTTCTAGGTCTTACAATCCTGGGCTGGTGGAAAACCAGAGGTATCCCAATGAAGCCAGGCGAGGTGGTGGGGACTATGTAAGTATAAAGTACTGAGTAAAACCAATGACGTTTTACTACGAAATAATGAGACCTAAGACATAGGTCGATGACATAGGTAGCCTGAAAAAGGGTGACTGAAAACTTATCTTTAATAAATAAGTTTTCAGGCACCAGGTGGGTATTCAGTCTGTGGCCCCCCGATGGTCCCTGTAAATGAGCGGGATGGGTCAGTATAGTAAAAAGAGACAGACTGATAAATGTCAAAATAAATGTAGGTAGTTATTTTATAAATTCTTGGAGGGGGCAAGCCTCGCCCATGAGCAAGCGAGAGGTCGGACGTACGACAGAGAGGTGAACAGAAATGTTAAAAACCGTGTCGGTACTTCGAATGTGCCGATGGGGCGTGGCCAGGTCCGGCGCACAATGTTTTGCGCGTGCCCACCTTAGTTTTATAAAAATACTAGCGGCCGCCCGCGGTTTCACCCGCGTGGTTCCCGTTCCCGTGGGAATATCGGGATAAAAAGTACATATAAACCTTCCTCTTGAATCACTCTATCTATTAAAAAAAACGCATCAAAATCCGTTGCGTAGTTTCAAAGATTTAAGCATACAAAGGGACATAGGGAGAGAGAAAGCGACTTTGTTTTATACTATGTAGTGAAGAAATGTATTTCGTTTGTAAGGAATCGATGTATGTAGTATAAGATAAGTAGCCACTAGTTCAGGCATAGCAAAAATGTACATTAGGGGCCTTGCGGGCGCAGGCTCGGTTGTAAGCTCGCATGGCTATTGTAACTTGGAAGACAATACAAGAAATAATTGAGAAAATCTTCGTTTCAATCGACGCATTATTCCTATGGTATGGTAAACACTGTTACGCATGGGTAACAATCACAGTCTATATATTATAATATAGTCAGCATTAAAATATATGTAAGTAATGTTAAAATACAAAAAAAACCAATGTAGTACCGAAATTCCCGAAAATCCCGGTATTTCCCGTTTCCTTAGAGGTACAGTCCCGAAAATCCCGGTTCCTCAAAATAGGACCGGTTCTCGATTCCCTACTAACAACGTTCTGTGCTGTGGGTCCTCCCCCCGGGGCGGCGCGTCAGTCGGTCGACGGCCGGCGGCGGCGGCGCCCGGCGCCCATGCTCGCCGGAATCAGCGCGAACTTTACGCGCGCGAAACATGGTGTGTAACTTTAGTGTTCTTACCCTGGATTTGATCTGGCAATTTTAAGAAAGTAAGTTTTCGACTTATACAGGATGGCTACCGCGTAACTTTATGGATATGAACTTCATTCGTTCATTCGTTTTTTGGAATTTTTAGAACAGAATATATTATAATAGTACTTTAAGTCAATTTTATTATAAAAAATAGCCGTTATCAGTTCTCTGTTTAGTGACGTCCGTCGGGTATAACGATACGATAGCTAGCTAAAAACGTTCAGCAGAACAAAGCAGCAAAAATCTATCAAATTATGGAATTCAAATGACAGTTGAAGCCCATCATGTCCATATCAATATTTTTTAGCCGGTAGCCCCCCAGGATTGGTTTCGAATCCAACATATAAACATACTTAAAGATAATTAATGTGTTTGGAGCAAGTTGGATTAGGTACTTAAAAGCATAACGAAATACCAAAAAAGAAGGAGAAATCTGATCAAAAGGGATTTTCAAACGTTACTTCAGTTCGTTAAACGTTATTACGCGTTAGATTTTTTTACAATTTTAGACCACATAGGCACAGTGGTAATTTGCAAATAAACACGGTAAGATGTTACAAACAGATAGGGCCATACGTTTATCTAAAATTATTTAGCATGCAAATTACATACTTACCTACTTAAGCGACGACCGATTTGGCGCAGGGGAGGCTGCCCACCTTCTGCGCCAGTAGTCTCGGGTTCGATTCCAGAACAAGACAAGTTCGTAGTTTCGTAAAATCCGTTCTTAGCGGACGTCTCCTAGTCATTAATTACAGCACCTACCAATTACAATTGCAAGAATTCATAATGAGTGAATGAGTGACCTTTCGCTTTTATTAAAATAAATAAACCTTTAATAACCTAAATAACCTTTAATTCATGAATTACAAATGACGGACTTAATACTAATAAACATTCTCTACATTCAACTGGAAATATCAAGCATCGCTCTCTCCATTGCTCGCGGGGTGGTCCTTGAGCCTTCGAGACCCATAGTAACGACCACTTAACACTACGTACACCATAAGTAATTAGCTAGGTTAGGTAGATAGGTACTGACATACTCTCCCCGGGCCGGGACGAGTCGAGCGTGACAACACGAACCCACAGACCCGGTGGTAAGGCGCAGGTCTTCGAGAGGAGTTTAGTTGGTAGTGGTGCATCATCCTATTCGCCCCACCTGGCCTGCCCGCCGAGAGCGGGTAGCCACGTTAGGGAGCGGGGCAGGGGTTAGGACCGCCCAGCCCTGACGCAAAACCTATTAGGCTTGGCGTCGGCGAGGAACATGCCCTAAGCTAGGTGTGACCGAGTCCAACATGCAGTTTGGTATGCCTAAAAATCGCATTCTCCTCTGTACTGACAACACACACTGGTCATCAAAGAGGACATTGAGGTATTTTGGATAATAATTTCATGATATTGACGGTCATTTCCTGAAATAGTCGTATTTCATAAAATTACCAATTTAAATTGACAATATCGATAAAAGTTTAACGCTTAATGATATTTTCAACAATGTTTGGCCATATCATCAAAAAATTACCACTTCATAAAATTATCAACAATATAATGAAATTTTCAAATTTAATTTTAGGAAATTAATGTAAGATTACCGTGAGATCAAAGTTAATGTAAGATTACCGTGAGATCAAAGTTTTTTATTCTGGCGCTTCGCCGGCCGCTGCTGCGGCACGCTCGCTTCGCTCGCTCGGCTCGTGCTGTTTTTCGTAACAGTTCTAACCTCACCTAACCAAAAATATGTAAGTATTTATTTTATTGGGATTTGCGTTTTCTAAGGCATCCCTTTGGTACACTCTAACGTGCATTTGACTGCACTTGTATCTCAAATTGTCGCATTATTACTAACTTTTGTAATAAAAAATATGTCAACAAACAAGAACAAAACATACAAAACGACATTAGCGCCTCTAGCGGGGCACATTGTAACTATTTTACGATATGATCACTAGCGATTGACCATTTCTTCAATGATAATTTATGACCAGCGGTTTTTGATAATTTCATTAAATACGACTATTTCATGAAATGACCAACCATTTCATGAAATAATCAATTCAATATCACGACAAAAATATATGCTGGAGCTTCCCGAACGCTGGCCATCGAATCGCTGCCCGAGCTGAATTCATCTTCGAGCTAGTCATCTTCCTGTCAAATTTCATCTTCATTGGTCCAGTCGTGTTTGAGATTTCGTGATGTGTGAGTGACCTATCGTTTTTATATGTACTTAAGTAGTTAATATGTAGATTATTAACCAAGGGGATAAAGCAGTGTCTGCTGTCGCGGGTGACGATTTAAATCGCGAGCGTAACGAAGGACTCTAGGTTTACTCCCGAGCGCAGCGAGGGTGTTAAAGACGCTTTTCGAATCGATGGGATGAAAAATAATTTTCATCCCATCGATTCGAAAAGCGATGATTGTTTATCTAATAACAGGGTCCAAAACGATTATTTTTTACCTGTTATGAAAAGAGGGTATAAATGAGATTTGAATTTTGAACAGCTTCATAACAGGGTCCAAAACGATGAGATTTGAATTTAGAACATAATTAAAGAAGCATTGGTTGGATTGTAGCAAAGGGTGAGCAGTACTTAAAAAAAATTCAACAGTCGTGGGTTCGAGTCCCATCGGAGCTAGTTGTGAGACGGGTCGATTTTTTCTAAATACTTCATTTTCCATTTGTCTTCACTGCTTTTCTTATAGAGGGGGATGAAAAGCAGAGTGTATTACTCGGCCGCAAAATTATTTTCACCTCGGGCGGTGTATATTGAATCCCTCGCTGCGTTCAGGATTCTACTTTAGAATCCCTCGCTGCGCTCGAGATTCTACTCTAGAATCCTTCACTGCGCTCTGGATTCAAAATAGCGCCCTCGCCGTAAATATATTATTTTGCTCCCTTGTAATACAATCTACTATTGCTACACTCCAACCAATGCTTCTTTAATTATGTTCTAAATTCAAATCGCATCGTTTTGGACCCTGTTATGAAGCTGTTCAAAATTCAAATCTCATTTATACCCCCTTGTCATAACAGGTACCTAAACAATGAATCGTTTTGGACCCTGTTATTAGATAAACAATCATCGCTTTTCGAATCGATGGGATGAAAATACTATTGTGTAATAGGTAGGTAGGTAGGTACCTATTAAAAAGTAGCCGAGAAAATGTATTGATTTTCATTGTAATAGTAGGTAGGTACTTATGTGTAATTCCATATAACGTGAGACGTGTTTAAAGTTTTTCCGTGCGCAGCGTTCATGCCTTGTTATTTACACGGAATTTAAAATATGAAGTTGTGTTTAAAATATACAGCAAATAAAACATTGAAAAATCCTAAAAAGAGGCCGAGATTTTTAGTACTTTTATTCAGAAATTCAAAGAAAGACATAAGTAGTTAGATTGGCTTTATTTTAAACTAGCGGATCCTCAGGGTTTTACCCGCGTGGTACCCGTTCCCGTGGTAATATCGGGATAAATATAACCTATATGTTACTCAGGAAGAATGTAGCTTTCTAATGGTCAAAGAATTTTCTAAATCGGTCCAGTAGTTTCGGAGCCTATTCAATGCAAACAAACAAACAATCAAATCTTTCCTCTTTATAATATAAGTATAGACTAATATTTCTAACGCATACAACAGAACAGAGTTTGAAGATAAAAAGCTTGTAAAAAAAAACACAAAAGTACATAAGTGAAGATTAATTAGATTAGATTAATTGACGACCGAATTAGCGCAGGACTAGGATACCTGCCTTCTGCGCCAGAGGTCTCGGGTTCGATTCCCGAACAAGACGGACGATGTCCACTAGGTTTATTTGATTGTGTAGCACGCGCGGGCGCATGCCGGGGTGGCGCGCGCTGGCGGCGCCGGCGGCCACGCTGTTGCTATTGCTGTTGCTTGCGCTGCCGGCCGCCATAGCGCCCCCCGCCGCCGCATCTACCGCACCGCGACCCTGCGCCGCCAATCCGCTGTGCGTATGCCGCGATGACCACTTCGCCTGCAACAATGTGCCCTTCCACAGGTTTCCTGAAACAGGTAGCACACGCTATAAAATGGAATCAAGTAAGGATCGTTATAATGTCGGTGATCTATTGGTCGTTGTGTGCAGAGGCATCGGTGTGGCACGTGGCGGTGTCCGGGGCGCGGTTGGGCGCGCTGGAGGAGGCTGCGCTGGACGCGCGGCGCCTGCGCACGCTCGTTCTCGTCGCCTGCCGCCTACGCCGCCTCGAGCCCGCCGCGCTCGCGTGAGCATCTCTACTCTTACCGAACATGACTCACCTCTGGGCGTTTTACCTAGATAAGAATTTAAATGTGCTACATTGGGTTCCTTTCACTCATCCACAGATCCATGGAAGATACCTTGGCTTCATTAGACTTAGGGTACAACGAATTTACAGAAATGCCGCTAGAAGCTTTACGAGGGTTAAAAGTCTTAAATTGGCTGAATTTCCAAAAGTAAGTATCTAATAACACCAGACAGTGTCTAATAATAAGTAAATAGAAAAAAAAACTCGTACTTACTGTATAGTTACAGATGCAAATTTTTTCCAGCAACTTCATTAGTGATATAGACCCAAAGTTGGATTGGGGCCATCTGGTGGATTCCCTGAGCAGCCTGTCGTTGAGCAACAACCAGCTGTCGGTGCTGCGCGCGGGCGCGCTGGCGCCGCTGCGGCGGCTGGTGCAGCTGGAGCTGGACGGCAACCGCGTGCGCGCGCTGGACGGGGGCGCGCTGCCGCCCGCGCTGGCGCTGCTGCGGCTGGGCGGCAACCTGCTGCCGCGCCTGCCGTGCGCGCTGCTCGCCCTGCCGCGCCTGCGCCGCCTGCACCTGCGCGCCAATCTCCTGCGCCGCGCCCCCGCCCCCTCCTGCCCTCTCCAACATTCCAGAATCGATTCTTTAGACTTGAGTCACAACGATCTCGATGATCTATTTGAATTCAACTTTTTAAGACAATTCCAACTGAGGCAACTTATCTTAGATCTTAACGATTTCACAACGATACCGTCCTTTCCTTTTGAAAATATTCGATTAGAGAGGCTGTCTTTATCGCATAATCGGTTGAATCATGTATCAGAACTCGCAATACGAGCCATGAAGAGAGACTTGGAAAGGCTCGATTTGGACCACAATCTACTTAGTTCGTTGCCGAGTGTTATTCGCGAGCTAACACGTCTTCGCTATTTGTCGCTCGCCTATAATCAGCTCGAAGAGTTGAACGACCTACCGCCGCACCTGCATTCGCTGTCGGTAGCGGGGAACTACTTGAAAACGTTCCCGGCAGGACTGCGCGCACTGCAGCCGGCGACGCTGTCGTCGTTGGACCTGAGCTACAACCGGCTGACGGCGTTGGCTCCGGACGCGTTCGGCGCGTGGGCGGGCGCGCTGGCCACGCTGAGCCTGCGCGGCAACCAGCTGGCACAGTTGTCGGCGGACAGCTTCCCAGCGGCGCTGCCGGTGCGCGAGCTGGTGCTCAGCTTCAACGACCTGTACCACGTGGACCCCGGCGTGTTCGCCAATCTTACAACCCTGCGTGTGCTGGAGCTTTCATCGACACTATTCAGTGGAGAGTTTCCTTTCGATGCGTTAACGCCCGATTTACGGTGGTTAACTTTAGATAATAATCATATTCATCATGTGACGATTAATGATTTGCAAAAGTTTCCATCTTTGGAATATCTTAATTTAGACTTCAACAAAATTGTTGAATTTCCGAGTGAGTGGCATGATTATAACTTTTCTTATAAACTCAAAGAATTAAGACTCTCTTATAATTACGTAAGCAATGTGAATCCTAAATTTCTAAGAGAATTGATTGAATTACAAAGTCTAGATCTATCGTACAATCGCATGCGAAACATTAGTGAAAGGTGCTTTGAGAGATTAGAAAACTTAATTTATTTAAATTTAGCTGGGAATTTGTTGGAGTCGTTAACGGAGCGAGCTTTCTACGCTTTGCCAAAATTAGAAGTCCTGGACATGAAAGAAAACTACTTGGAAGAACTGTCGACTGAGTATTTCAGCAATGTGTCGAGCTTGGACGTCGGATTCACCGTCAACGCCAGCTACAACAGGCTGACGTCGCTGGTCGGCGGTCGGACGGCTTACATCAATGTTTTAGACATTTCCTACAACTTACTCGAGCACTTGCCTAAAAGATTTTTCGACTCTATTAATTTAAGTATCAGACAAATTTTGCTTTCGCATAATAGACTAGTACAAATAGACAGTTTAGGTTTTTTACCTAATTTACAATTACTGAATATAATGAACAACAGCATAAGTTCAATTAAAAGACGAGCATTCTCTGAGGTGCCATCGCTGCAGATTCTGGAGTTGTCACATAACAAGCTATCTCAGTTGAACTCGGAGCAGTTCCACAACAACGGGCAGCTGAGGCACCTGCGGCTGGCGGCCAACGAGCTGCGGTCGCTGCCGCGCGACTGCTTCAAGAACACGGTGCTGGAGCACCTCGACCTCGGCGACAACCAGCTGGTGCTGTTCCCCGGCAGCGCCCTCGCGCGAGTCGGCTTCACGCTGCGCCACCTCGCACTGGCCCACAACCGTATCGAATACCTGGACGCGGCCATGTTCCACTCCACGTCATTTTTGCATGACCTCAGTCTTGCAAACAACGCTCTCACCGTGTTATCGGATAATACATTCGCGAGTCTTCCTCGCCTGTCGCATCTAGATCTTTCACATAATGCTATAAAATCAAACTTTAAGGAGCTCTTTCACAATCTACCGCGACTGCGTCGACTGTCGCTCGCCGGTGTCGGTTTAAAATCAGTGCCGCCGGTACTTCTGATGAACCTCACCCAACTAGATCTCAGCTACAACCAAATATCATCATACCGAGAATCGGACGTCAAGCGCCTAAATAACTTACGACATTTAGATATCTCGTCAAATAAAATCTCTTCCTTGCAACCGTCCATGTGGGCCGTTTTTCCTAAGTTATCGGAGCTCGATGTATCTTTCAATCCATTAGTTCGCATCTCTATCGGCTCGTTCGACGGGCTCGATCGGCTGCTGCATTTACGTCTGGACCATATCTGGCAATTAGAAACCATAGAGCCGAGAGCTTTTCGACGATTGGCATCTTTGCGATTCCTAACTTTGGAAGTACCAGTAGGCGATGTGTCTGTAGCGGATATAACCGAGGAGCTGCCGGGTCTGGAAAGTCTGACAGTCATGATGCGCTCAGGTGAACTAGACACGCAACTGGCTGGCGTAAGAGCTACGAAGCTCCGAGTGCTGGAGGTGCGGGGCGGAGAGCTGCAGCGTGTGTCGTCACGCGCGTTCGCGGCGCTGGGGCGGCAGGCGGCGCTGACGGTGCGCCTGCGCGGCACGGGCGTGCGCGCGCTGCCGCCGGCGCTGCTGCAGCCGTTGACGCGCGTGCCGCATCTGGCACTCGACCTCAGCGACAACCGCCTAGTCACTCTGGTGCCGGCCACTCTATACCCGAATCTTACGGATTGGAATCGATACGCCACTAACTTGCTATCAGGTACAAATAAAGAAATCTACCCTTACATAAATCTAATTTTATAGGAAAAATGTGATAGTAATGATAAAGATAAAGATATTCTTTATTCACTTAGACATAATAAATATGTACTTATGAATCGTCAATATTTTCCTACCACCCATTCAAGACTTTTTTAACTGACAAGAAGAATGGGCGCAAGAAACTTGCCAGCGTTTCTTAGTTAGGTAACGACATTTACAAAAAAAAAAACATATCGTTACTAATACAACAATTGCTTAGTATAAAAATACATCATATTAAACAGTGATTATGTTATGTGTTACATCATGACCATGCATTGCGGTCATTCAAATAATCGTCTACTTTATAGTATCCTTTGCTCATCAGCGACTCTTTAATGTAACATTTAAATTTATGCAATGGAAGTTCAATTATATGCTGTGGAACTTTATTAAAAAAGGCTATGCTTTTCCCCAGAAATGAGGCTCTGGATTTTTCTAGCCTAAACTTGGGAACGACAAGTTTATCTTTATTTCTTGTGTTAAAGCGATGAATATCGCTCTGCTTTACAAATCACTACATAGTATAAAACAAAGTCGCTTTCTCTGTCCCTATGTCCCTTTGTATGCTTAAATCTTTGAAACTACGCAACGGATTTTGATGCGTTTTTTTTAATAGATAGAGTGATTCAAGAGGAAGGTTTATGTGTACTTTTTATCCCGATATTCCCACGGGAACGGGAACCACGCGGGTGAAACCGCGGGCGGCCGCTAGTGTATTATAATACTTTTTCACATAAATTATATTTTCATAGATGTAATGTCCTGCAACAGTTAAAATGTTTATTTCTTTAAATAGATCTCTTAAAGAATCTCTCGATCGGAGGTTGTAAATGGCGCGAATAGCCCTTTTTTGGAGCACGAATATACTTTGGATGTTAGCGGCTGAGCCCCACAACAAAAGGCCGTAGGACATAACACTATGAAAATAACTAAATAATAAACCAGAGACAACGGAAACAAACTAGAGAAAACGGAATCGATTAAATATTTAGGAGTCATAATTGACACAACGCTTACATTCAAACCCCACCTAAAACTTTTGGCCTCGAGACTACGCAAGCTGGTGTACATATTTAGGACACTCAAACAGGTAGCAAACAGAACTGTCATTAAGATGGTATACTTTGCACTATGTCACTCACTTCTGGAGTACTGTATCTCGGTTTGGGGTGGTGCAGCCAAATCGTTTATACTTCCAGTTGAAAGGGCTCAACGCGTGTTACTTAAGGTATCCGCTGGACTACCATATCGCTTCCCTACTGCCGAACTGTATAGAAAATGGGATATACTCACAGTAAGGCAAACTTTCATCTTGAAAGTTATTCTTAAGTACCATTCTCTTCTACCATATGACCCAGCGCTACTTCAGAATAAACGCCGGAAGAATGTAGTCTGCACTGTGCCCAAAGTCAAAACAGCCTTCGCTCAGGGTTTCTTCTGGTTACTTGGTCCCTTCCTTTATAAAAGCGCAAACACTCTTCTCAACATCTACCCACTTCCGAAATACAGCTGCAAACTGACAGTTGTGAAGTTTTTGAAGTCTCTTGACTACGAGGCGACTGAAAAACTTCTTGTTCCTCTTAAGTAGCAACATTGCCTTATTCTTGCCATTACGCCTTTCACGCCTTTTAGCAACTAAACCTCACAGAGATCCACCACTAACCACACAAACACTCACACACACATGTACATACACACACACATACTCACACATCACCACAAACCCATACTCACTCTCTGTATTCCAGTTAATTTTAAGGTTTATTTTTATTTTAATTTTATTTTTTTATTTTTGTGTTTTTTATTTTATTTTTATTTTATTTTAGGTAAGATAAAGATTTATATTTTTTTTTTTTTTTTATTTCTTACTTCATTGTCAATGTCGTTAGTTTCTTGCATTGTATCGCTAGTAGCATAATCGTATAAGTATAGTTACTGCTGCTAAAGTGAATATTAGGATTAGTTTTAAAACAGCCCGTTAAATCCAGATCTGTCTGCGGGTGGGGGTCTGGTGACCTGTAGATTGCAGGCTTCCATTTAGGAAACCTTTTTCAGGCTCCAGTTCCTCACAATTTTGGGCCTTTCTTATGTTTTTATTTTATTGTAGCAAAGCCTTGTACAAAATTGTGAAGGAAAAAAAAATAAACGATTATTATTATTATTATTATTAAACCACGAGCCCTATAAGTATAAGTAAAAAATCAAAAAATCAAATCAAAATCATTTTATTCACACAAAACAGAGTGCATACAGTTGATGTTGATTACAATTCAGTTCTCTGCCTTGCCAAACAATGGGCATGTGAAATGTCAGTTTTTGTTAAAGTACCTAGTAAAAAGTTATAATTAAATAATTACATTAAAATTACATAAATGGGATTATAAATAATTTATTTTATGTCAATATTTGAATTAAGAAATTCTTCAATTGAGTAGAAACATTTATTTTTTAACCATGCTTGTAATTTTTTTTAAAATATAGGTAAACGAAGCTCCTTTACGGACTTTGGTAGCTTATTAAAAATTTCTATGCAGTTTGGATAACAGTTCCTTTTATAATACTGCGTATGCATTTTGGGTAACTTCAGCTTACCATGGTGTCTAGCTAATCTACAGTTGTTTTTATTTTTGAAACTGAAAATATGGGGGTGTGTTTTTACAAAAATGCAGCAGTAGCTTTCAGACGGGAAATTTCGAAACCGCGCCTCCGGGATCCCGCCAGAATCCCGCCTGAAAGCTACTTATATTATAGGACTCGTGGTTTTTTACTATCACATTTTTCCTATAGGAACTTACAGAATCGCATCGCATCGAATGTGAATGCATAAAAATAATTTAAAATCTAAATCTAATTTTACTACATTTCACGTGATATCGTCGGTTCATAATTTGTAAATACTCGTAAATATAGGTAGGTACCTATTCATGATGAAACCATATTTTTTTCGGGTTCTGCAAATTATCTTTTGTTTTGCAGGGGGACTAGTGGTGTCTGGTAATCCACTGCGCTGCGGGTGCGCAGTGTCGTGGGTGGGCGCGTGGCAGAGGCGCTGGACGGCGGAGGTGGGGGGAGGGGCGCGCGAGGCGCGGGTGGCAGCGCGCGGGGCGGCGCGCTGCGTGGGCCCGGGGGGCGCCCCGCACGCGCTGCTGCAGGCGGGGGCGGAGGCGGACGCGGCGCGCTGCCACGTGAGCGCGCTGTCCGGCCGCGCCGCCCGCCTCCCCTCGACCCTCCCGGCGTTCTTGTGGATCGTGCTGCTGTATTCGATTAGTTAGTGACTCATTCGAGTGCTGTGAAGGTGATGTGTGTTGTGAATTGAGGTAACTATGACGCCGCCCGAAGAATGTGGACTGCTTTTTAATGAAAGGTTGACCTAATCTTTGAAAAATGGAAAAATGAAAATGAATGGAAAAATTGCATAGTGAATGCAAAAAAGTAAAAATTTAAATAACTTGACCTAATCTTTTCACAATAGGAAAGCACTATCTTCCTCAACTTTTTATACTAGCTAAATATCAAACAAATCCTTCAGCAGATTATTTTGTGATCTCTCTCGTTTGTGCTATTGCCGTGTGGCCGTTTAAGACAGGTTCAAGAAAATTAGAGACTGTTCAGTTGATATTTGGAAATGAAAATGCGTGTTGTAAGAGTGACCAAAAAAAAGAAATAGAATGTTTTCCTTTATTTTCTTAAATAATTATTGCTTCATTAATAATATGTAGGTACTGTGGGCAACAGCGCCGCTTAACCACTTAGCAACAAAATTCGTGTGCGCGCGTATCGCTCTTGCGCGAACTAAACGTACCTATGTGGTGACTTTGGTGACGGCCGGCGCGGCGTGCAAGCCATTTTAACCTTAGAAGTGGTTAAGCGGCGCTGTTGCCCATGGTACCTACATGGTTTTCTATTACATATTTCAAATCAAATCATTTAATTGTAATTTAAACTTATCAGAATCTGTTTTTTTATTCGATAATGGTCGTGCGCAGCAGTGCAGTGTGCGTGTGTGCGTGCAGGCATATTATGCCATGATTGGCGTGGCGTACCGCAGTCGGTAATGAATACTGGGGATTTTATTTGAATAAATTATATTTTACTATATTTGAAATGTTTTACTGAAGTACTTAGGTACATCCTACCTTTCCTTTAATATTTTTTACTCAGCATTTGATCACATACTAGTTACTACCTTTTGTACTACGTAATCAGAGTAGCTAGCTACTACGTACTCTGATTTCTTTTCCAAAACTTGGCCAATTTAAATTCCTTTTAATAAAAAAAATAAAGAAAGGATTTAGCCGTTTTCCTATGTTTTCCTTTTTATATGATATACTAGCTTTCTGCCCGCGGCTTCGCCCGCGTGGTCTACACGACGTTATCCCGCGGAAATTTGATATTTTTCCGATATAAAAAGTATCCTATGTTCCTCTCCAGTCTACAAAATATCTGTGTCTTAAATTTCAGCCAAATCCGTTCAGTCATTTTGGCGTGATTGAGTAGCAAACATCCAAACATCTAAACTTTATTTTTTTTTTATATTAGTAGAATAATCCATTTAAAGATTTCTGGATGTTTGAACACAGCGGAAAATTTGTAATTTTTTTGGATTTTAAAGGATCATATATCATTGAGTGATAATTTATGAAAAAACTAGCTTTTCGCCAGCGTGGACTACACGACGTAATCCCGCCGGTATGTGATATTTTTCCGGGATAAAAGAAGCCTATATTCCTCTCCAGGCTACAATGTATCTGTGTTCCAAATTTCAGCCAAATCCGTTCAGCCGTTTTGGCGTGATTGAGTAACAAACATTCAAACATCCAAACATCCAAACATCTAAACATCCAAACACCTAAGCTTTCAAATTTATAATATTAGTAGGAAGGAAAACATGGGGCCATGCCAATAGTGGCCATAGATGTTTTGGAAAAACATATATTGCTCTACTGGCTTTATCCACGGAGGAAACAGGGTACCACATTTGTATGTAAATGGCCCTTGTGATTCGCTCTTAGTTTAAAGTAGGTAATACAACAGATCGGAACTTGGCTCGGCCCTTGTAACAGAGAAGCTATTAATAGTAGGAAAGGAGAGAGTAGTATGGCAAATAGTCGAAACAGTGTGCTAGAGTGTCCGTTCGATGTCGCGCGACGTTACCGAAACTACTGCCCTAATAGCTTTACGGCACTTTCCAAATAGCTGCGCTGTGTTGTTTGGGGCTGCTAAAAAATGCAGCATGTAAATGCTCTTATGTTCAAAGCCCAAAAAGCAGCGATGGGTATAGACAGACAGACTACGACAGCGTCTAGTTAGCAGAATTTAAAACTGCATTCAAAGGTGCATTTTCTTGTAGAGCATTCAATCTAATAGTATTTCGGAGACGATAAATAATAGCAGATTGTATTACAAGGGAGCAAAATAATATATTTACGGCGAGGGTGCTATTTTGAAGCCAGAGCGCAGTGAAGGATTCTAGAGTAGGATCTCGGGCGCAGCGAGGGATTCTAAAGTAGAATCCTGAACGCAGCGAGGGATTCAATATACGCCGCCCGAGGTAAAAATAATTTTGCGGCCGAGTAATACACTCTGCTTTTCATCCCCCTCTATAAGAAAAGCAATAAAGACAACTCAAATTACTACCTACCTTTCTTTGGCGTTTGGCGGTTACATTATAGCGCTAGTCGGGCAAGAAAAAAAATTTTAAGTTTTGAAATAAAAAAAAAACCCATCCCATCGGAGCTGAGGAATTACTCTGAAATGCAATACCCGAAACTTCGGTATACCCGTCCCTCTCACTCTCTAATCGGAACAGAATCGAGTGAAAGGGGTGGGGCTAGCCGAAGTTTCGGATTAGCGTTTCAGAGTACGGTCCCTGAGGGCCTACTCTGAAACGTAAATCCGAAACTTCGGTTAGCCCCGTCCCTCTCACTCTCGAGTCATGACGGAATCGAGTGATAGGGGCGGGGCTAACCGAAGTTTCGGATTTGCGTTTCAGAGTACGGTCCCTGGTTGCGAGACGGGTCGATTTTTTCTAAATACTTACTTCATTTTCCATTTTTGAAAAAAAAAACATTAAAAAAAATGTCCAAAAGGTGGCGGATTCGCCACCTTATCCTTTAACATATTATATAACAATTTAATAAATAAAGTTTTTTTAGCTTCTAACCTTATTGTACAAAAATATCCCAGAACTAAAGCACGCATATACAGGGCGTCCCAAAACTATGCCACATTGAGGGAAAGTACCTTAAATACTGATCATATAAAATGTTACTAAAAGGAGACTTCATTTTTATTTTAAAAAGAAAACGAACTGCATTCAAGGAATTTAAAATAATCGCCTGTCTGAACAGGGAATCGAACCCGCTGAATGTAAAAAAAATATTTCTTTAATTTTATTGTACCGATCGAAAGGCTCGATTATACTTAAGCATTTCTTCTAAGTAACATAGCATCTTAAATAAAAGGAAGACCACGAAATTTAACATTTAATGTTGAATAACAAGTTTGTGCATCGTTATGGATAGTTTTTTCTGTGAATGTCGTGCTCAAAACAACTGACTTTAACATTTCAATGTAATGCTAATGAGTGAAGATTGGAGCAACTATACCTAATTTCTCTATCATAAGTGTTTGATAAAGTTATAATGTGATAAGTAACACCACCTCGATTGGTTAAAAAAGTTTGGATAATTTGCTGCGGGTTCGATTCTCGGTAAGGACATGCTATTATTTAAAAATTATTGAATGCAGTTCGTATTGTTATTTTAATGAAAATAAAGTCCTACTTCAATAAAATTTAATATCTACAGTATCTGGTGCGGTCTATGCCACCGTGTGGCATAGTCTTTGGACGCCCTGAGAGCGCCCTGAGGGCGTCCCACGACTATACCACATGGTGGAATAGATCGCACCAAATTGTTCAAACATTTTTAAACCAATCGAGGTGGTGTTACTTATCACATTATAACTTTATCAAACACTTAAGATAGGGCAATTAGGTATAATTGCTCCAATCTTCACTCATTAGTAATAACATTGAAATGTTAAAGGCAGTTGTTTTGAGCACGACAGTCACAGAATACTCTATCCATAACGCTGCAAAAACTGATACAACATTAAATGTAAAATTTTGTAGTCTTTCTTTAATTTAAGACGCAAAGTTACTTAGAAGAAATGCTTAGGTGTAATCGAGCCTTTCGATCGGTACAATAAAATTAAAGAAATATTTTTTTTCACATTCAGCGGGTTCGATTCCCAGTACAGACAAGCGACAAGAGGTATGACGCTTTACCGAGGCTAAGGTAATAAAAGAGATGTGACTTGTTCGGTGTCAAGATGTATATTGAGATAATAATATTGAGTACAATTAAAGATACATTATCTTAGTAAGCGATCTTATTCTAGATTGCTGAGAATGCTACGCGTGTGTTCCAATTTTCTGTAAATGCGCGATAATGCAAACATCTTGTTTGTGTAATATGTTGCAATCATACTTCATCTCCCCTGAAAAAGTGGAAGGATCATCCCCTCCCTGCAAAAAGGAACAGACTCGTAACATTGACTTTAACGAACTTAACCAAAATTTAATTACTTAAGTAAAATAAGTAAACAAAATTTAAACATTATCAACATAGCAAAGTTAAAACTATTTCATTTATTAAATCGTACTAATACAAAAACGTTTTACAATATAAACAATATACCTAATTAAAATTGTATCTAATTAAAATGGTATCGAATTGAAATGGTATTGAATTAAAACGGAAGCTTCACATTTTACACTTAATCATAACAATAACAAAGTGTTAAGTAACATGGTATGTAATTAAGTACCTATACTTATAATTACGTATCAAATAAAATAGTTATTTATTGAATGGTTTGGTATTATTCTTATGCACAATTATAGCTTTATTTTCTTTTAAAATTTCTACATTAGACGTCATATCTCTTAAAACATTATAAGGGCCATTGTAAATACTATCTAATTTATTTCCTACTTGGTTCTTTAATAATAACAAATCGCCTAACTGATAGGTAACATTATTGCTAGTTTTATCATACAATAATTTTCTTTTCTCTTTAGATTGTATCAAGTTACGTCGTGCGTCGGATTGCGCTTGTTGTAAACGATACTTAAGTTCTCGGGGATAACTGTCATAGTTATATAAGGGGTCGATTTCTGATTGTAAATTATTTGGAAGGTTACAAATTTTTCCAAAAACTAATTCGAAAGGCGTATATTTAGTTTCACTATGCACTGTGGTATTAAAAGAAAAACACCAATATGGAATCCAGGTGCTCCAGTTATGTTTATAATTATTACACTGGATTCTCAGAAAAGCTCCTAGGGTTTTATGAGTATTTTCTAAAGCGCCTACAGTTTCGTGATGGTACGCCGTAGAATTTAATTTTTTAATATGTAATAGAGAACATGTTTCGGACATCACTGATGACATGAATTCGGTTCCCTGGTCAGTCAATATTTCTCTAGGAATACCATAACGTAAAATGAAATTATTGGTAAAAGATTGAGCAACTGTGACCGAGTCTTTACTAGGTAATGGATACGCTTCAACGAATTTGGTTAAATCGCATTGTAATGTCAATACATATTTATTATTATAGTCATCAACATCGAGTGGACCCATTATATCCAAACTAATTCTTTCGAATGATGAGTGGGCTGTTGATGTTATGGTTAAGGGCTGCTTAATATGTTTATTACTATGCTTATGATATTGACATTGATGGCAATTTTTAACAAAAAGTTTTACATCATTACTCAAACCTAGCCAAAAATAATATTGCTTAATGTTGTTCATCATTCTATTAACTCCTGCGTGTCCGCTGGTAGGTAATAGATGGAAATCATTTAGTATTACTCTTTTTTGTTCACTATCATATATTCTTAATATATTTTTTGTTATGAGAAAGCGCGGGGTAACAGAGTTAATTCTTTTTGTTGCTTGTACAAGACTTTTGATTTTACTCTCGTTACATTTTTCTTTAATAATAAGTACCTCATGTATGCCTATTTTTTGACATAATGACTCTAAGTCCCTCGCTAACACCTCTGGGGTAGATGACGATCGGGTACTCAGATATATCGCTGATTGCGAAGGTACGTAAACGTAACAACTTGCATTAGAAATAATGCTATCTTTAGACTTTGAATAATTGTCAAACTTTAATTGATTAAAACTTAATTCAGTTACGTCATCGGGTTTCTTGAGAAGTTCTACCGCAATAGGTTGATCAGGCCTAGTGCTGGTGGAGCTCTCTGAAGAAGAATCAGTGGGGGTTTTTAATTTTTTACTTTGTGCTCTAGTTAAAACTGATACTGTGTTTTGATGTAATGATTTTAAAGTAGAAGATGTAATAGGTATGCGACTCAATGCGTCTGCAGCTGCATTGTTTCGTCCTGGAACATACTCTATTTCAAAATCATACTCCTCTAGGAATAATCGGAATTTAGTAAGTCTGCTTGTTGGGTCTTTCAAGTTAAATAAATAAATTAACGGTTTGTGGTCTGTTATAATTTTAAATTTACGTCCATATAAATAAGGGCGAAAATGTCTCACAGACCAAACAATTGCTAAAAGTTCTAATTCTATGATGGGATATCTCGTCTCGGCGGGTTTCAGGTTTCTACTCGCATACGCGACTACTTGACCGTTCATGTTAGATAAAACAGATCCTAAACCTGTCTTACAAGCATCTGTTTGTAGCCGAAAGATGTTACTTTCTGAAAAATCTGGATAAGATAAAATAGGGGGTTGAATTAATGCTGATTTTAATTTTTCAAATGCCGTTTGACACTCTGATGACCATAGAAACTGTACATTCTTTTTTCTTAATTGATTTAAAGGATAAACAATGTTTGCAAAGTTCGGTATGAATCGTCTGTAGTAATTTGCAAACGCGACAAAACGATTGACATCGTCGCAGTTCATCGGCACTGGATAGTTTTGCATGGTTGCAATTTTACTTTCATCTGGTAAAATTCCATCAGAAGTTATTTTGTGTCCTAGATATATTATTTCGTTTCGCAAAAATTCACACTTCATAGGATTTAATTTTAAGTTAACTTTTCTAAATCTCTCTAGTATACTAATTAAGTTTTTATTGTGGTTTTCTATAGATTTCCCGAAAATTACGCAATCATCTAAATAAATAAAAGCCTTTTTATAATTTAAGCCTGACATTGCAATAGTCATAAGACGTGAAAATACACTCGCAGATGTCCGGAGACCCATGGGACAGCGTTTCATCTGAAAAATTTTATCACCAGCAGTGAAAGCTGTGTACTTTCGTGAATCTTCGCTTAAAGATAACTGATAATAGCTTTGCGAAAGGTCTAATTTTGAAAAATAAATGTTATTTGCAAGCGAATCTAAGATATCAGTTATATTAGGCAAAGGGAATTTGTCGTCCTCAATACGATTATTTAACTGCCTGTAATCTATAACTAATCGCCATTGTTTCTCGTTTGACCTATCTGTTTTTTTCGGTACAAGCAAGACGGGACTAGACCACTCTGACGTAGCCTCTTCTATAATATCATTTTCGAGCATAATATCTATCTGTTTCTGAACTTCCTTCCTTAGTGCGAACGGTAATCTATGTGGCTTGACATAAACTGGCGAGACATTAGGTTTTAAAGTTATATTATGGGTCATTAGGTTTGTACAAGAGAGTTTGTCGCCTGGCAGATGAAAAACATCTGCGTACTTAGCGCAAATACTTTCAATACTTCGTTTTTCTTCTAAATTCAGTTCAGGTAAATTTAATAATCCTAATAATGTTTTTACACGATCGACAGAAACCTCCTCTTTTTCAAAATTACAGACTTCAAAATCATTCAATGAAAAAGTCTCTAAATCGGTAAGATCTAGATCAACTTCTTTCTCAGTGGTGTTTAATATCCTTACTGGCATGCGACCATTACAAGGTTTCGCTATTATACTTCCTATAAAAACTCCTTTCTGTATCTCTTTAGATAAACAAACACAATCGTCGCCTAACGATGTAGGTATATATTTTATTACCTCACATCGTGGCGGTATCAAATGTCTATAGTG
The DNA here is from genome assembly GCA_949710035.1 of Crambus lathoniellus. Lineage (NCBI taxonomy): Eukaryota > Metazoa > Arthropoda > Insecta > Lepidoptera > Crambidae > Crambus > Crambus lathoniellus. Next base: position 33,666,108 of record OX453302.1, on the reverse strand, counting down.
ACTCAATATAGGTATAGACACATAATTACTATCTTTAGTTAAAAGCAAAGTATTTTCTTTATAGTTAATTATAGCTTGATAGCGTTTCAAAAAATTATCACCTAAAATACCATTTGCAGAACAAGACATATTTTTAAACACATACATTTTTTCTCTAAAAACTAACCCATTATAAGACAAATCTAAGTAAATATATCCTTCAGATACTAGTTTACCGCTAACACCTTTTATAACTAACTTCTCAAATGTAATTAAATTCAATAACTTCGGATAATCGCATAACCATTCGTATTTTAAAACACAAAGGCTTGCTCCGCTATCGACTAAAAGATCGATATTGCTATTACTTACGTTAAAAGTTACGGTACTACTATTATTGTAGTTTAAAACATAATTTTCAGTAGGAACGAAAAAAATCTAAATTATTATCGTTCTGGGGCTCAGAACGCGCTTGTGACTCACTATTGGTCGATTGCTCGTGGCTAGCGTACTGCACACGTTGAAAAGGCACAGCTGAGCGCGGCGGGCGCGGGCTCGGCCGACCGCGGTCACGTGAACGTGATTGTGTTCCTTGCGCGGCGCGGGAGTCTCGCGACATGTACTTACCTTGTTGTGGTCTCGTGTTTCCGGCAGCGTACCTATTGTTTGCGCTAAATCTGTTATAGTAACTATATTTATTAGAATAATTACTTGGCTGACGCGGATAATTAGTAGGTGTGCGTGAGAAATTACGAGTATGAAACTTTTTAATGTTCATAACTTCCTCGTGTCTGGTAGACATTGACTGCTCGTCTAGGGCAGTTCTTATAGCCTCTGGTAAAGAATCAAAGTGACGTGATGCTATGATAGTACTAAGCTTTTGATTCACTAATCCATCTGAAAAGCGCTTGATTGCAACCTTTTCATTAATGGGACGCAATACTTCAAACTTAGTAGCGTCGTCATCCGCTTGTGCTATGGTTAAATTCACAAAAAGTTGTTCTAGTTCCGAGCCGAATGACTCGATCGACCTATGACCTTGACGACAGTTTTGTAATTTGTGTTGGATAGCAACAGCAGATTTTTTCTGAATCAAATGCGTATTCATATCTCTAATTAAATCTTTAATAGTTGGATAACTACTTTTTAAACGTAATTTTGCGCTAGGAGAGAGCCTAGTTTTAATCACAAAATCAATAAGTAACCCATGAGTAGCATCGCTGATCATTGAACTATATAATTGTATACCATCAATTAGAGATTTAGTGACGTGTTCTTGACCTGTCATCGTTGGTAAAAGTGCAATGGCTGTCTTCAAGTCAAATTTATCTTTTTCTGCCATTTTTGAAATACTACTAACACTTAAAGTCTCTAAAGAAATAATTTTGTCATAAATGATCTGAATGTCATTTGCTATTTTATTAATTAAAGTTATATCTTTAGTTGATACCTCCGATTTTTCAACTAAATTATGTACTTGAGCTAAAATATACTCTAATTTCGCGTATTCAAGTTTCGCTTCATTAAATTTCGTAAAACCTAACTCTTTTTGACGTCTATCTGGTCCTAGTTTTACTAAATTATCTTTAATATACAATAGTTTCTTATGCAATTCATTTAAATCGGAAATAATAAATGACATTATCTAATAAGAAAAAAAATGTAATCCTACATATTATTTAAAACGTTTAGGTATAAAATAACTTACGACTTACGGTGGCATTATAGCGCGCGAATAAAATAATTACGTCTCTGCACGATGAGTAGGTATGTGGTGACCGGCGTGGCGTGTGGGGGCTGGGGCTGCGGGCTGGGGGTTTTCTCATGCTCCTTGAGTGTGTAGGATCTTCAGACTTCTAAGATGGGTTCCTGGACCGCTTGAAACAGCTAACTGAAGATCGGGCTGGGATTTCCCTTGCCCCTCGTACAATGGGCCGGGTTTCTACCCTGGACACCTCCTGGTCTACGTTGATGGTTGAGTCGACGTCGTTGCCAGTTCCACGGAAGATATTGTGTTTCTTAGAACTGCGCTGTTGAATTCTCTACGGAGTCGGTTGACAATTCGGTCCCAAATTTTCCGGATGCAGGCGTAAATGATGAGTATAACGATGAGAAGCAGTATGACGGATAGTAAAATTTCTGTTGTAGTGAGCTGGCTTGAAGTTTTCTGCGTTGCTTGGGCGTCGCCGCTGGCGGTTTGTGCGATGATAACTTCTTCTTTACTTTGTGGTGCTCCCATATTATTGTTTTGTCTTCCCAAGTAATGCGATGAACAGAAGTGTAGAGCCAAATAGCACCGCAACGAAGACTGCTGCTAGTATGGTGTTGAAAATTTTGCTTTGCTGCTCCATGTAGTAATGATTTTCCCGCAAAAATTTATAAGTTCGGTTGGCAAAGGGTCGCCATGAAGAGGTATGACGCTTTACCGAGGCTAAGGTAATAAAAGAGATGTGACTTGTTCGGTGTCAAGATGTATATTGAGATAATAATATTGAGTACAATTAAAGATACATTATCTTAGTAAGCGATCTTATTCTAGATTGCTGAGAATGCTACGCGTGTGTTCCAATTTTCTGTAAATGCGCGATAATGCAAACATCTTGTTTGTGTAATATGTTGCAATCATACTTCAATTTAAAATTCCTTGAATGTAGTTCGTATTCTTTTTAAAATAAAAATGAAGTCTCCTTTCAGTAAAATTTTATATCTTCAGTATTTAAGGTACTTTCGCTCCATGTGGCATAGTTTTGGGACGCCCTGTATATGTCGCAGGCGGATGGTTGAATCCGGCGGATGGTTAAGTATGGCAGCATGTACCCCTCGGAAGTCTTGTAGAACACGTGATAGGTTAGAAATTTAAGGAAATTTAAGGCGATCGCTTCGCTGCGCTTCGCGATCGCCTTAAATTTCGAGGTTATTTTTTTTGTGACTCCGTCAACCTAATGGAAAGATAAAATAGCTAACGGAAAAAATTATCGGCCTAGGCGTTTAATTGAATGGCGGATTTAACCAGTTGGCTGCGACATATATACTGTGACTGAGGTGTAAGGTATGAACTTTAAAGGTCATAGCCCATTTACACCGCACCGCTCCGACCCAACCAAAGTATGAGCAGCCAAATATGGACTTAAGATCGTTCACTGTAGATGCACTTTACAGTAACAATATACAATAGCAGACAGCGCGCGGTAAGCGAGCCTGCCGCAAGCTAAAGTGCGTCTACGGAGCACGACATTAAGTCCATATTTGACTGCTCATACATTGGTTGGGTGGGTTCCACCTTAAGCCGCGTCATAGTAAACGCGTCCTGCCGCAGACAGCCGCCGCAGAGCCACTCGAACTCTCTGACAAAAGTTTCAACATCGTAGCGTCTCGTAGTCGTTCGTAGTAGGTGCTACGGCTACGACTGCTACACCTCGTCACGCTACACGGCTACAGCTACCGCTTCGAATGCGCGTCAACACAACAGTCTTGAACTATCAAAATAATGCAATAATATAATGAACTTAAGGTGCATGTAGTCGTGAAACTATCATTTTTGAGGCCCTAAAACTCATGAATTAGCCTACAGATGAATCCAGAATTAATATACTATTAAATATTGATATATAAACTTCAATCTGAGCATTTAAAAAAAACATAGTCTTTAAGATACTATAAAAAAAACAATTGAAATGAAGCTGTTTTCAACTTGAAATACGCTACTGCTTCTAAACTACAAGTGATATTTTCACGTTTCTTTCAGGAAAAGATTGCTAACTTGTTTAACTTAAAACTGAGCATTTTTCGTTTTAAAATAATACATAGTTTTGACGAAACGTCTGTAGCTGTTTTGGTGCGGTTATCGGGCGGGAAAATTAGGCCACTTTTCTATGCCCAAGGTCGTTGGCGATACCACGGGCCTTAATAGTATTTTTGAATCTTTACTATATAGTCCATGGAAATCGTACATTTTGCCTTGCGTTAAATGAGGTAGTTCTGATTTTTTTGTATGTTAGTAGTGATGAGATGGTAATGACAAATCCAAGTTTTCCACCTCGAAAGCCCTCCAGATCATTGTTAAATATTTAAAAATCCAATAAATTTTCAGTTTTTTTTCAGTTTTTATCAATTTTTACCACCAAGGACCTGTGTTACGGCAAAAGTTACTATGCACGCTTTAAAGTAGACTAAATTTGCAATAAAAAGAGAATAATTTGGTTCTTGTAAGTCAAATAGTTTTTAAGATGAGGCAATTTAAAAGTTAGCAAAAATTCAAAAATTGTTTACTTACCTCAATAACTTTGAACAGCTGTTTCAGGAACAATCAAGTGTAAGTTGATATTAATAATTGGTCTCATTTTGTTGGAAATTTAATAGACTTTTATAACTAATAATTTAACATTTGCCATAAACCCACTACTATGGGTCAAAATGTCGAAAACTAAAAAAACTGTAATACTTCCTTTTTTGTGATTTTGCAAATTTTAAAATAGCCGTATCTTAAAAACTATTTGGCTTACAAAAACCCAATTACTCTTTTTTTATTGCAAATATAGTCTACTTTAAAGAGTGCATAGTAACATTTGCCGTGACTCAGATCCTTGGTGGTAAAAATTAACAAAAACTGAAAATAACTGAAAATTTATAGGATTTTTAAATATTTAACAATGATCCGGAGGGCTTTCGAGGTGGAAAACTTGGATTTGTCATTACCATCTCATCACTACTAACATATAAAAAAATCAGAACTACCTCATTTAATGCAAATAAGAGTGGCAACACTGCCCTTGTGTATACTACGTTCCCGATACTTTATATATTTTAAACGTCTAACAATTGCTTTTTGAGTTCTCAGTGTTCACATCTAGTTAAGCGCTTTCCGTGGAAATAGCACTAGTGTTTTCAGTGTTTTTCTCCTGCCGGAAATCGCAAAAACACCAACAGATAAGTAGGAATTTCATACCCACATAATTCATTACAAAATTAGAATATCAATACTACCCGCATAAACATCATTATTGCATCTGTCAAAATCAACTGACAGTGTCAAATTTGATTTTGACAGCTATCAACATCAATTGACAGCACCTATTTCGACTTTGACAAGTTCTTAAATGTTGCCATAAAGGAAAGAAATACGCAAGAATAGAATTTTATCGAGGTTGACTGGCCTTTGCTTCGCTAAACAAACTATTGTTTTTTAAACAATAAAAAACGCAGCGATATTACTTTGAGGAGTAATTAGTACCTGCTTAAGAACTTACATTCCATAACATTTCAACGCTTGTTCATTATGGCGCCAAATTTCGGCAAATGCGTTGGTTGTATGAATACTCTGCTAACAAGAGAATACTTAGAATGTATGAATTGCAGGAAAAAGTACGATATTGAGTGTGCTGGAATAAGTGTACAGCGTTTTAATAGCTTTTATGTAAACCAAGAAAGAAAGCGGAACTGGAAGTGCTCTGAATGCAATAGTAAAGTACCGAAAACTGGAAACTTAAATACTCCCATTCAGCCGCAACAACGTTTGGATTCGCAAGGTAGCTCGGATATTGATACAACTCTGACATCGGATACACAAAATGTCACACATAGACAAAGACGAGATGCGAGCGCAGCATCCAGCGCCGGTGTTGGCATCGAGTCTGGCATAGTATGTCCTGATAAATTCCTGACAGAAGAAAAATTGCGTCTTATTTTGTCTGACGCCATCGCGAAATCGGTCACAGCCCAATTAAAGACCTTGAGTGAACAGTTTGCTGAATTGAAAGAGGCTGTTACTTTTTATAATCAGAAGTACGAAGAAATGAAAGCAGTGCTTGAAGAAAAGAGCTCTATCATTCACAGCCTTGAGTGTGATAACAAGTCGTTGAAATCGTCAGTATCGGATCTCTCAAATAGACTTAACTATATAGAGCAAAGTATGAGAGAGAACAATATTGAAATCAATGGCATTCCCGAACACAAATCGGAAAACTTAGCTATCACTGTTGCACAGCTCGCCAAAATTGTAGATGCACCCATAGCAAGCGATGATATAGTGCTAGTAACTAGGGTTGCAAAAATGAATAGGACCGATGGTAAGCCTCGCACTGTAATTGCAAAATTAAGGAGCCCTCGTCTTCGGGACACCTTTCTCGCTGCTGTGACTAAGTTTAACAAGAGTCACCCTCAAGATAAACTCAACTCGCAGCAACTTGGACTTGGCGATAACCGTAGCCCTGTCTTTGTAAGCGAACACCTATCACCGGCGAACAAAGCTCTGCACGCTGCAACACGTTTGCGGGCTAAAGAGTACGGTTTCAAATTTGCCTGGGTACGTAACGGCAGAATATTCGTCAGAAAAGATGAATATAGCGAGTCCAAGCTAATTCGCAATCAGGAAAATCTACGTAATATAATTAAGTAGGTAGCTAGGTTAAGCTGTAGGTACTTTAGAATGTTATGGTGTATTGACGTTAAATTCCATATTTATTACCAGAATGTCCGTGGCCTTCGGACTAAGGTTAGTGACCTGTATTCTAATATTATTACTTCTGATTATAAAATTGTAGCTTTTACAGAAACATGGTTAAATGGAAATATTTCTAATAGTGAGCTTTTTGACTCGCGTTACATTGTTTATCGGCGTGACAGAGTATGCTCTCCTGGCTCCAAGCTGGACGGTGGGGGAGTACTTATAGCAGTGTCGCGAGAATTGCAGTCTTACCGTGTCCAAAACTGGGAATCCAGCTGTGAAGACTTATGGGTCAATATAACGACTGAAATAAATGGCGAAAAAAAGACCGTATCTATTTGTGCGGTGTACTTGCCTTCGCCAGCCAGCTTGGAGAAGCAACAAACCTTTTTAGATAATACCGACAGAGTAATGTGCCATACGGATAAGGTTGTGATTTTGGGTGATTTTAATCTAAATTTTATACATTGGAAATCACAAGATAATAAACACTTTTTAACACCGACAAATTATGACAAAAGTTTGGGTTACTCGCTAGTTGATTTCATGGCTCTAAACGAATTGTATCAATGTAACAATATTCATAACGATTCGGAAAGAATTCTGGATTTGGCCTTAAGTAATGTAGAGTCTTCATTTGTTTCGAAACCATTAGAGACCTTAACTAAGCTGGACAGTCATCACCCTAGTTTTGTGTTTACATTGCCTCTTTCTATCAACGCTGTTTGCGGACTCTTGCCTAGGAAATGTGATACTTACAATTTTTACAAAGCTAATTACGAACATATTAACACAGAACTCTCAAAAGTTAAATGGAATGAGATTTTAGATCAGAATGTAAATCAAGCAGTTTCAAAATTTTATGATATTTTATACTCGATTATTGATCAATCAGTCCCTAAACGCAGAATAAATCATCACAAATATCCAAAATGGTTTAGCAAATCACTGATAAAGCTCCTAAATGAAAAAAATAAAATAAGAAGAAGACTAATTAAATTTAATAACCCAAGAGATAGAATTGAATTCGACCTCCTTCGTCAACGTTGTCATCGACTAACGGAAATATGTATTGCTAATAACAAACAACTAATAGAACGTAATATATGCAAAGATCCTAAATTATTTTGGAAATACATCAAAGATAGACGTAGTGGTCGGGCATCAATTCCAACTTCAATGGCTAGCGATAGCAAAACTGCATCGAATGGCGATGATGTAGCAAATCTGTTTGCTGAACAATTTTCCTCAGTGTATAACAAAGACGTCTCAATTCACAACATTACCCAATCTCATGCAGCAGTTAATAACTATATTTCTGCTCTAAAATTTACGGAAAAAGATATATTAAAGGTTATTAAACATCTGAATGTATATAAAAGCCCAGGTCCAGATAACATTCCACCGTTGTTTGTTAAACGATGTGGAAAAGCTCTGGTAACGCCATTAATGATTCTGTTTAACAATTCAATAGGTGAAGGATGTTTTCCGGACGAGTGGAAAAGGGCTAGAATAGTACCTATTTACAAAAAGGGTGATCAAACTATTGTGAAAAATTATCGCCCTGTTTCAATTTTGTCCTCCTTCTCTAAAATTTTTGAGTCCTTAGTTTACCCACATATTTATAACCTTGTAGAAAACAGTCTTTCAGTATCGCAACATGGATTTAGAAAGGGACGTTCAGTCGACACTAACCTAGCCATAATGATCTCAAATGTATCTAAAGCCGTCGATGCAGGAAAGCAAGTCGATGCGATATACACAGACTTTAGCTCCGCATTCGACAAAGTAAGTCATGTACATCTTTTGTCAAAACTAAAAAACCACGGGTTAGGTGGATCTTTGCTTCTCTGGTTTGGTTCGTATCTGGCAAAGAGACCTCAAGTAGTATCTGTGGCTGGATATGACTCTAATGTATACTACTCTCAATCCGGCGTACCACAAGGATCCCACCTAGGGCCAATATTATTTTTAATTTTTATTGACGATATTACAAAGTCTATTCAAAACAGCCATGCATCGCTCTTTGCAGACGATCTTAAAATATACCGTTCTATCAACGATGAATCGGATTCAAAACTTTTGCAAAAAGATCTAGACAATGTACTGATTTGGTGTCAAAATAACAATATGAGTTTAAATTTGGAAAAATGTTTTCATATGACTTTTACAAAAAAACATAAGAGCATTCATACGGTTTACTCGTTGGATGGCAGCCTTATCTCAAAAGTCGACAAGGTTAAGGACCTTGGAGTTATAGTAGACAGTAAATTAAAATTTAACTACCACATCGACGCTACTGTGAAAAAATCGGCCCAGATGCTAGGTTTTTTAAAACGCAATTTACAAGGATTTCAGCGGCAAAATACAAGAATGTTACTTTATAACAGTCTAGTTCGTAGTAGGCTTGAGTTTGCGTCTATAGCATGGAATCCAATGTACGCTAATTCCTCCCAAAGACTCGAAAGTATACAAAGAGCCTTCACAAGATACCTAGCATATGTCACACCGGGTATAAGCCACAGAATTCCATACAACACGCGGTTAAATTTTTTTGGTATGGCATCTCTGAAGAATCGTCGTCAAATTCTAGATATGTTATTTCTCCATAAGACTATAAATCAAAGCATCTCGTGCCCAGACTTGCTTGCCTTAATCAATTTGACTGTCCCGCGAAAATGCCCAAGAAATCCAATTACAAAAAGTTTTACCTTGCCTCCATACAGAACAAATCTCGGTATTCATTATCCCTTAGCCAGAATATGCAACACATATAATAACCTAAACGCTAAGTCCGCTGAACTGGATATTTTTGATGCTACGCAGAATAAATTTAGAGCTATATTGTTGAGACTGCTCGAGCCAAATGAATAGTGCAAGGTTGTTTAACTTAAATTTTAATATATATTTTTTTTGTATATAGGTATTTTGTCTTTATGTATTATTTATTTATTATTTATTATTATATCACCCCTAACTTGTTTACCACTAATTATTTGGAATTTATTGTAGTTGTTTCTTTCTTTTAGTAATCAGGTAATTAAATTATAAGTATAAGTAATAAAATGTATGTGTTATAGATTGTAATACTTAAACTTAATTACTATTCATAATAAGATATACACGTAGTACATTATTATGTGAACGCAAGAATGCTGTGTATACTTGTAGTGGCTTGCATATAGGCCCATATATATTAAGTGTTTCGTACTCAAAAATGTTTGTATATGTCTAGCTGTAAGTATACCTAATTAAATTAAATAAATAAATAAATAAAATGCAAGGCAACACCACTTATTTGGTACGATTTCCATGTACTAATATCTATACTTACTAATATTATAAAGAAAAAAGTTTTGTTTTTTTTGTTTGTTTGTAATGGATAAACTCAAAAATTCTTTCACCAGTAGAAAGCTACATTCACAGAACACGGAAAGATTTTTTTCTCTTGTAGATAGAAGGAGCATGTTTCGACTTTAGTACTAGTACCGGTGTAGCCTCTCGCACACAAATAAACACGAGTCATTATTGTCACTACATAAGACCCGGCTCTATCATTGGTCTACGGAAAAAAAGAAAATATCGACTCTATTTAAAGTAATTAAGCATTGATTTTCTTTACACAATCAAGTCAATCCGTCTCTTTTTATTTCGGGGCTACCAGAAACAAAATTGCACATTTTTATTGGGACATTTTTAAAATGACTTGAACTCAAAAATTATTTTAAATCTTAAATTTTGCAAATGGGATATATCATACTTAATTGCAATTTGATTTTGATTTTTTTAAGAAAAAATACATTAAAATCAATATATTAGCATGGCTGCTATTCATTCATTTTAAGTATTTCATTACTTAAAATATTTTATATTTCATGATTCCATTTGAAATCAATGTCTATTGTAATATTTATTTTAATTTTCACGTAAATTAACTTTTTAAGATAATTTGTATACGGGTAAATATATTTTTCGTGGGTATGATTGTACAAACCTAGGGACGGGGTCATATCATATCATCCATAATGTCGATAAAATTTAATACGTGCATATTTAATTGCTGTTAACTAATTAACAATTAAATAACAGCAACTGTATCGTTTCATTAGTTTCTTATTATACTCAATTCAACGTCAGTCAATCAGTTTGTTGTCCGTCTGTCTGTCGTGACTATTTTGGGAACGCGTTGAGAAATCAAGTTAAAATTAAAACTATACTCTTACGGTCTTACTAATAAAAAAATGTTAATCACTGGTTAACCGCGTGTATAGTTACACATTGTGTAAAGGTCGTGTAAGACTTACGCACCGTTTTGACTAATAGACGTTGTATAAAGGTTGTGTAACTATACCCTTCGTACACAAAAGGTTTTTTCATTCACTGGCAACATCAACAAAGAGACGTTCTAAAACTTTGTTCAATAAATTTGTATTGCTAATTAGTGAATGAAATATTTGAATGAAAGTATGTTATTTCATGACTTAGAGAACAAAAATGATTTGAAACTAATAATTATATATGTTTCAGTCTACTTTTTAATTTTATATTGATGAAACGGGACATTTTTGCTAGCTATGTTTTTTTGCTAAATTTTGAACGCAGTTTGTTTGACAGCCGGTACCTACTGACAGCCGGTGCTGCGTCGTAAACAATACACAAGGGATGCGTCACCATACTACAAACTTGCATATTCATTGAGTAAAATCCTCTACGATTAACGTAATACTGTCCAAAATCACCTCCAACTTTTTTTTTATGTTCGTGCAATCGATTGCACCAATAACATTCCTGAAGCCACATATCTGGCGAAGGCCAGAAATAACTTCTTGTTCTGCCATACTAAAGGGCATGTAAATAAAATTTGTAGCCTTGCTAGCTAAAGCTTTTGCAAAGTTATAGATTGCTGACTCAATCCATGAGTTCCGCAGCATCATCTTGTAACTTCGTCGCGAGCCCAGGTTCTCAGTGCAGTGAGCACCTGCAACTCAGGTGAAATCCCACATCCTCTTGCGTCTTTGTTGATATCTTTTTTAATCAAATCTCTAGTATTTCTAGCATACACCTTTGTAAATCTATATTTACATCTAAATTCACTGTCTGTAAGCGAAAAAGGATCTGCGCGTTCTTTACAAACTTTTTCTAGGGACATTCTCTTTTTCTTCGTCTAATTGGTCAAACAAATTGAAGTAAGTACCTAATTTAAATACTCCATATTAAGAACTAAAATATCTCAGTAAAACAAAACGGAACCAACAATACTTACGACAACACTTGAAGAACAAACACAACTGAGAAGTTGAAATCCGCCGCCATCTGGCTCTTAAACATCCTTTAAACAAGGGTCTTGGCTCGTTTAAACCTTGTGTAACTTTCCTACCGCAATAAAACACGTGTACACAGGCTTTGTGTCAAAATTTTTTTTATTGGTAGCGATTGTCTTACAACAGATGTGTATACTCTGTATAACATTTTATTAGTAAGGCTGTTATACTATACTCTGTCCTACAGTCCCTTGAAGCTTAAAAACATAAAACTTCTAAATGAACGTAAAGAAGAAGAATACGGCCGTTTAAGCCGTAACAAATCATATTTCGACACTTTCGAGGGAATCAAAATTCATAGGGTATTTCCCGTTGATCTAGAACTATGGAATTGGGCAAGTAACATTGTTTTATAACTACTATAAATTTAAGTGAAATCTGAAAACTTTAGGAATACATTTGTAATGAAATCATAAAAAGATTTAGTATTTCAGGGGATCAAAATTTCAAATTGAAGCTACAACATAGTTCAAGAGGTCAAGAGGGGTTTATAATATAAAAGGACTTGATGTGCACATTCCTAAACATATTTTATTTATTTTCTACGACGCACAATTTGTTTCTTATAATGAGAAATATCAAAAAATACCATTCCCGCCTTCCCCCCCTTCTTCTACGAAGTCTGTGAAGAAAAAATCTTAAATAATAACAGTTAATACATATTTATGTAAATTTTACAGGAAAATTTGTGGGATGTTTCTATCAAGTACAGTTTTTCAAGTCATTGTTTATACTGGTATCTTTGGATTACTTGAAGCGCGTCGAAAAATAGGTGCAAAAGAACGAGAAATGAGATGTGTAGTGAACTAGTAACTAACCTTTACCATACAAACTTTCGCGTTAATAATATTAGTAAGATTATTAGGTTTTGGAAGGTAAATATCAGAAAAAGCTCGGAAAGAATTTGCGATACTCAATTCCCGAACTATTTATAATAATCTACATACAAATTTGTACGGAACCCTCGGTGGGCGAGTCCAACTTGTCCGGCTTTTTATTAGTTTAGTTTAACTTGTAATAAAGATTCTGTGTACTTGTATAATTTTCGGATCTCTACAATGAAAATTAATGTGTGCAATGTAATTTAATTTTTGTTGCCAAACAAACAGTTTTTATGAATGCTGTCATTGGCGTACACATTAGAAGTTTATATGGGAAAACCCATACAAACTTCCATTCCCTGATTTAAAGATTTATTGTACTTATGTTTTTTTATTATTTATCACAAGGATTCTCTTTGTCAATATCCAGACCTTTAGTGTCTGTTAATACTGTGCTGTTACTGTTTTAGCGGCGAAGTGCTTCGAGAAAAGGTTGACACTGTCCTTGCACTTCGCTTTTTTGTCTTGGGAACCTAATCGGTTCGTTCCGTTGTTCCAAGCTATTTCTACTTTAACTTAAGTTTTGAGGGAAAGCCAAAAGAAAAGCAGTTTAATTATATTGTAAATTTCACCACCTATGACGTTACGATGTTATTTTTAATCCAGGAACTATCGCGGTATCGACACCTTGTAATATAACCGAAGCACAACACTACTATGGCAAAATTTCCCCAAAATGATATACATCACTGTCTATACACAGTGTAACTACAATTGGTGACGTATTAAGTAAGCAATGTATATATTTAATGACAATTCGAAATATTTTTGAATTTAGAACCAAGTAGCTTTTCGTCCAGTCTAAGTAAATCCCCGTCTCATAGGAAGGTCTATACCCCGAGTGTAAGTTTTTATGTCAAGCAAACGCAAACTATTTCGAATGTGTATTAATGTCAATTTGTATGAAAACTATATAAGCGCGCTACTCGCCGCTAGAGGCGCTAATACAGTTTTCATACAAATTGACATTAATACGCATTCGAAATAGTTTGCGTTTTTTGACATAAAAACTTACACTACGGGCACAGGTCTTGTAAATTTGCTTTCTGTCGATGATCGGCGCATCGTCCATTCAAAGCTAACCTCCTCACAACCAGCCCTTGCTTATAATATTTCTTACAAAATTACTGCTTGAAAGTCCGCGACTGACTGAGAGACGTCAAATCAAATCGGCGTGTTTACGCAAAAGCTTGATTCCGCTGCCACGCCCACATGCGACTTCTATTACTTTCCATGTTCTGTGGCTACATTATTCCCGAGTGACATTGACATGCTATATTTCATCTCGATATTCCCTTTATGAAAATATAATATTCCATTTATGAAATATTTCAAGGAAGGAAGAAGTAGTAAATTATTTGACTAGATTTATCGCTTAGTATTTTTAAGTCATCCAATATTTTTTCCCTACCACCTATCATCAGGACATTACAATACTGCATGGTATAAATTAATGGAAGATGACTTTGGATGAATTAGAGAATAGATCTCTATTGTGATGGAAAGTGACCTTAAAAAAACCTTAAAAGTACTAATGTGTGAAGGTTGTTTTTCAATGTGACGACTCTGTATGAAATATAACAGGGAGAAAAAAGATTGCCCTTGACGAGTTTCTTGACGCTTCTTCTCGAAAGGATTTGCGAACCGCACAAGTTAGCTCAACCTAAATTGAAAAAAAAATATTTTTTTTTTGAATTTTCAAATTACTTACAAATATTTAATTTAAATATTTTTTACTTTCTAGACTAAGTATGTGTTTCAATTTTGTTGAATATTTAAATTTAGAAAACATTTTCCAAATGGTTATAAATGAGCGTGATTCAAGGAATGGCTTCTTTATATCCACTTACCTCGACTCAGCTTACATGGTTTTTCTTTCAGCGCCTCATCGCGCGCTCGGCGCCGCAGCGCGGATACCCGCACATACAATACACCAAATTGAAATATATCGACGGTGATTCACAATGACGGCCGATAAATTGTTTAAAAAATGCGCAAAGACATGTCTTTGAAATAATAGCGGGCCATGGCCCGCTATTATTTCTCGGCTGCTTGCGATTACAAGTGCAGTGAGATAGAAGATGGCTTTGGCAAAGATAGTGCCATAATTACAACAAAAATACGGTTTGCTTGTGATAATGAAATTTTGCTATGGTACATTCAAATGATATAAGTAGAAACTGTCTAGTCCTCTGAAGGCAAGAGTAGGATGTGAGTAGGCGTCTGATAACTTTGCCAATATACATCTTAAAGGTACACGTTTCACCTACGTATTTTAGGGTTGAAATACCATAACATTCGGAAATGACGGATACAACCATACTAATATGATAAATGAAAAAGTAAGTTCTGAAAAACGTTGCTCATAGCGCACGTTTGTCATTAATATCACAAATATTTATTAAGTTTTTCAATTCGACACATCAGCTGCGAGTGACAGGCAGACATATTAAATATGTACCTACATAAATATCTGGAATGATAGTGCTTGATTCAACGCTTCGACTGTGATATTTTCTGGCTAATTGGGACACACATGATATATCGCATCGCGCGATTACAGCGCGAGTGAGTGATGATGTGGCGCGGCATCTGCCGCGACGTCGCTGTGGCGTGGGACTGTGTCGCGGGAAGGTCGCACGGTTTTCTCAACAAGTTTTCGGTCGCGAAACTGAGAACATATTCCACGCGACGCATGTCCACAAGTTCCAGTGGCCACACCATCTGTCATCGTCACGGACCTTTAAACTTAGCTAGTCGCCCGAGGAGGTACAGGCTGTTGTTTAAATGTTTGAACTATCGTGAGAGCTCCTTACGAAGTTCCAGTGCAAGTAAGAAGTAAGCTTGGCTGCCAGCTTACTCTCATTTACAATCATAAATCATTTAAATTGTATAGGTGTCGCAGGCGGATGGTTGAATCGTAGTTGAATCCGCCGGATGGTTAAGTATGGCGTTGCGTTCCCTAAAATATGGTTGAGCGAAGCGATGGCTGGTTCATGCGTCATGCTCGTGAACGGGTGCTGCCAGTGGGAATGGGTCTGCTCTTATCTGCTTGCCTTAAAATGTGTTTTCTTTTGTTTTTATTCATTTTATTAAGAATTACATTAAAATTTGAAACATGTATGTCGCAACTTACAGTATATAGTAGAATTGTCTTTTGTTTTTAACTAATATTAAAGCTTTAAGTAGAGTTCCTAAGTAATTGAAAATTGTTCACCGCTATGATCATTAGTTCGCCTATATAGTCCATTCGCTTAGATAGTGTCGCTCTGCCACAATGCCGTGCGGGTGTACCGACACCCATTGTGTAATTGTGATGGAAACTGACCTTAGTCATACCATGTTAAGGTCATTTTTCAATTTGACGACTCTGTATGAAATAAAACAGGGAGAAAAAAACAACCCTTGGAGTTTCTTGCCGGTTCTTCTCCAAGGCCTCCCGCTGTAGGGCTTGCGAACCGATGGCGTAGCTTCTATAACGTTTACAAGTATTGTAAATAACAATCTAAATTGAATAAACAAATTTGAATCTTGAATCTTGAATCTTGAATGGCAGCATGTAACCCTCGGAAGTCCTGTAAATTGAAGTTATTTCTTTTTTTGTGACTCCGTCAACTTATGGGAAGATAAAATAGCTTACGGAAAAAAATATCGGCGTAGGCGTTTAATTGAATGGAGGATTCAACCACTTGGCTGCGACATGGATACTACATTTCGAAGCACCGCCTAAGGGTGCTTGTGCACTACACGGAATTTTAACTTCCGGAAAAAAACGGATGGTTGTATTTAAAATCATAAATTATTTATAATAGTCAGAATTTATTTATTTCGTGTAGTTTAGGGTCTACAACATTGAAACTAAACGAAATAAATAAATTCTTACTATTATAAATAGTTTATTATTAAAATACAATCATCTGTTTTTTTCCGGGACGGTAAAATTCCGTGTAGTGTAGGAGTGCACAAGCGCCCTACTGCTTCCTAGATCACCGCTACGACGTAGCAGCTCGTAGTACGAGCTACGAGAACTCATACCACAGAATAATATTTGTAGCAGAAGGCTCACTTCCGAAACAGTTACAATAAATTATCAATCTTGTCCACGCGACAATTAGGTCTAAAATAATTTTCACCCGCATGCCTGCCTAACTAATTTACAATTCATTACAAGCGAAATTGAACCGTAGCTGTACGTAATACGCTTCTATTACTCGGAAACGCTTAAGCCAAATTGGTTTTGGGTGGTCTTGGTTGCCGCGTAGGGTCGCCGGTCGCCGGTCGACTCGACTGCAATGTAACGACGAAGTAAGCAGGTAAGTGGTAAAAGGAACAACAAATAGCGCGAATGATTTTTAAATAAGTACCTACAGACAGTTTAAATTTTTTATTTTTACTTCTTTGAATTCACAATTCAATTTTAATTACTGAAAAAATTGAGAATGAAGTAGGTATTAGAAAAAGTCGTCCCGTCTCACCTCACAACTAGCTCCGATGGGGCTCGAACCTACGACCTGTCACTGTCCGGGCGAATGCTCTAACCACTCAGCTACGGAGTACTAAAAAGTCGACCCGTCTCACAACTAGCTCCGATGGGACTCGAACCCACGACCTTTCACTGTCCGGGCGAATACTCTAACGCCCTGGCCACGAATATGCGCAGCGGCGACGGCGACGAGTGAATTGCGCATCCGTTGGTGCGTCTCATTGACTTATTTGATTTGACGTCTGTTGCGAGCGCGCAATGATTGCGCAATTCGCTCGTCGCCGTATCGCCGCCGCCGCCGGCCGCCGCGCATTTTCGTGGCCAGGCCGTAACGACTCCGTAGCTCAGTGGTTATTAGAGCATTCACAGTTATTATATTATTCTAAGACAGAAAGTAGGTAGATATTTTGTAATTTGGTTAGGTAGGTACCTATTTTAAAAGTGCTACAGCTACTTCCATTTGATTCCTTTTCCCCAATAATAATTATTCGTAGGTACTAACCTAGCTATGTAGGTATAAAAGCGAGAATCACTTTGTCAATTTTTATTTTTGTCGTAATTACCTATGCTAAGGTGGGTCGGGGGTCCTTGAATCAAATATTCGGATCATTAAGTATTATAGATACTTAGAATAAGACAGTATAGTCACACAAAAAAACTTAGGTACCTTTCAGGTTTTTAGGAAGATGATGAAATTTTAAATCCGGTCTCTTTCTGTCGTTGTTAAGACAACCGAAGGCCGCACAATAATATTTAATATTACGGATTTTGCTATGGGTAAAACCATAAGGTAACACACGTGTGTTTTGGCGTGAAAACACACGTGTGTTACCTTCTTTCTCGCGTGGCGTCGCATGCACAACTGAGCGGGCGGCGGTGAGCGCGCGTGACACCCGCCTATTCTCTACCTCGCGGTAGACAGCGCGTAGGTCGATCGAATTGCGGAGTGAGCCCCCCCTGCTCATACAACGACATCAAATTAAGGCACAACTCGTGCAAGTAGAAGTTTGTCAGGAGATTTCATGCAGAGTAAAATTAACGTGTTAGGTACTTCTTGAATTAATAATAATAAATAATAAATAATAATAAAGTAAAGTAAAGTAAAGTAATGTAATCATTTATTCGGTGTTCCATTATATATGATACATTACAATACATATTTTCTTAAGCTAGACTAAACCTTTGAAACAGCCGAAAGGGCTGACCAGCTCAGCTCATGCTGTGGCTTATAGCTACATCGCTGATTTTCAGCTGGACCCATTACATAAAATTAATCGAACAATTACTACAATCTGTTGTGGCAAACATCTAATTATTATTTAATTTAGTATACATAAGTATTATAATTATATCTAAGTAGTCTAATATGTTAACATGAACAAATAAAATAATTTTTTTATTTTTTATTATTGGCTTCTTAGAACATAAACTATCTAAAGATATCCTTCTTATATGTTGTGCTATGTTTAATATATATATATATATATATGTTGTTTGTTATATAGGTTATTATTACATATAATTTACATACTATACGCATAATACGCATATAATCTCACATTATTAATTCTGATATACCCTCAATTTGACGATTCAAAACATATTCTTTAATCTTACGTCGGAAAGCAGTAACTGAAGATGAACTACGGATAGGCGGTGGGATATTGTTCCATATCTTTACGGCGGCATATTTAAAACTTCCCTTGAATGCTGTGCTCTTATGTGCATGTAAAAGTAGTAAACCCAAACGTTTACAGTGGACCAATTTAACTTCTGATATAAATATGGTGGCTTTCGTGTCGTGATTATTCCAAACAGTAAAGTTGCAAAATGGATGTAACGACAAAAATTCATGTTTAAGATTTTTCCATGATTGATGTACGGTGAAACGTGACTTCTAGGAGGAATATCATAGCAAAATCTCACACAAGCATTTTGAACTCTTTGTATCAGTGCCTTTGACCTTGCCAGAAGTCTAGGTCCATAAACTGAATCTGCATAATTAAATTTGGATAGAATAAGGTATTCAACTAATTTAAGACGGAGCTCTATGCCAAGGTAGTAACGTATACGATAGAGGAGTTTTAAGCGATAGAAGCAGTTACGCGCAATGTCAATGATGTGATTTTCAAATTTTAGTAATAATAATAAATAACTTCTTACATTCTTGTAAGAAAAACTTGATAACGGATAAATATATACTTAAATACTTTTTGTTTGTAAATACATACTTAATATACTTACATAGAAAACACCCAGACCAAGACAAATAGACATGTTCATATTGTTCATGCATACAAATATTTGTCTTGTTCCTGCGCTAAATCGGTCGTCAATGTACCTATATACCTAGATAATAATTTGAACAGGTTCACTCTCGGCCAGCACCGGGCGGCGCGGCCGGGCGGGCGCCGCGACGTGCCAATGCGAACATTCAATACATTTATTTTTATGTAGAGGCCTGTATAGCTGTATAATACAGCGCAGAACTTTCATTAAAGTTTCAAAACCAAATTGAAATAGAGGTTCATAAAATATTCCCATCACTAATACATAAAAACTGAACATAATGTTCCGGCAGTTCGACATTGACATAAAATTGGATTCAGCGCGAATTTTAAAATAATATTGGGTGAAGTGCAGCAGTTTTACGGGCGACATAAAGTTGTAGCGTGACACGATGGGCGCACTCATAACTACGGATATTGTGATATAAATATTTAATGGTCCTCCGCAACCTGATCACAGCTCCTGGGCGTTTGTGTTATCTGAGTCATCTCGCCTGCTGCAAGCCCGTCAGAAGCCGATGGCACGTCGTCCTATTTATTGATGTCAATATATTGAGCTAACTAAAGAGATGAACAACGAACCCGTACATAACTACAGAAATACTTCTGCGATGAAACATTTTTTTTTATTCACAACGGGGTAGCACTTAGCCGTCATCACGCCACAGATAAGGCTGAAGGAGGAAGCGCACTACTCCCGGAAGCCTCAATCACTGAGGCATTTGGCTATTAAAGTATTTCTATTTGTCTAGACTCATTACTTAGACTTACTTACTAGCTAATGCAAAGACACGTATACATACAGTTTTGTTCATTAACCTAATTGCTAGTATACCGGGTGTCCTACTGTTATTAAACTTTACTAAAGTACTCTAATTAATGGAGGAGAAAGAAAATTTCTCTGACAGAAAACATTCCTTTAGTTTTGGCACGAAAGTTTTTTTAAACACTTCCCACTCTCTGGAAATGGAACGGCTAATCTATACTACTCTTGTTTGTTTGCATCGAATAGGCTCCGAAACTACTGAACCGATTTAGAAAATTCTTCGACCATTAGAAAGCTACATTCATCCCGAGTGACATAGGCTACTTATATTTTATCCCGATATTACCACGGGAACGGGTACCACGCCGGTGAAACCGCGAGGATCCGCTAGTATTCGATAAAAAACAACACCCTGTACTTTTATGTCATCAACGATCAGTTTAGCTACTGCTTTACAGGCATGGACAGTATATCCGTAAGTGCAGTGTGTAGTAGTGCTATCGTTTGGTCTCAAATTCCATAGCTACCTCTTTTATGTGGTACACATACACACGTACACGAAACGAGTCTCGTACTCATAGGAACTTAGTTGCGAACTAGCCTGATTAGTTGAATTCTGCGGCGCGGCGGAGTTGTGAACGCATTCGCCGCGCGTCTTTTGTGCTACTTTTAGCTGACGGCTAATTGGTAGAACTGGGTGCCTACCATCAACTCTTATTGCGGTTTTGTTTAGAACCTAAACTGATCTGCTTCGCTTATTCGTACCACGACAGCTTAATATCAATGACAGGGATTCAGTGATCATACAATGACATTTCACAGCCGCTAAGCTGTCATATAGTCTTATTTGACTTATAACTCGGCCAAGCTAACATAACACCTGCAGGTTATACCCGTCCCTCTCACTCTCCGGGCATGACAGAATCGAGTGAAAGAGACGGGTAGAAGAAATAAGGACACAGATCGTTCGGTCATTCACATATAGCAATTCACTGGCGATCCAGTTTTAAGAAGGTCATAGTACGAAAGAAAGCAATTCATTTTAGGAACCTATTCTGCATCGCGCTATTTTTGAATCGCTGTCTTAAAGTTGATGGTACGCACCCTGATATCGGTCGTATCACATAATAAAAATTATAATGCTAAGCTTCCATGTTATTTCTCTATATGCCAACATCTTCATGGTTTTACCAGAAAATAACTTACACAAAGTTACGTTCTATTTAACTTGTTTCAACTGGGCAAATACATTCAGTAAGCATAGTTGTGAGATTCGACCTTCAACACACAGCTCTGCCCCGCAGGTGGTCCTCGTTATTACACCGTCATAAATATCGGATAGTTAGGATCCTAATTAAGCATAGATACATTGCATTTTGACGACCTCCCGTGGCCGAGTGGTGTACGCGCCGGTTTTCAAGGTACCGCTATCTCTAGAGGTTCCGGGTTCGTTCCCCGGTCGGGTAAATATTGGAAACGAACTTTTCAACATTTCCTCGGGTCTGGGTGTCGTTGTTTCCAATTGCCATAATCTAGTGCTTAAGCTTTGGTATTGTAACAATGTAATGTGTGTGATGGTGTCCAATATTTATTATTTATTTATTGCTTTCTTTGAGCTCAGTTTTAGCAAGTGATAAAATCAAAACAAGCAATGTATGCTTAATTAGGAGGATACTAACTATCCGATATTTAGGATGGTGTAAGAACCTCTTAAGGCTATTGCGGCGATCAAACTCAGAATTTTCAATGTTTTTAAATTAAATTTCCTGACAAAGTATCATTGCTAGGCCTTTCAAAATATTATATGTGATAGATCTTTTCTTTATGAAGGGAAGTTACTAAAATTTATTTGAATCAAATAAATACAATGTACTAAAAAAAAATATTTTCAAGACCCCTTTTTTCCGTCTTAAACTCAATTATCTCAATAACTAGTTGAGTAATCAAGCTAATTTTTTTTTGTGTAAGTAGTTCTTAGTCATATCTAGGGAAGTCAAATACTGGTCCCTTTTGCTGTTTTTAATTTATATAAATGACCTTCCTTTTTAAGCAAAGAATTAATGCGAGACAGTGCTATTTGCTGATTACACTTCCTCTAGTCTTTAAAGTTGACAGAGGTAATAATTGTTCTGACGAAGTAAATAGTACTTTATCGAAAGTTGCGCATTGGTTTCATAGCAATAATCTATTCCTTTACCACAGTACCATTGATGGTACTGTGGCAATTTTTTTTTGCCGTGTTACCATCAATTAATCTATCATTAAACTCGAAAAAAACAAAATGTGAAAAAAAAATCCCTGCCAAATGTAAGACAGGTTGATAATCACATAAAATTGGATGACAATGTAGTAGAATTAATTAACAGTACTAAATTTTTAGATATAACATTAGATTATCGACTTCAATGGGACCCTCATATTGAAGCCTTGGCCGGTAGACTCAGTTCTGCGGCATTTGCTGTTAAAGAAATAAGGCTCTTAACCGATATTGAAACGGCAAGGTTAATCTATTTTAGCTATTTTCAGAGTGTATTGTCCTACGGCCTATTACTTTGGGGTTCAGCAGCTAACATCGAAAGTATTTTTGTGCTTCAGAAAAGAGCTATTCGCGCCATATACAAACTTCGGCCAAGAGTTTCTTTAAAAGAAATCAACATATTAACTGTTGCAGGACAATACATATATGAGAATATGGTATATGTGAAGAAGTATCTCAATACATTTGTAAAACGTAGCAATGTACATCAATTCAAAACAAGAAATAAAAATAAGATTGCCGTTCCAAGGATTCGACTTGAAAAAACAAGAAGTTCGTTTTTGGGGAAAAGCGTAGCTAGTTTTAATAAAGTTCCACAGAATTTAGTAGAGCTGCCTTTGTTCACACACACACAAATTCAAAAGTCATGGCAAATAATCGCTCATGGGCAAAGGATATTATAAAGTAGACGACTATTTGAAAGACCGTAATGCATGGATTTGATGTAACACATAACCTTAGCTGAACTAATGTAATATTATAATGAAAAAGTTGTAAAAGTTAACGATATAAATCTTTGGAAAATTCGTTAAGTACTCCAATTATTAAAGCTGATAAGTTTATTGCGCCTATTCTTCTTATCAGTTAAAAAAGTCTTGAACGAAAATATTGACGATTCATAAGAGCTTATTTATTAAGTCAAGTTGAATAAAGATATTTTTTATTTTATTTTATTATTTTATCCTTCAGGTCGTAAGGCCTAGCACATAATTAGGTCCTCCGTATTCCACCACTTAGTGTTATCACGCACTGGTGATCTATGTGATCACTGGCAAAGATTAGATCAGGGTTTTAACCCCTTTTCCAGCGACCGCTGTTGAATGATGACGGAAGTTTTGGATCATGGATCAAAGATTAGTAGGTATGTGTCCATCAACCCATTCTTCAACCTTCACTCCGTTGTCATCACTGGTTCTGTATCCCCAGTTCTCGCTATGGCTATTAAAATTACCAAGAACGAATCTAACCGGATGGGCGTTAAAGTTCGGCGGACAGCTGAAGTAATACGGTGCATTGGGAGGTTTGTAGACTGAAGTGACCGTACAGTTACTAAGTTCGGTAGTAAGGATCTCTATGTTACTGGTGTTAGTCTGATACACAGTGCGTACCTCTTTATCTGACCTGGCGAATAAGCACTCCCATACTGTCGATGGGGGACTTCAGCTATGAGTTTCATCCCCTGAGTCACTTGTCAGGTATGCTTTAACGAGTGTGCATCTGAGTTGCATAACCTCATTCCGTCCTCTCCTTTAAACTCACGCTCAGAGAATTAAGTACTCCTTCATCATGCCTGGAATACCATGCCGGCTTCTGTTTGCCCGAGTACCTACAACCCAAACCTCTTAAAGTCGCAAGTGAATAGGCATCTTCTGAGTGAATCTATTCACACAAAATTTTATTCAAGTACTATAACCAACCACATTATAAAACTGGCAAGTTTACATTAGTAAACAAAGTATCAATTATTTCAGTTGCGCTACATTTTGTTTAAACAAATTCGACGATCTCCGTGGCCGATTGGTGTACGCACCGGTTTTCTAGGTGCCACTATCTCTGAGGTCCCGGGTTCGATTCTCGGACGGGTAAATGTCGAAAACTAACTTTTAGATATTTTCTTGTATCTGGGTGTATGTGATCGTTGCTTCCAATTTTCAATGACACAAGTTATTGTATTATTTGATATTATCATTTTTGGTATTGGAATAATATGTATTTTATTTTATTTTTTTGTACTTAAACAATATTTTTATTTAAGTGTTTTTTTTATATATTGATTTATATTATAGATTGATAGCGTGATTTTATATAAACGGTATACTTATTTAAATATTGATTAACTAAGTAGATTTATTTTGTAAAAAAGTATTGGATGATGGGTTAGTATGAGTTATTTATATTTTTTCATATTAAATTATAAGTTTTATTAATTTGATTGGAATAAATCTGAAAATGTACCTACTGGTTAAAGCAGTATACATTTTTTTTTTCAGTGTAATTTGTAGCAAATGTTGTAGTTTTGCCTGCGAAGATCATTTCGATAATGGATATATTATCGAAATGATCTAGAGATAGAAAATAAATATAAATAGCTGCTTCTGTGTTCTGCATTTTGAAGAATCGTTTGAAGTGACTATCTTTGTTAAAAAAAGCTTTTTTTACTACATAGGTACGAATAATATCTAAGATCTACTCTTCCTACAAACCGACGTTTACAATAATCGCGCACATAGGTGATATTTTAGATGTAAATAGAATGCGCGCTGCATGCCGCGTCTACACGTATTTCTCAGTCTACGAGAGTGCCGCGGCCGGAGTCTTACCGATCCCAGCACCCCCTCGCTTGTGTAAGCAACGGCCATCGACGATATTTTTTTTACCTATGCTATATCCTTAACCAGCGCGGGTGGCCCGGTAATGTAACAAAGCCGCGCCAACGTGCTCCCTTGAGCGTTTCTTATTCATAGAGATCCGGGAGTCCCCGCATCGTGTCTGTACCACGCGGGGCGCCGATGTGAAACAATTTTAACCTTATGACGCACAGGATATGCTTGAAAATCACATCACGTTCGAGGCGGATTCTAAGCTTGAAAGTTTTCTGCTTTAAGCTAAGAACTTCAAAAGCAATTGAAGTTTCTTCTTACAAGTGTGTTTGGGATATTGTTGTGTATTATTTGTTTTTGATGTTTCTAAAACAACTTAACTTTGGCATGATTTTCGGTATTTTCGATTGTTCTTATATAAACTCAAGGTACTTTTATAATTTAATCAATCTAATAACCAGAGTAACTGTATCGAACTATGTATTACCTACTGCTACAATTCAATCGCTGGTGTCAGCTCACAACTTATGTATAGTCTTATCCGTGGTCGTGGCACTATCAATCACTGACTAGGATTTGGCTACACGTCCCAAAGTATTATCCACAAATCAGTTTTGTATATAACGTGTGGTAAGGTGGTTAGCAATGCCTTAATACATTTATCATGCGTCAAAATCGAATAATGTGGCATAAGCGGATATGTGAAGCCCAAATTATTAAGAACACTTTTAGTTATCAAGGAAGACTAACAGAGATTTAAAAACTTATTTATTGAATGGCTTACGCTGTGTAGTAGCTCGTATGCCTCCTAATGCCGAGATACTTGCCGCGCGGCGCCGCGGGAGGACGCTAGTGCATCATAGCGCTGGTTAACTTATTTCCGCGCTACCTCCGCCGGGAATTGATTTCTCCTCTGCATTTTGTCCACTTTGCGTTCACTTTACGGTAGGAGTTTATGAGAATGTGTAACAGCAGCGTTTTGAGTTTTGATTGCCGAAATTCCAATACCACCGATGTACCACAAACTCGACTAGCCAATTAGTTCGAGCGTCCGTTGCGCCGAAAAGCCATTGCAACGAAGTCCTATCCTTCGATAATCACATTTTACTTTTGTAACGCTTACGCTTTCTTCAGGGTTTGTGTGCACGGAGATTTGCGCGCTCGAGCATATCCCACGCTAAAAAGTTGACTATTTCTACGCTTCAGCGCTCCGACAGTCAGCGTTGAACCAGGGGCAAGCTGTAGCTTCATATCCTGTAGTATGATCTCGGTGACAGTAGCGCCACAGATTACTAAAAGTTACTACGGTAGCGCACTTCGGAGGATCTTCTAAAGAAAAGCAGCATTGCCGCCAAAGAAAAGATGCAAAGAAGTGACGCAACTCATCCCAATCTGCTGACTTGTATTGCCACTCCCGTCGAAACTTCATCGCTACTTGGCTAACTAGATTATACCCATACATATTATAGTATTCTTTACCTACGTTGTAATCACAAACCATTGGGGCTTAAGAGATTAATCCTACTGGGTTATCCTATCGTTTCTGGCATTATTCACGCGAAGGCCGTGTAAAGTTACAGCACACATATACCAAGTATTGTTTCCCGGGAAAAACTTTTTTATTTTATTTTTATTTATTATTTATTAAGGAAACAAACGGTCATACATAATACATTGTACAATGTTAAATGAATCTAAAAAAGACCTATAGTTCCTGTTCAGTACACCCCTGCCTATACCCGCGGAGCCGGCATGGCGCAGTGGAAGGTTATCATGAGTATAGACTCCGGACAAAACTTGGTTTCAGCCGGGATGTAACTGAACAATTGAAACTGCGATACACAGCGACTTAATTTAGATTAAGGTGAATTCTACATACGGGTCCATGGTGTCGAAGGTCTCCGGGGCAGAAGTGGTGAAGGGGGCGCCCCCATGTAGTTCTTCTTCTTCTGCAGACCTTACCAATTCGTCACCTTACTCACAAAACAAACACCACACTGGGTCCCAAAACACTGGGCGTCCCAGCAATACACAATAACACACACGGGGGAGCTTGTTTATTAAGATATATTTTCCCGACAACAACGCGTGTGGTGGCACTCTTTATTTCAAAACGCCGCGACCGGCCCGATCGTCACGATGGCGTCAAAATCTTGGTCGTACAAAACGGGATCACAAGGATAATTCAGGATTCAATTCAAACTCGATATGCCAGGCATATTCAACGCGAGCGGTTTTTAACAATTCAGCAAAAAAAATCCGACATGTTTTCTTACAAGAATTCCAATCAAGAGAACTGTCAACTTCAAGTGACAGCGAAATGTCAATTTGACGTGACATTAGAGATGCGTTCAGAACCGTCGATCTTTTCCGAACATCCCCCCGCCCCGGACCGTTAAGAACGGTACGTCAATCCACGGGTAATCGGGAGAGCCCACTAACTGCTCTCTTCAAAACCGAATCTCGAACCAAAACCTCAGCAAAACGAGGAACTCCGTCAGTTCCGGGGTAGAGTTTAACAATGCGCCCCCTTCGCCAACATAGGGGCGGCAGGTTAGCATCCTTAATCAACACGAGGTCGCCAGTCTGGGGTGGGGTGGTTTTATCTGTCCACTTCACGCGCTGTTGTAGGATATGCAAATACTCCATCGACCAACGTGCCCAGAAGTTTTGGGACATCTGTTTCAAAAGTTGGTATCGCGACAAACGATGGGATCCTACATCCTGAATCGGATATTCAGGCAAAGCCAAAAGGGGCTGTCCGATCAAGAAATGACCTGGGGTCAACGCTTCCAGGTCATTCGGGTCCGAAGACAACGGGCACAAGGGTCGCGAGTTGAGGACGGCCTCAATTTTACAAAATACCGTATCAAGTTCCTCAAACGTGAGAATAGTTTCTCCAATCACGCGACGCAAGTGTGTCTTGGCAGCCTTTACACAAGCTTCAAAAATTCCTCCCCAGGTCGGACAAGCTGGAGGGCTAAACTTCCAGATTATCCCACGCCGGGAGAGGGTGGTTCCAATGTCTATTTTATTATCAACAAAAAACTTAACTACTTCCTTAAGATAATTACACGTTCCCTTATAATTAGTACCACAATCGGAACGTATCAATGTCGGCAGTCCTCTACGGGAAACAAATCTGCTCAAGGCGGCGACAAAGGCTTCGGTAGACAATTCCGAGACAATTTCCAAATGGACAGCCTTGGTGGACAAACACACAAACACGCACAAGTACGCCTTATAGGTTTTAGCATTACGCAGTCTCGAAGCCTTTACAGTAAAGGGACCGGCGAAGTCGGTGGCGACTCCGGCAAAAGCTCTACATTCCGTGACGCGATCAGCAGGCAAATCACCCATCTGGGGCTGCATGGTCGCGGCCTTCAATCGATAACAAGGCAGGCAACGGAAAACCACAGTGCGAATGGCTCGACGAGCAGACAAAATCCAAAATTCACGCTGCAAAATGGCCAACAAAGCATTACAGCCAGCATGTTGTGCATTCACATGGCGATCTGTTATTATCAGTTGAGTCAAATGTCCGGCTTTAGGTAACAAAAGGGGGTGACGAGCTCCATACGGCAGGTTCGCATTTCGAAGTCTTCCGCCAACTCGCGAAAGCCAACTCTCGTCCAGGAAGGGATTCAATCGCGATACCGCGCCCTTCAACTTGCGACGGCCTAAACGCAAAATTTCAATCTCGGACTCAAAACTATCAGCTTGTACTCTCCGGACCCAAAACAAGAGCGCGTCCCTACGCTCGTCCGGAGTGAGAACCGACGAATCACGCCTCGCGCGTGGGTTTCTGCAATTGTACACAAAACGTCTGATCCAAGCGGTAACACCAAGCAGCTTCTGTAAGGAGCTGTACCGATCCAACAACAAATCCTTTTCCCCGGCGGGGTTAGTCTCCAGGACGCATGCCCGCATATCAGGAACGGCTACGTTCGACAACGCTGGAGAGGGCGGCCACTCCGACTCAGGCCGCATCAACCACTGTGGGCCCCACCAGAGGGGGTGGTTAATTAGGGTTGGGGCTACACAACCCCGAGACGCACAATCCGCGGGATTCATGGTTCCCGGCACGTGTCTCCAAATCAACTCGATGTCGGAATTACAAATCTGCGACACTCGATTGGCCACAAACACGTCCAAGGTGTGCGCCGGAGCCTTCAACCAACAAAGGACGACCTGACTGTCCGTCCAAGCATAAACCTCTTGTATCTTAATAGATCGACCTAATGTGAGCCATACGTGGTTCAACAAACGCATTAGGAGGGCAGCTCCACACAATTCCAACCTCGGGATCGTATGACGAGTCCGAAGGGGAGCGACTTTGCTTTTCGCTATCACCAGATGCACAGCAACAACTCCGTCAACAGTAACGGTGCGGAGGTACACGGCCGCAGCAAATCCACGTTCGGAGGCATCGGAAAAGCCGTGAAGAGTAACTTTACAATTTTCAGAAGGGAGGAATAGCCTCGGCAAATGCACTTCATTAATCTCGGGGAGGGATGAAACGAAGCTCGACCAATCTCGGAGTAACTCGTCCGAGAGGGGTTCATCCCACGACACACCCGAAGCCCATAACCGTTGCAAGAAACACTTGGCCATAAACAGCACGGGGCAAATCCACCCATTGGGGTCAAAGGTACGTGCGACAGTAGACAATACTAAACGCTTGGTCCAGACTTTCGGTGGTCGTAAATCCACACAATAAGTGAAAGTGTCAGAGACCGGTTTGTACTGTACGCCAAGGACGGTCACCACATGGGGATTATCAACATTTTCGAATAGGTGGGGGTCCTGCTGGTGCTCTTCGGGCAAACCTACCAGTACATCAGGCGAGTTGGATATCCATTTCCTCAACTCGTAACCTCCCGACTTCAAAAGGGCGGTGAGTTCGTCTCTCAGGACAATCGCCTCTGAGGCAGATGAGGCGCCCGTGCAAATGTCATCCACATAGACGTCACAAGCGGTATCTCAAGCGCTCCTTCTCGGCCAACTCCAACAAAGAACGAATCGCAACAAACGGGCTCGAAGCCAAACCGTACGTATTCGTATTCAATTCATAAATCAACAAGGGGTGCCTAGGACTCTCTCTCCACAAAATCAATTGGTACCTCCTATCCTCTGGATGGATGACCGTTTGTCTGAACATCATCCGGATAAATCAGTCAGTAATAATCAGTCATAAATACAATTTGGTGCCGCCGGAAGTTGGTCAAAATGTCTGAGATCTCCGTGTGCAGCTTGGGACCTACATGCAGACACTGGTTCAAGGACGCTCCAGTAGAGGTGGGAGCCGAACCGTCAAAGACCACCCGAATCTTTCCGGATTTCAAAACGGCGTGGTGCGGCAAAAAGAAGTGCTCAACGGAGCGCCAATCCAAATCGCTCACGGACATGTGCCCTAACTCCTCATACTCCCGCATGAATTCAACATACTTCTGGCGAAAGACCGGATCCTTGCTCATGCGACGCTCCATCGCCACTAGCCTACGTTCCGCTAGCGGTCGGGATTCGCCCAGAGGAGGTCGGCCGGCACGAAAGGGGAGACGGGTGATCAAACGACCAGAGCGGAGGCGACCAGTGTTATTCTGGTAATACAACTCGCATTCATCCGCTACTGGGTCAACCCGCGGGGCTGGTGGAGGTTCCTCAACCTCCCAAAACTTCTGCACCACTTCGGAGAGAGACACATTAAAAACAAGACCGCGATCCTCATCAAGGGAATCCAAAACGCGGCGAGCAGGGCCCATCACAACTGTACCGAGTGTCGTCTGCAGAGCTACCAAGCCATCTGGCTGCAAAACTCGCTTCCCCGTCAACAAAACTCGCCCCAGGACATCGGCTCCAAGGAGAGCATCAATCGGGCCTGGGCGGAAGAAATTTGGATCGGCGAGTGGGGAATCAGACACCAAAGACAACATACTCGGTCCCAAGTCAACTGAAGGTTGACGGCCAACAACTGTGTCCAACACAATCGCCGAGGTCTTAATGCCTGGCGTGGACTTATTACGTGATGTAAATGTGAAGTCAACATGCCCTAACAACCCGGGGACTTTCACATCGCCAACACCTCTCACGCCTTCCGTGTGGGGGTGCACCTTGAGGCCCAACCGCCTAACTAACCAAGATGACACAACACACCCCTGAGCACCGGAATCCAACAAGGCGCGAACTTCCACAAGGTCGCCATTCAATCCCCTGACAAGCACAGAGGCCGTGGGCAACAAAACGGTCTCTGGAGGGGTGGCTACAATCGACCGTAAACACGTTGATTGCTAGTATGTGGGGTCCCCAGACGTCCCCCCATGGTAAGGGGGTCGCTCATAGCGATCCAGTGGGTCCCATTCTCCCACATACTGCCTACGTCCAATTCGCCCGGTATCAGGCGGGTTATATCTCCCGGCCCCTTGAAGACGGGGCGGGCGCCGCTCCAAACGCGGGTATTCGGCGAGCGGCGGCGAGAATCGGTGCCTAGCACCCACCGTGTACGTCGCCCCATAGTCGCGGGGGCACGGTGACCGATTTTCAGAAGGGGGGTCCCGGGGACCCCCGGCTGTGCGAGGCTCAACACGTTGCGGGGGGCTTCTACGACCTCCCGCAACGCTCGCAAAATCGAACCCCCTAGTTGGGGACCGATTTCCCATGGGGGGGTCCGTAGGACCCCCGCCCGTGCGAGGCTCAAAACGTCGCGGGGGGCCTCTACGACCTCCGGCAACGCTCGCATTACTCATCCCCATCCTTGGGGATCAGTTTCCCATGGGGGGGTCCCTGGGACCCCCGCCCGTTTGAGGGTCCAAACGTGGCGGAGAGCGTCTGGGGCCACTCTGGTGGCCACTAGAACTGCTGCGGGATGCAAACACCGCGGGGGGTCCGAGACCCCCACCCATACGAGGTGATCCTGCAGCGACGCGCTGCGGCGCTCCGCCGCCCTCTGGGCTGTTCATGCAGAGGAGGGGATGGTGGTTGCCCTTACAAAAGCGGCATGGGTGCGCTTGGGTACATTCGCGCTGCATGTGCAGGCCCAAGCACGAGTAGCACCATGTTCGTTGTCGCGCGATCGCTCGACGGCCTTGGACGCGCTGGTCGAGGAACTTATCACAACGGGTCGTGCTGTGACCCGGTTCCCGACAGTACAAGCAGCGGGCGGTCTCCTGGACGGCGGCATAGCGGCCGGGCGCGCGAGGGGCCATACGCCCCCTACGGGGGGGTCCGGTGGGGGATCTACTCTGTGGCACAGGTCGTTCGGGTCCCATAGGACCGGCCAGAGAGGAATTATCTGCCAGTCTACTTTCTCCTTCCAGGAACGTCAAGAGGTCCGAGAAGGGTGGCAGATAAGTCGCACTATCCCCACCATACTGCTGCTCAAAACGGACCTTAACAGAGTCCGGCAACTTTCCCAGGACAATGTGCAGTAACAAAAACGACCACTGCTCCACTGGGAGTTTTAAGTTTTTTAATGCGTTGTAGGCAACCAACAGCGGATTCAACAAAGCCACTCTCAAGTGCATCACGCTGGCAACGCGGGGTAAATTCAAAATGGCGGCAACATGGTTGTCCGCCAGACGTCGTACGTTCTGGTACCGACGGGCAATCAAATCCCTAGCAATAGGGTAGTTTTCATCCGAGGGGGCCAAATGTTGAACCGATTCAAGGGCCTCCCCTTCCAACACGGATAACAAGTAAGCTAACTTCTGGCCCTGGGTCAAATCATCCCGGGCATGTACGAGACTATCAAAAATATTAATAAAGCCCTCCCAGTCCTCTAGACGACCAGCAAAACGCCTTAAGTCTAAGGGGGCCAATCTAGCAAATAGAGGGGGCATACTCTTAGATGTGACCGGGGACGGGCTCGGTTCATTCTCTCTTGCCACTTGCAAAGGTCGAGCCACCTGGGTAATTCTGTCCGCAAAATCATAACACTGGTCCACATCCAAACCGACTTCTTGTCGCATTTCCACATCGGCCTCAACAGTCTTTTCCAAAAATAAGGCATACTGTTCATCAACAACAGCCAAGCGTATGGGCAGATCTACGTATCTGTTCAACAAGGCCTCCGTCCTATCCGGTCGATCCAACAATGCAACCGCAGAAGCTAACCACCGTAACTCAGAACGTATTTTGGCTTTAGCAGAGGAGGCCGTCATTGTAACGTCACAAATTTATCAACAAAAACAACAAATTCAAAATATTCACTATAACACAAAATCTCCAATATTTGGAAGTTATTACTAACCACAAAATTCCAATATTACAACAACAAAGTATTTATAATGACACAAACTCTTAAATATTTGGAGGTTATCAGAAAACAACAAAACTCACTGACTATTGAAATTCACTCAAAATCACTGACTATTGAAATTCACTTGGATATCAACATACAACAAGTTAATTTAATTATTTCAAAGCACAAGTTTCAATAAGTTTCAATGTGTAAATAATGTCTTAAATCATTTAAGTTTCACTAAGTATTGAGTGCAAACTTATTAGCTAACCTTTTATTAGCTATTATTTAGCAACAACTTGTCAATATTCACAACTCAAGTTTGCTGACAAAACTAAATAATAATTATTATGAACAAAGAAAGGCATCTGTTTACATTTTGGAACTTCAATACATGACAATTAATTACAAGACATGGAACCAATAACAAAGGAATGCCCTTTACTTTTCAAATGCAAGTTAATTACCATTTACAAGTACAAATTAATCTAGTCCGGACCAAATGGTCATCAAAACGGCACTGATTAATAGACAAAGTTTTGGCGTGGGCCTCTCAGGCCTTCAAACTACGCTCTTGCTACCAAACAATGTTCAGTACACCCCTGCCTATACCCGCGGAGCCGGCATGGCGCAGTGGAAGGTTATCATGAGTATAGACTCCGGACAAAACTTGGTTTCAGCCGGGATGTAACTGAACAATTGAAACTGCGATACACAGCGACTTAATTTAGATTAAGGTGAATTCTACATACGGGTCCATGGTGTCGAAGGTCTCCGGGGCAGAAGTGGTGAAGGGGGCGCCCCCATGTAGTTCTTCTTCTTCTGCAGACCTTACCAATTCGTCACCTTACTCACAAAACAAACACCACACTGGGTCCCAAAACACTGGGCGTCCCAGCAATACACAATAACACACACGGGGGAGCTTGTTTATTAAGATATATTTTCCCGACAACAACGCGTGTGGTGGCACTCTTTATTTCAAAACGCCGCGACCGGCCCGGTCGTCACGATGGCATCAAAATCTTGGTCGTACAAAACGGGATCACAAGGATAATTCAGGATTCAATTCAAACTCGATATGCCAGGCATATTCAACGCGAGCGGTTTTTAACAATTCAGCAAAAAAAATCCGGCATGTTTTCTTACAAGAATTCCAATCAAGAGAACTGTCAACTTCAAGTGACAGCGAAATGTCAATTTGACGTGACATTAGAGATGCGTTCAGAACCGTCGATCTTTTCCGAACAGTTCCATTAAAGTATACAAAAAAAGTAGTACTTAACAAAAATTTTTTTTTTGCAATCTAAAAGATATTTCAGAGCAAACAAAAGAAATAGTACTTAAGTGCTATATGTTAGAAGTGTTATTGATAAACACAAATGGAGGTTTATAAAGTGTTTTGTTTCTTTTACTCTCTTGACAAATGTTAAAGATAAATAATAAACATTATTTCAACGGTCTTATAGCTAAAACAGAATTAAAATTATAATTAGGCTTTTATGGATTAAGCAGATTTCAACAATAAGCAATCCATGGAGATGCAAATCACACTTAAGGTGTGTTATAAATATAAAACAACATATAATAAATGTGTTAATATTAGGTAGGAAATTAACACGTTAACAACATTATAGGCATGTTATAATGTTTGTTTAAAAACAAAACTTCCGAAGAAATAGTGTTAATGGTACGGACAACGGCACGCTAAGCCACCACAACAGGGTAATTAGTTTCAGACAATAATCAACTATAATATAAACACAATAGGGTTCAAAAAAACAATTTTCAAATTTCTTTTTTTTTAGTTCTGTGCTACTAGCCACACATAACGTAATAATAAAAAATAAAGTAACAAAGAAATTACGTAATGAAATATGACTGGTAACAACAAATGCCAAATAAATGGTTCATTCTAAGTTCTATTTACGTGTATATGTAAATGTTTTTTTCAGAGATCTAACTGTACAACAAAATATATCCACGTCCTTTAATAGTTCACATTTGTTATAAAGTTTACAGGCACGTTTTGTAAACATATGAGCAACATAGTTAGTTCTACTTGGTGTAATGTGAAATAAGTCTTTATTACGACAATTGCGCATACGCGCGCGCGGCACCCTGAAGTTAATCCTACCAAGCAGTGAGGGGACATCGAACAAACTGTGTATATTTTTATCTTTTAGATGTTTAAAAGCGAGAGAAACTACAATAAAACAACAAGGCGCGAACATTTACATATTTTGTCCGGCCGCGGCTACGCGCGCCATGATTTAAGTTGGAATATTAAGTGGCGTGAAACTCGGGCTCGCATCTGGCTGTAATTCCCATTCGTATTTCGGGAAAGCTTTAGTCGTGGGCCACACTGAAGCGACCGCGGG
The DNA here is from genome assembly GCA_949710035.1 of Crambus lathoniellus. Taxonomy (NCBI): domain Eukaryota; kingdom Metazoa; phylum Arthropoda; class Insecta; order Lepidoptera; family Crambidae; genus Crambus; species Crambus lathoniellus. The sequence continues at coordinate 33,630,474 of OX453302.1, read as the reverse complement.
GCGCGGAGGCGACCTGCGGATCCGCAGGACGCGCGAACACGTATAGTCCGTTCGGTTAGATAGTGTCGGTACACCCGCACGGCATTGTGGCAGAGCGACACTATCTAAGCGAATGGACTATACTATTCCCTCTGCCGGTCGCGGCAACCGACGGACGCGCCAGCAGTGTGGCCCCACCCGTCCGTCTCAATATATTTGTTTTTCTCGCTCAACGCGGACGCAAGACGCGCCGCTCCAGTGTGGCCCACGACTTAAAGTATTGTGTTATGTTGTTTCGTTTGGGATCGTAATAAATGAAAATGAGGCGGCGACGGCAAAGCGCGACTAGCAGTCTTGTATAAACATTGAACTGAACTGAGTTTTTTGGTCGAACCTTAAAGATGGTTTGTCCCAGAGACTGCGAGTGCGACGGCAATGGAGGAACGCTAGCCAAGAGCAGTTGGAACGGTTCATTTGAAACAATCTGTTCATGCAATATTGCGGCTGGCGCTCGTTGGCGCTGCTCCAGGTGGTGTGTGCTCGCTCGCTCGCTCAGGCCGCTTCTTGAACAAATCCCGGATGAAGCGGCCAGCAGCTAGCACTGCGCAATGGCCCGGAAACTTTATCGCAGGTGGAACTAAGTGCCCCGGCTTGAGGTGAGATTGCATTAAGCGCTAATCGTTTATGGCTAACTATTCCACTGTAAAGCTATTGCTTCATTTGAGGATTATTGCAAACGTGTAATTTTCTATTTGCTCCTTTAAATAGAAACAGTTAACAGGCCAGGTGCAAGGCAAGTATAGGTACTGTACGTAACGTGTACCCGATTCAATTGCACTGAATGGGTTACTGACTAAAAGGAGCAAGGCAAAGTGTAGGTGTTTTCAAGCTAAAATATGTAGCAGGTTGTAACGCGCTGCAGCTGTAATGGATCTGCCGGTAATCCACGCGTCTTTCCGCCGCAGCCCCGCGTTCCGTAGCAGAGCACGGCTACCATGAAATTAATGTTTGTAACAAGGAACAGCTCACTCGTTGCACGCTCTATAATACCTATTATACGAGTATGAGCGAGGCACAGAGGCACAGCAAATGACTTCATCATCTCTGCTTGATGTTAGTTTGTAGGTGTGGTAAAACAAGGCAGACAAATTGGTTTTATTAATTTCAACATTATAGGAGAACTTATGGTTGAGTGTGCCTATCTTACAATCATTGTTATTTGTAAAATACTGAATTCATTACGGGCTCCAAGTTTCATCACACGGTCAGTAAGTTCGTCGTATTGGCGTCGCCGTTTGGGGCAGTTTAAAAGCACTTGTGCAACTTTTGTTTAATTTGAGCTCTTAATAAATATGGAGCGAGCGGGCGCCGGCGCTGGCGCTGGCGGAGGGCCAACGTGTTAAGCGCGGATTAAGGTGAATATTTCTTTATCCAGGGTTGGCGGCGCGCCAGCCGCCCGCCTTGCCCGCCCGCCCGCCGCCCAGCGCCTCATCGCCAACACCTTTACTGTTAAACTGAACAGATTTTAATTTCACAACTTCTATTTCTACCCTTGTTTAAGTAAAAACCTCAAAAGTATTAAAAAACCATTAATAATGTTGTAATTACTGACGTATCGACCTCCAACTGCCTTTTTTCCATTGAGATGGCCTCTATACAGCCAGACTCTGCTACGATCGATTTTCCTACCACATTTAGATTCTACAATAATGTTGGAAAACAAAATGCATAGGTATTTACACAATTAGGTACAAACGCGCGCGCGACGCTAAGGTTGTGTCTCAATTTCTCCAGATTTCCACGGACACATGCGGAGTGGTATCAGTAAAAGTCTAAAATACGAATAGGATAAGGCTGTAGATTTTCGCTTCCTGACACAAAAAATGTAAAACATCTTTTGGCACCCGAGCACAAATTAAGCACATTCGTTATTGATGTGGTTCAGTCAGATGGTGCTTATCAACCTAAGAATTGCCTTGCAATGATGAAAAGCGAGAATGAATGGACAGCGGCGGGCGGCCGCAAGCCCGGGCCGGCCGGGCGCGTTCATTTGATGTCGCGTGTAAATGTAAACAAACGAGCATCAGATCGCTCTCCCCGTCCCCCGGTCCCTCTCTGATGGCAATTTAAACAGCATTAGTGCGTGGGAGCCGCCAGGTGGCGCGCGCGCCGCACGCGACCCCGGCATTAAACCCGCTCACAATACCGGCTGGCTCGCTGAAAACGCTATGAACCAACTACCCAAAGACAGACACTGCAGAGTGTCCCGTTATAAAAAACATACAGCTATCCTATTTTGATTTTGTATGACTAAAGGATCCTCGCGATTCACCCGCTTGGTACCCGTTCCCGTGGGAATATCAGGATAAAATATAGGCTATGTCACTCGGGATGAATGTAGCTTTCTAAGGGTCAAAGAATTTTCTGAATCGGTCCAGTAGTTTCAGTCAGAGCCTATTCGATGCAAACAAACAAACAAACAATCAAATCTTTCCTCTTTATAATATTAGTACTTATAGATATACCTAGATGAACACCTGTATGAAGTAGGTACTTAAACGTTAACTACGCGAACCTAAAGTGGCGCGGTTGGAGATAAGACACGGAAATTTTGAATTTTCCACTTACGAGCTCACACGAGTTAGTAACAGAAATGCCCGCGAGCCCGTGAAGTGCCCGTGGCGCAGTGGTTAGCGCGCTCGGCCTGCGATCGTTGAAGTTGAGCAACTTTCGCAATGGTCGGTCACAAGATGGGTGACCAAAAATGTATTTTCTCCAGCTCCTCCGTGCTTCGGAAGGCGCGTTAATCCGTTGGTCCCGGTTGCATTTGCAGTCGTTGATAGGCATCGGGCCCACGTGATGGGTCACTTATAGCCCATTCTCCTTATCGCATGCATAAGGAAGACTTGTGCCAGTGGGGAATAAGTCCCCTGGCTGAGACAATGGCTGATGATGATGATGATGAACAGAAAATCTATTGATAGCAATGTGAGGACGAGCCGCGTGCCGTGTGCCGGGCCCGTCGTTCACTGTCACCTCGCGCTCCTGGCGGGGTCCTCTGATGCCGATGAGACACAAACAAACATCACTATATGATAAGTCGATTTGGCGCTATGCCTGAATACTAGAAAATCGAAAAGAAAACTTTCCAATTATCTCAAAATAGCCGTATACGGTACGTAGGGGTTCGTATACGGTAAGGACCCATACGAGTAGTAGATACGTTTTTGAGAGCGGCAGGCGCCGGTATATCTCGAGCCAACAAACGTGATGTAACGTGTACTCCAAGCAGGCGTTTATGGTTTAACGTTACAAACTTTCAGAATGCAAAACAAACGTTTTTATGAAAAAACATTTCCCGCGTTTAATCCTGAAAGGTATGTGACAATAAAATTAAAAAGGTTTTCCAATCTAGGTCTGTAAAGTTGTGTGTCTCTTTGAGAAAACCTATTTACTGACTGGCGAAGCTTTTCCGTGCTTTTGGCTGGTGTATTCATTCATGGAAATACTAACGATTAATACCATAACATCATTCAAACTACATAGTTGATTTACAACATTTTATTTTAAAGATATCAAAATAACATACTGAATTAGAGTACGTGTAAGATAAGTTCAGCGCGTGACTGGAGCGTTTTTGCGCTAAATACAGTATTTTTTTTTGTTCTAAGGGTATGGAATAGATTAGAATTCGATTTAAACGCGCGCAGACTTATCTGGCGCGCACTATAATTATGTTTTTTTTGTTTTTTGAAAAGTCAGATTCCCATTTATAATGTACTAGCTTTCCGCCCGCGGCTTCGCCCGCGTGTTCTACACGACATTATCCCGCGGGAATTTGTTATTTTTCTGGGTTATAAAGTAGCCTATGTTTCTCTCCAGGCTACAAAGTATCTGTGTTCCAAATTTCAGCCAAATCTGTTCAGCCGTTTTGGCGTGATTGAGTAACAAACATCCAAACATCCAAACATCCAAACATCCAAACATCCAAACTTTCACATTTATAATATTAGTAGGATATTTCAAGGCTCGCCGTCATCGCCCCGTCTTATTATTGTTGGTCAGTCAGTGCAAACCTTGGACGGGCGGGGTGTCCCAGCAACGAATCAGTTCGAGAGAGCAGTCCCAATTAGGGCGTGTCATCGCGATAATGGGCCCGCAGCTGCCGCGGACGAGTGCGTCGTTATAACCTGTTTTGTCTTTTAATTAATTTCAGAAGCTGTGCTCTAATTACCGGCAAATTCTTTGGAGGTCGGATCACTGAATAGAGCAGCGATCTCTGCATTTAAGTCTATATACTGATATTACTGATATTATAAAGAGGAAAGATTTGATTTTTGTTTGTTTGACAAACCCAAAAACTATTAAACCGCCTTTAAAAAATCTTTTACCAGTAAAAAGTTACCTATAAGTTACATTATTCTCGTGTAGGTAACTGAATAGTAAACTAAACTTGCTGAAGAGACATTAGAAAAATATCAATTTTTTTTTTCAATTTCAAAAATAAACGATCAGAATTCGAGTAAAGTACCTATACTTAATACTTACTTACATATTTTGCGTGCAATTTACTACTTTATAGTCCAAATAATAAATTTAGCATTATTTCGAGGTGCCAACCTAGCCAGGCAATCCGTCCGGCGGCGCTATCGGCCCGCGCGGTGCCGGAACACAACGCTCGCCGCTTCCGGCCGCGTCCATCAAGATAGCTGCATCCAGATTACCGCCGCGTTCTTACTCCCGACCAAATTATACCGTATCCAATTAATCCATCGCCTGTCGGGGCCCGTTCAACAATGGCTACACCCAGCTCACAGCGCCACAAACACAAAGGGTACCCTCGATACGATCTAAGCATCACCGGAATTGGTACGAATGAGCATTATGATATCTATCTCTGCATAAACTTAACTTAACTTACTTCGCCAATAATGAAAAATCGAATTCAAAACGTAAATAGTAGGTACGTACGGATAGGTAGATTTTTAATTAGCACTACGATTTTTTGGTCGTTCCTACCTATTTCATTTCGGAGTGTAGAGCTGGAAATAGTTACATTTAAAAATAGTTAGATTTTAAACTTGAATAAATTTATATAATAATAACGTAAATAATAAAAAGTACCCTACCTAGAATATAGGTATTCTTTAGATTGAGTTCTCTGAAACCCAATATCCGGATCTTGTAAAAGTTCCAAAGAAATCCTTGTAGTGCGAACACGGCTGGCCCGGTTCCGGGTTCGATGTACCTATGTATGTGTAGGATCTTTAGTTATCTGTGGTAGGGTAATCTACTAGACACCTCCACTTGGTTGGCGCAGGGAAAACAGTTCTTTACTACATTTTACTGTTTGGAAACGCTGAAAAGAGATTCCTATCGTTATGAATAACTTTATTATTGTATTTTTAAGAATTTGGAATAACCAGTACCTATTCAATGTTAATTTACTTTAAAGTAGGGACATTTTATTGTTTAAATCACCTAACATTATCTGTCTGTTCACTATTGTTTCAACCAATAGGTAATGGTCGATTGAAATGAGGTTGAAATAATTCCATTGATAAGTATTAAAAATAAAATAAATAATAGTAAGTAGGTACCTACTCTATTATATATTATATCCCTACCCGGCGGCTGCGGGCGGTAGAGGCGGTCAACAATGGCGCTCACCAACTATCGGCGGCGGCGGTTGGAGTCCATTGAGTCCGTGACAAGGACCAGCTCATTTATAACCGCGTGGCTCCCGAGTTCCTGAACCGCGATGGCCACTTGTGCCTGATAAAGTAGGTGCCCCATTCAACTTATCAAAAGATTAACCAGCACTTTCAAACTCTTTAAATAAAAATTAAGCAGTATATTTTTAATTATTCCTATATATACTGGAAACTACTTTTTTTAAAACGTAAATACATCTGGAACCTATTTGCATTGGCTAGAACTCGACCGCGATAACTGAGCAGGGGTAGCTCAATGATAATTGCAACATCAGCCTCAGAATATAGAATATAGAATATAGCCTATTATTCTGAGGCTGATGGGATAATATTGTTCGGCAGCTGGGATAATATTGCAGACGGACAACTTCCAACGGGAGCACAAGGATGCTTCGGAGGTCGGACATGACACGTCCAGGAAAACGGGAGCAGATATTCGATCAAAGATAGTAGCACTGCAACCGTTGCTACGAAGATAAATACATACTCGTGTCTGGTTATCATCCAGCATCACTTAATAATAATATTTATTAGCCTCAGTATCCTGGCTCCGTTTCGGTGATCTTTTTGGTGAAACCGAAGGTTTTGTCTGTGCAATTATGGATGAGGTTGTGATGACGAATAACTACCGAAAGTATATCCTAAGGGATGGCACAGTAGATATTTGCCGAGCGTGCCATCGCCCGGGTGAATCCCTTAGGCATATAATCTCCGGTTGTTCTCGTCTCGCAAACGGTGAGTATTTGCATAGACATAACCAAGTGGCCAGGATAATACACCAACAACTTGCTCTGAAACATAGTCTTGTAGCATCCGAGGTGCCGTACTACAGGTATGCACCAGAACAGGTCCTTGAAAATAGCCATGCCACATTGTATTGGGATCGATCTATCATTACAGACAGGACTATTGTAGCTAATAAGCCTGATATTGTATTGATAGATCGACACGAACGCCGCGCAATAATTGTTGATGTCACTGTTCCCCATGACGACAACCTTGTGAAAGCTGAAAAAGATAAAGAAAACAAATATCTTGATTTAGCTCACGAGATTGTTGACATGTGGGACATTGATTCAGCAATTATTGTTCCGATAGTCATATCCGCCCATGGTCTGATAGCCAAGAGCCTCGATAAACACCTTAAGAGGCTTGCGTTAGGTGGATGGATCGGGAGTCAGATGCAGAAGGCAGTACTTCTGGACACGGCCCGTATAGTGAGAAGGTTCCTGTCTCTGGATCCTTAACCACGGTAGCCGGGACCCTGATCTTGCTGCCGTTGGGGAACTGCATTTTTGTATTTTTAAATGTTATATTTTTTAGTGTTATACATTGTAAAAATTTAATGTTTAGAAATATAATTTTGTAAGTATTTAAAATGTAATAAAGGAGATAATAATAATACATAATAAATATTGGACATACATTGTTCCAATACCAAAGTATAGTAGCATTATGGAAATTGGAAACAAATACGGGTATTACCACGTATACACCCAGACCCGAGGAAATATTGAAAAGTTCGTTTTCAACATTTACCCGACCGGGGATCGAACCCGGGACCTCTAGAGATAGCGGCACCTTGAAAACCGGTGCGTACACCACTCGGCTACGGAGGTCGTTAAACTTACTTGGATTCCAATTATAATATTAATTATAATGTTTGTCGTAGAAATTAGTTCATTTTGTGAGAAGTAAGTTAATGATTCGGTTTGCTGAAACTATATTTAATTGCTAAAATATGTATTTTGTGTGCTTAGATTAATGTTTTGATGGTGGGCGGCATAACGTTTGTTTCTTTTTATATTTGTTTACGGTGGGCGGTTGTAATAGTACCATTATTTTTTAGGTATAGGTAGGTTAATTAATTTGATTCAGCACTTAAAGTTAAGAACAATATGTAATTGTTCTTGGTGGGCGGAATGTTCAAGTTTGGTACGCTAAATAAACAAGAAACTATGAAATAAAATGTATACCAAATTACATTAAATAATACTAATAAATTATATCTATAAAAGTGGAAAATGAAACCGCACACCAAGAAAAAGTAAGTAAAATGTTTGTATAATTTGATCGCTAGATGGCGCTGTTAGCTTTAGAATCGCGCTTATGATTTGTATTCAAAATACATGATTATCAAAAGTAATTGTCTTTTAGGCAGGTTCGGTACACTCACATACAGCACATACTGGAACCTCATATGAATAGCGAATACATGCTTTGTACTGTTACTTTGTTCGTTTTGCTTATTCTCCCTTGTGACCTGGAATTTGTCACGTACAAAATGGAAGTTTCTACTAATTTTGAAGATCACGTTATATTAATCTTTTTGTCCAGGAATTTATTGTACTGAATACGTTTCCGGAATAATGCGAACTAAGCTTAAGCCCCCAGTACACGATGGCCGATCATGGTCGGCGACCATGACCAATACATCGTACATTGACACTTTTGAAAGAACCTTTTTAAACTTGTTCGTTCAAAAGTGTCAATGTACGATGTATTGGTCATGGTCGCCGACCACTGTACTGGGGGCATTTCAACGATAAACAACTTCAGCGGTCGTGTCATGTCGCACGTCGCGTGTCGGCGCGCGGCGTCTGTGGCGGCGCGGGTCGGCTATCCGACACACACAACGGTTTCAATAACCACCGCCGCGGTTCATAAATTGCACGAAATGAAAGCGAAGCCTTATCGGAAATGTGAAATACGGCGAACGGCGAATGGAGCGCATAAATTAAGGCGCGGCGGATATTGGTCGCGCCACTCGCGCCCCGCGGGACGCTTCCTACGAGACGTTGATAACTGAGAAGCTGCCATTTTATCGGTATTTGATATGTAATATTAAGTTGAAATATTTAGATTTTTTTTTTAAATAAAATAAATCCCATTGACTGGCCAAAATTTTTTTATAGACTTATATTCACATAGGTACTTTTCTGAAAATTTAATTTTAAACGTAATTTCAGGTTTTGGTTCACCAGGGTAATAGTGCCATGATATAACAAAAAAAATGGTAGTAGTTGTTGTTTAACTATTCTGTGAGTCGCCCCAAGTTCCCGCCAGCTGCAGCGCGGGAGACGAAATGAAATTTTTAAGCTTCTTTGCGAAGTCTGGCGCCTATACTGCCGTAATAATTAGCCTATTAAACGAACATTACGGGCACAAGCCGCCTCGTAATAAGCCTTCTGACGAATTCAACCTATCTGACACCGAGTGACGCGATATTCCCGTTGTCCTACTTTGATACAACTGGGGGGATAGCGAGAATAGCCTTGAAAGACATCCAGGCAATAAAAAAATTGTATATCTCTAGGCAGCCTAGAGATATACTATTTTTTTATTGCCTGGATTAGGGATGAGTCTTACGAAAACTCATAATTTGATTAAAGCCAGATTTACATTGATCAAGTAGCTCGATCCAGTGTCGGCACTGGAATGGCACTGGATCAATGTAAACATGTTTCAATCCAGTATAGCATCCAGTAAAACATGTTTACATTGATCCAGTGCCAATCCAGCGCCGCAATCCAGTGACACTGGATCGAGCTATTGGATCAATGTAAATCGGGCTTTACTCCAAGGTAATCATAATCATAAATCATTTATTTGCAGGTGGTAGGTAATCAAAGTTTACATAGCGAGCATGTTCTGCCATCTAATATTAGCATGCAAATAACTATAAATGAAAAGAAAAGGCTGAAGTTAAAACATGTCAAATTAATTCGAGTCGGCTAATTATTGCATGTCAAAAATTATCATTACTTACAATAGAAAAATGTAAGAATATCAGGAAAAAGTCAAATATCAAAATAAACATTCATTCATTTATAATCTTACTTTATTTAAATTTACGTTTAAATATATTAAATGGCAATTGCCTTATTTCGTCATTAAAATGGCTTGAACATAAGCATTTCGCCTAAAAATTTCAAGCTTACATTTTGGGAGAAGCACTATTCTTGTGTCTATCCTTGGATAGAGATAGTAACGTGAAAACCCAGGCACCAGGTATAATGTATATGTACTTCATGAAACCATGATGCAGTAGAGTTTAAAAGATCCTAATAAAGTCTCGTAAAGAAAGGCAGTCCGTCCGTGGGATGCGTTCAGTGTTGCGCCGTGTTGGAGTAAACACCGTAAATCAGGCGCGCCGCTCACGACCTGTGCTCTCCTGAGATTTTATTTATCGGTTTGCAGAATGAACACGTAAATCACAATGTAAGTACTTAAACAGCTCGCAACAATGAAATGACCAATTAAAAAAGGAAAAATGTTTTATATGTGAATGAAGCTCTCTAATTACGACTAATAGGTTGACTCTCATGACAGGGAGACAACAGAATTACTGGTTTGCTTACAAAAGTAGGTAATTACAATTAAAGTACCTAATTATGAGTAAAATAAAATAACTATCAGATAGAACGTAGGAGCTAGTAAGTGCACACGTAGCCGTTCGTCGCGCAGAGTAAATCAGCGCGACGTCCCGACGACTCCAATTAGTCCCGCCGTGTTTTGTAATGTTCTTGAAAAACTTCGCAGCTCCGCTTCTATTTAGTCCCCTCGTAACTAGTTTTCTGAGTCTCAGCACTAACTACTAGTAAGCCAGATAGAATTAAACTGTGTGTTGTTCGTGTAAGGGCTACATTGCGCTGCGTCGGGCTTTCCAAGAAGCTTAGAGAGTAATGCACCCGCGTGGGTCGGTATTGTTAATTGGCCCGTCTCAAGGAGCGCGACACACGCCGCGAGCAGCAAACAACGACGCAACATAAATGTTGCTGAAGCTTCATTCCAAATAGGTGTCAGGCAATAGTCACAAAGAAAACAATTACTAAAACTGACCACTCTACATTCGCTGATGGTTTCCATGGTCCGATTTATTTAAATCTGGCTTTAGACTTGTTTGGATTCAGTGCTTCTTACGTACGATGGAATCAAAGGTACCTATTTCAATTAAGCTAACAAGCGTGGAAAAGGACTTGCAACTCATCTAAATATTATCAAAATTCAAAAAGACTAGCTATTTAATTTGTAATTTCCGACATCGTGTTGTATTTTGTTGTATTCTGTGAGCTTGGATTAAATTTCTATCTGTTCGAAATGTAGGCGTGCCACTGACTGCGTAACTAATTTTGTTTATTTATCCTACAATGAAATAGAACTTTAAATTTTCGGTCCTAAATAGAAATTACAATGCGGGTCGGTGAGGTGGCGTGGCGGTGACATGCGGCGGGATCAAAGGGCTCTTTGTGCGCTACCGGCCGCTTACCGATAATCACAGGGTGCTGGTCACGACGACATCCAATCGGCTCGCACTGACCTTACTTAATCCATACTAATATTATAATTGTGAAAGTGTGTTTGTTTGTTTGTTTATTTGTTTGTTTGTTTGTTTGTCCTTCTTTCACGCCAAAAAGGAGCAACGGATCGACGTGATACTTGGTATGGGAATACTTTGGGAGCTGGAGATTCAAGATTCAAGATTCAAATTTGTTTATTCAATTTAGATTGTTATTTACAATACTTGTGAACGTCATAGAAGCTACGCCATCGGTTCGCAAACCCTACAGCGGGAGACCTTGGAGAAGAACCGGCAAGAAACTCCAAGGGTTGTTTTTTTCTCCCTGTTTTATTTCATACAGAGTCGTCAAATTGAAAAATTACCTTAACATGGAATGACTAAGGTCAGTTTCCATCACAATTACACAATGGGTTATGATAAATACAGTTAAGTATAGGCGAACTAATGATCATAGCGGTGAACAATTTTCAATTACTTAGGAACTCTACATAAAGCGTTAATATTAGTTAAAAACAAAAGACAATTCTACTATATACCTACTGCAAGTTGCGCCATACATGTGTCATATGTAATTCTTAATAAAATGAATAAAAACAAAAGAAAACACATTTTAAGGCAAGCAGATAAGAGCAGACCCATTCCCACTGGCAGCACCCGTTCACGAGCATGACGCAATTAAATTTAAATCTGACTTTAGAATTGTTTGGATTCAGTGATTCTTATGTACGATGGAATCAAAGGTTATTAAGCTAACAAGCGCGGAAATGGACTTGCAACTCATCTAAATGTTATCAAAATTCAAAAAGACTTTTAGCTATCTAATTTCTAATTTCCGACATCGTGTTCTATTTTGTTGTATTCTGTGAGCTTGGATTAAATTTCTATCTGTTCGAAATGTAGGCGTGTCACTGACTAAATGCGTAATTAATTTTGTTTATTTATCCTACAATGAAATAGAACTTTAAATTTTCGGTCGTAAATAGAAATTACAATGCGGGTCGGTGAGGTGGCGTGGCGGTGACATGCGGCGGGATCAAAGGGCTCTTTGTGCGCTACCGGCCGCCTACCGATAATCACAAGGTGCTGGTCACGACGACATCCAATCGGCTCGCACTGACCTTACTTAATATTCAATAATTTGTTTGGTACGTAATCGCAACCTCCGGTCAAAACGAGGATCAATATTTCGAGGACATTTCGAGTCACTATGATGTAGACCGGGTATACACTTTATGTCTTCTCCTGTTCTGGATTCAGCGGCCAACATACTACGTAATTTATACTTGAAGACTAGAGGACCGTTAAACCTTTTAAAAGCTGCCCTCAGGTTCTGAAAGTAAGTGTAACTACTACTATAATCACAAACCGTCGAAAACTTTACCGTAAATGGAGTCCATGCATTGTCACTGGCACTCATATCAAAATAGACACAGATAAAACAAATAATTTGAATTCGATTCCCTTTCCGAACGATTGTGAATCAGGGGCCTATCACAGTAAAAACATCTCTATCATATCATAAGAGGCCGGCGACCGGTCAGCTCCTCATACTAAAATGATTTGAAATTAGAGCATTATTTTCTTACTTGTAATTTTAAATTATTTTGATTTTGTATGGGAGACTGACGCGTCGCGTGCCATTATGAACTAGGTAGTTCCGTTCCGTTTAGATAATTTTTGACCATAAAGTAATTAAAAGAAGCGCTATTTTTATTGCCAACAGCAGTCTACTGAATCACGCAAATTATTAAAACAGTCACGAAACCAATAGAAGAAAGTTCCTTTACACAAAACTGTAGGGTGGCAGCAATAAAACAAATGACTCTAAATAAACAATAACAACAGCAACAGTTCGGGACCGCTTACGTTGCTGATTGCATCTGGGGCAGCCAGTGCCGGGCGGAGGGCGGCGCGGCGGCGCGGCGGCCGTGGGCGGGCGGCGGAGTATTCGGGCGGGCGGGCTGCACGAAACAAACGCGTTGAAACATACAAAAATATAGGTTATACCATTTTAAGCTAGAAACACATTTCGCTGGCGCAGCGCAGCGCAGCGTCGACCCGGGTGTGCACACTTTACTAGCGTGGCGCAGCGTTTCCTGACGAAATTTTTGATCAGTGTCAATCGAGTCGTTGCCGAGCTAACATCTGCATTATGTTTTCTTCTAATTTTGAAAACAATTTCTGTTCTTACTTGAACATATTAAATCCAAAAAAAAATATGTTGATGATTACGATGATAATTGAGGATGAATGAAGACGAGATGCAATTTATATCTAAATACTAATACTATAAATACACTTTGTTTGTTTGTAATATATAAACTCAAAAAATACTGAACCGATTTTAGAAATATTTAGTGTAATTTATTTTCAAATCAGAATTATACATTATTTTTGTTATAAAATTAAAAAGTATAGTGTACTAAAAACACTTTAATACTGTTTTAACAGTATAATTAACAACCCTACATGATAATGAATTGGTGACTCTTCTAAACAAAAAAAATATTTTTTAAATTGGCCCATTATTGACGGAGAAATCGGAGAACATAAGTAGTAAAAAGCAAAATGCAGAGCTCCGCTGCGCAGTCCGCTACCGAGCCATCTGACGATACAATGCTAGAAAGTGGTGGGGGGCCTGGCGCAATCGGAGCCGGGCGGAAACGCTGCGCTGCGCCAGGGAAATGTGTTTCTAGCCATACTAAATGTATGAAACCGATCGCGCTGCGCTGCGCTGCGCCAGCGAAATGTGTTTTTAGCTTTACTGTGTTTATTAATATCGACACGACGAACTTTCGAATCCAGGATGACGAGTGCATTTTGCTGGCAACTTTTTCAATAGCTGACATAGTTATTCTGCATCTGTACCCGCACTACGCGACAGGCAAGCAGTGGCCGGCATTTTTTCCAAAAGAGCACCTACCTAAATAAAGCGAAATTTATGCTAGATAGCACAGATAATATAATACTATACTAGTAATATCTAAGTCGCCGGTATTCACAATAAAATTAAAATGTTGAGTTGAGTAGGTACATTTTTAGGGTTCCGTAGTCAACAAGGAACCCTTATAGTTTCGCCATGTCCGTCTGTCCGTCTGTTGATTGAGGCATCTGTTTGTGAATTATTAAGCAAATTTTGTTAGTCAAGTGTCGTCGTCGTCGTCCCCCCCCTACCAGCCAAATGGTTGTTTCTGGATAGGTACGTGAAAAAATTCACGATAGTGCTACATATGACGAAGTTAAAAGGAAAACTATCACAGCTAAGTAGGCTTTACAAGTTTTTGAGATATAACACGTTTTCGAAAACCGCAAATATAACTTTGTCATTCATACTAATACTATGAAAAACAAAGTTATTTTTTCTGGCAAAAAATTACAGTGATATTTTTGCTAGGTGTACGTAATCGGTACGTTAAGTGGGTACGAAACCCTTCATGAGCGAGTCCGACTCGCAGTTGGCCGATTTTATTTCAATTGTTCACTCAATACATACATACATACATATACTCACGCCTATTTCCCACAGGGGTAGGCAGAGACTATGGATCGCCACCTGCTACGATCCTTGTACACTTCTTTCGCTTCATTCACATCCATGAATCTTTTCATACATGCACGGTGATTTTTGTCACTGCGTAGGTACACCAGTCTTTTTCATCGACTTAAATCTTGCTAGAAACTTAATCATCGACTTAAATGCTGCTAGAAAGAGCCAACTAGTGCTGGGGGCCAAGGCCAAGCCTGCTAACGTTAACTAAGTCACAATCGTGTTTCAATTGTAGTTCAGTGGTAGTGCTTTTTTACACACTAGTTACAAGAATTAGGACAGTATGATGTGATGTAAATGTAGTGTGTGGTGTGACCATCAGTAGTATTGTGAAAAAAGTACATATTTCTTGTAACTAGTGTGTAAAAAAGCACTTTAACTGAACTACAATTGAAACACGATTGAGACACACTTGGCCCCCTGGTTTAACAAATAGACGGACGGGCGGGACGGACCGAAGTAGACGGTTGAAACAAATCAGCATTTTCCCAATTCAAAAATAGTAATGCAAATATTTCCTGCTCTTAAAACAAAAAATATTTGTATTACATTTTTTTAAAGCTTTTCAAATAACAAGCATTGCATAATTTTATTGCATATCTTGCTTTTGTATACAGGTTATTTTCAAAATCGAAGTCAAAAATAAGGCTTAAGGTGGTTCGATGCGCTCAGTAGCGCCACCAATGGAAATAAATCAATTACATTTTATTAAAGGCTTAGATTAAAAGTTTCGGTTATTTTGCGCAAATAAAAGAATAAAATGCGTTGTATAAATATACTTTCAAGAACTCAAACTTATAAGCAATAAGTCGTGAGTCTTAATAGTACCAAAAGTGGCCACATTTAACAATATCGGGATATTTGAGGCCATGAGAAAATACTTAAAAATTGCACTTTACTCTTCTATTTGCGCAAAATAACCGAAACTTTTATTCTAAGCCCTTGATAAATCGTAAATGATTTATTTCTATTGGTGGCGCTACTGAGCTAATCGAACCACCTTAAGTATAATTTTTTAATTAGAAAGTTGGAGATGGCTGATGTTAAGCTTGCAGTATTATTTGCAAAGAAACTATAGAATTCTAAGAGTAATTGACCCCGCGGGATATCAATGAAGCTCATAATCGATTATCTTTGTACAACCCGACACCAATTAAAACTTTACCGAGCGCACTTTATAATTTACTAAAGCCTTCCGAAAACCTATTAAGACGACATTATCGGAAAAGTTTCCGAACAAGGCGGATACTTCTATTGAGAAGACTACCCCATAGCTAGAACTTAGTGCTTCATACAATCTCAGTAAGCTAACTCAATAAAACAAACTTCTTACGTGCACCTAAGACTCTACGGCTCAAGAAATTCAACTTATGAAACTCATTTTATTACAGAGTAAAGAAAACATGGTCAGAAAGTGTTCATTGGCGAAGGTAGTTTTTCATTAAAAATATTAGTATAAAAATAAAAAAATAAATAAATAACTTCTTACATTCACACCAATTATCTAAGCCCATGTTAATTTCATTAAGAAACTGTATCATGGAAAACTTCATAACGGATAAATATATACTTAAATACTTTTTGTTTGTAAATACATACTTAATATACATAGAAAACACCCAGACCAAGACAAATAGACATGTTCATGCACACAAATATTTGTCTTGTTCGGGAATCGAACCCGAGACCTCTGGCGCAGAAGGCAAGTAGCCTACCCCTGCGCCAAATCTGTCGTCAAGTATCATTATTCTATGTCAGGTTTTCCAAATAATAACGCTAAAAGTACCTAATATTATTTTAATTTATATTTACGTACACACACGTATTTTGCAGTTATTATTATATTATGCTGGGGCTTCACCTGCATGACGCCTAACGGCGTTAATAACGGCATGCGCGTCTTAGCGCGCTTATTGTATCAAATTAGTGCGCTAAAACCCGGCTACACCTGCGTATTATATCAAATAGCGCGCTAATTAATGGCATTAGACGCAGGTGAAGCCCGGGCATTAGGGATATAAAAACTAATAGGTAGGTACATTCTTATAGCGTTGAGGAATCAACAATTTCTTAGCTAGCTTCTAAATCTAAAGTTACTAACTTTCTAAATCTATATCTACTTTCATTTGAAACCGACCAACTATCTGAGCTTCCAATAGTTTTTGAGGGCATTGCAGTTTAAAGCCACCATCCACCAAGTAAGAAAATAAAAACAACAAGTGTAAACTCGCCGCGCGGGTCGAACTCGCTAACTTCACGAATGGACGGTGTAGTTTTGCAGTGTTTGGGGGCGCCTCGTGAGGGCGTGATAGCTTCGACTTGGCTCCTCAGCTCTATACGCATGATACAAACAACGTTAGGTATTAGGGGTTGACTTTTTAGATAGGCAGCAACATTAGATGTATTTACAATAAATTAACTAGGGCTGCCACGCGGTTATACCCGCTTGAAACCCGTTCCCGTAGAAACATCGATATAAATATATAGTACTTATATGCCACTATTATCGTATATGTAAAATCATTTTAATCATTTAATTTTAAAAGGCAGTCTATTATTTTTTGAGTTTATTCATTACAAACAAAAAAAGCTCTAATATTTCCTCTTCATAATAATAGTAAAATCCAGAAACGAAAGATATTTCGTCTAAATGGTCTTTTTCAAGATCTCATTAATTTTTTAAATATAAATAGCTAAAAAACGTGGACTACTTTCACAACGTAATCCGCGGGAATGTGACATTTTTCTGGGATAAAAAGTTGCCAATGTCACTTTCCTTCTCCTAAAATATCTCCATACCAAAAATCACGTAGATACATTGCGTCCATCCATTGCGTATGGATAATTTTTATTAATTTTGGTGTACTCTAAACATAATAATAGAACGTCAAACATCGTCAATGTTTATTTTGGTGCGGAAGGTTGCAGGAAGCATATTATGGCGTGTCTACCATCAGATAGCGTCCGGCGTGGCGTGCCGCCCGGCGACGTCGCGCCGACGCCAACGTCGCCGCCCGGCCGCCCTGCGACACCCTGTAGTGTAGCCCGCAGGACTCCGATATTAACACCATGAAAAGTAAATACCACTGACATGACTGACCCACAAACTTTTAACAAGTCTGTTACTCGTCTCGATCTGTTACCTATTATGCACGGATTTACGTGCGGTTTTCATCAGTACATATAGAGTGATTCTTGAGGAAGGTTTTAGTATCTAATTTTTAATGGTATTGTGTAAATTGGTTTAAATACATATATCCATAAATTGTTGGAAGTGTCGGCTAAAGTCAAGCCGCCCCTGGGAGCTGTTAGCGAAAACGCTACCTTATCCCTTTGGGATAAAAGAAATACTCAATCTCGCCACATACTCGTCTGTCTTAATTTCATCTCAATATTATCTCATTCTCACCTCAATTTGGTATCGGTCTTGTCTCGGTTTCGTGTCGGTCTCGTCTTGGTCCCGTCTCGGGCTCGTCTCGGACTCGTTTCGGTCTCAACTCGATCTCGACACATGCTAGTCTCAATCTCAAATTCATCTCAGACACACCTCAATCTCATCTCAATCTGTACCTGATAGAGTTACAGTAGTAGTCAATATAAAATTTCAGTCGCTTCAGCAATAAGAGATTATTGTTAGGTGCATTTTATTAGGTTTAATGTGACGAGACCAGGAGTTGTGAAAGATAGTTAAGTAAATAAGAGACTCAAGTAAATTATTGATCACTTTTTATTACATCATGCATAGAGAATTATATTTAGTGAAAATTTTACAAACCGGTTTTTTTTGCAGGAAATACTACAACGACGCGACGGTTTAAAATGATAACTGTGCATCATTTAGCTAAGTAGAGTTCCGGCAGTTGAGTGCGGGGTCGAGGAGCCGCCGCAGGTCGTCGCGGCGGTAACGCGGCGCGCGCGCGCGTTGAAGTTCAGCGCCTCGAGCTAATTGTGCATCATTTAGCTAAGTAGAGTTCCAGCAGTTGAGTGCGGGGTCGAGGAGCCGCCGCAGGTCGTCGCGGCGGTAACGCGGCGCGCGCGCGCGTTGAAGTTCAGCGCCTCGAGCTAATTGTGCATCATTTAGCTAAGTAGAGTTCCAGCAGTTGAGTGCGGGGTCGAGGAGCCGCCGCAGGTCGTCGCGGCGGTACACGCGGCGCGCGCGCGCGTTGAAGTTCAGCGCCTCGCACAGGCGGCACAGGCGCGAGCCCGCCGCGCCCGCCCACGCCGACTCGCTCACCACCGCGAAGTGCCGCCGCCACGCGTGGTACCTGGGACAACACAGCGGCATCGGTTACTTGCGACCCACAGATCGTCCTATTGACTGTGTGCCAAGCCGGGAGTCAGCATCGCGGCAGCTTGTTTCGTGTCATTAGCACACAGCAGTTGTTGCTGGCTGGGCAGCGATCCAGTTTTTCTTTTTACCCACAGCGGGGTACCTTGCACTAAGCCTTTATCACACCTGATGTTATGTGGTGATAAAGATGGCCAGTTCCTCAATCACTGAGGAACTGGCTATCTTATCTCTAACTGACGGAAACACGTCAGACTTAGATAAGATGGTGGTAGCTAGCCAGGCGGACTAAGAACAAGTCCTACCACCAACCAAACCAAATACAAAATGTACCCATACTGGGACTCGAACCCGGGACCTCTGGGTCGTAAATCGGTGGTGTGAACCACTAGCCCACAGAGGCGGTTAAACGGTCCAGCTGCAAGACGGCAGCAGCAGCGGAGCAGCGTGTTAATAATCATGAGCTCACCTCAATAGCTCCTGCTGGCTAGCGGCAATGCGCTGCAGCGTGTGCGCCAGTTCCCGCGGCGAGGCGTAGTCGCGCGCGTGTAGGAAGGAGCCGGGCGGCAGCAGCGCGGCGGCGTGTTACATATCATGAGCTCACCTCAATAACTCGTGCTGGTTAGCGGCAATCTGTTGCAGCGTGTGCGCCAGTTCCCGCGGCGAGGCGTATTCGCGCGCGTGTAGGAAGGAGCCGGGCGGCAGCAGCGCGGTGGCGTGTTACATATCATGACTAACCTCAATAGCTCGTGCTGGCTAGCGGCAATGCGCTGCAGCGTGTGCGCCAGTTCCCGCGGCGAGGCGTAGTCGCGCGCATGTAGGAAGGAACCGGGCGGCAGCAGCGCGGTGGCGTGTTACATATCATGAGCTCACCTCAATAACTCGTGCTGGCTCGCGGCAATGCGCTGCAGCGTGTGCGCCAGTTCCCGCGGCGAGGCGTAGTCGCGCGCGTGTAGGAAGGAGCCGGGCGGCAGCAACGCGGTGGCGTGTTACATATCATGAGCTCACCTCAATAACTCCTGTTGGCTAGCGGCAATGCGCTGCAGCGTGTGCGCCAGTTCCCGCGGCGAGGCGTAGTCGCGCGCGTGTAGGAAGGAGCCGGGCGGCAGCAGCGCGGTGGCGTGTTACATATCATGAGCTCACCTCAATAACTCCTGTTGGCTAGCGGCAATGCGCTGCAGCGTGTGCGCCAGTTCCCGCGGCGAGGCGTAGTCGCGCGCGTGTAGGAAGGAGCCGGGCGGCAGCAGCGCGGCGGCGTGTTACATATCATGAGCTCACCTCAATAACTCGTGCTGGTTAGCGGCAATCTGTTGCAGCGTGTGCGCCAGTTCCCGCGGCGAGGCGTATTCGCGCGCGTGTAGGAAGGAGCCGGGCGGCAGCAGCGCGGCGGCGTGTTACATATCATGACTCACCTCAATAGCTCGTGCTGGCTAGCGGCAATGCGCTGCAGCGTGTGCGCCAGTTCCCGC
The DNA here is from genome assembly GCA_949710035.1 of Crambus lathoniellus. Lineage (NCBI taxonomy): Eukaryota > Metazoa > Arthropoda > Insecta > Lepidoptera > Crambidae > Crambus > Crambus lathoniellus. The sequence continues at coordinate 33,610,175 of OX453302.1, read as the reverse complement.
GGCGAGGCGTAGTCGCGCGCATGTAGGAAGGAGCCGGGCGGCAGCAGCGCGGTGGCGTGTTACATATCATGAGCTCACCTCAATAACTCCTGCTGGCTAGCGGCAATGCGCTGCAGCGTGTGCGCCAGTTCCCGCGGCGAGGCGTAGTCGCGCGCATGTAGGAAGGAGCCGGGCGGCAGCAGCGCGGTGGCGGCGGAGCGCGCCGGCCCCAGCAGCACGGGCACCGCGCCCATCAGCAGCGCGTGCGAGAACACGCGCTCCGATAGGTACTCCGCGCACTCTGAGCTCTCGAACGCCAGGTAAAACAGGTACTCCTCGAGTATAGTGCATTCACCGGTCTTGGGGCAACTTGATAAAAAATATTAATAATAAATATATATCAGGCGTGAGGCCCTACGGACGGTATCAGGATGGGTTACCATTATTTATTACGAGCTTATGATTGTGGGCAAAGGGAAACGCTAGCGAATGCTTAACAAGAAGGTTGATAATAATAAAATCTAATGTAACTGCGATTAACACTGACTTTAAGTGACGATCTAGATATCCCATTAACATTCTTTCTAAGACTAGGTTCTAGGAAACGAATAACGAGTTTGTGGGCTACGCACCGTTCAACGTCTGTTTACCGAATGCCAAGCTCCAGAGCTCATATTATGCAACAAGTTCGCATCCCATAGTTTTTTATAAATGTCTCATAAATTTATTGCGGGCCACCTTTCAAACGTCAAATCAATATCTTAACACTTGGCTCTTAAGTCCCAACAAGCGCTATTTTCCGTAGCACTCAAATATTTTTAGGCAATAACTGACAATAGCTTGTACTTAAGTTATTACGAATCTAATTATTGATATCGGCCACGCGCCGACATATTTAAAACATTGTTATACATAGTTATTTGTTGATACCTCCTATAAAATTTAGACTTATTTTGGAGTCATTTTATGCTTAAATCATAATAATAAGTAAAAACGTTACGTACTCTTCGTTCGGCTTACGGTAGAAACAGCCCCCGTAGTAATGGACGCGCATAGAAAGCTTGAGAGTGTTTAAATAATTCATTCTCGTCTTGGCGCTGCAGTTGGAGAGCAGTGCGGCGGCGAGCACGGTGCGCTGCTTGCTTTCCCAGTTCGGTACCAGCGCCGCCAGCGCGCCTGGCGACCGGTCGGTCGTCGCCGGCGCCAACAGCGGCACTGTTCGACCGTATGGCACAGGCACATCCGCATCAGGCCTAGAAATGCATCCCATTTGAATTGTTGTAAAAAAACAGCGAGTTGCACTCCGGGAGTGCCGGCAGAAGTGAAAACTTGAATATTAACGTTGTGCATTTTTGATATTCTTAAATTTTTTAACCCGTTGATTTTTAGAAAATATACCTACTTAAAGATGAATTAGATGTGTTGATAAAGGGCTCCCTAGACTTTTTCACAAAAAAAAGGAATTTGGTCAAACAAAATAAAATAATACTGACTGGATTTGAACCGAGGGTCTTCTGTTCTGCCACCGCGCGCCGCCTGTGTTCTAACCGAGGTGTCAGAGCCATCACAACACTGGGAAAGATAGCGAAATTTGCCTTCGTATTCTAATGACATTGTTATTCTAATGACATAGTAACAGTTTTTCAATCAGACGTCTTACGGTCACGTGATCCTGACGCGAGTTTACAAGTTTTTACCACAGCCGTCTCTATCGTCTTCTACAAGCCATGCTATGATACGGAACGGCAACATTGCTGTGAACCGGTTTACTCCTCTGAGTACTAAATCCTATGGAGGTGGCATACCTACGAAAAAGTGAGGTGTAACTAAGTCACAATGTAAGAAAATCTTGGAATTCAATTTTAAACTACTTCTAATTGTCGTATTAATCGGTCCGTCAAAATCGGTCCGTCAAAATCGGTCCAGCCGTTTCAGAGATTAACCGGAACAAACAGACAGACAGACAAAAATTGTAAAACATGTCATTTTGGTATATGTACCGTATATTTAATCATATGCACGTCGTAAAAAGCGGTTATTTAATGTTACAAACAGACACTCCAATTTTATTTATTTGTCTAGATGTATAGAAGATATGCCATCTCCATAGGATTCAATACTCGAGGTTTACTCGCTGTTTACCTGTCAAACGGTGCAAACGGTGTCAAATCGGTTCACTTAAAACTACGTTGCCAACTTTATGCGCATGGCTTGTAGAAGACGATAGAGATGGCTGTGGTTTTTACCCATCACAAAAAGTGCAAAACGCCGCTAAAGAAGTTTTCACTTCAAAAATATTCTCTGAATCCAAAAAACCGATTTCTTATGGAAGAACAACTAGAAAATATGCTACCTGTACGTCATGGACCAGTTAAAGAGCCCGTCCAGCTGGTCAATCTGATAGTGTGGGTTGCGGGCGGGGCTGTCGGCGGCCAGCAGAATATGCTACCTGTACGTCATGGACCAGTTAAAGAGCCCGTCTAGCTGGTCAATCTGATAGTGTTGGTTGTGGGCGGGGCTGTCGGCGGCCAGCAGAATATGCTACCTGTACGTCATGGACCAGTTAAAGAGCCCGTCTAGCTGGTCAATCTGATAGTGTTGGTTGTGGGCGGGGCTGTCGGCGGCCAGCAGAATATGCTACCTGTACGTCATGGACCAGTTAAACAGCCCGTCTAGCTGGTCAATCTGATAGTGTTGGTTGTGGGCGGGGCTGTCGGCGGCCAGCAGAATATGCTACCTGTACGTCATGGACCAGTTAAACAGCCCGTCTAGCTGGTCAATCTGATAGTGGTGTGGGTTGTGGGCGGGGCTGTCGGCGGCCAGCAGAATATGCTACCTGTACGTCATGGACCAGTTAAACAGCCCGTCTAGCTGGTCAATCAGATAGTGGTGTGGGTTGTGGGCGGGGCTGTCGGCGGCCAGCAGCACCCAGCGCTGGCGGCGGCGGTGCGCCGCGCGCTCGGGCACCGTCGCGCCCAGCTCCACCAGCACCGCCTCCGCCACCCCCAGCCAGTGCGGGTTCTCCGCGAAATCGCAGTTGTTCACCGAGCAACCTTCCAGGAGCTTTTGACTAGTTCTGGCGAAATATTGAATCCAAACAATTTTTTTTTAATTTACAACGGGGCCACTTAGCCTTCATCACACCTGGGGGCCAAGTCTGCTAACGTTAAGTCACAATCGTGTCTTAATCGTGTATCAATTGTAGTTCAGTTGTAGTGCTCTTTAAAACACTAGTTACAAGAATTATGACAGTATGATGTGATGTGAATGTAGTGTGTGGTGTGACCATCAGTATTATTGTGAAAAAAGAACACATTTCTTGTAGCTAGTGTGTAAAAACGCTCTACAACTGAACTACAATTGAAACACGATTGAGACACGATTGTGACTTAACGTTAGTAGACTTGGCCCCCAGAAGTTAAGTGGTGATAAGGCTGAAGGCGGAAGCGCACTACTCCCGGAATCCACAATCACTGAGGAACTGGCTATCTTATCTGTAGCTGCCGGAATACAATAATGCCGAAAAGATCATTGTTATGGCGTCAGACTTAGATAAGATGATGGTGGCTAGCCAGGCGGACTAAGAACAAGTCCTACCACCAACCAAACCAAATACAATAATGTACCCCCACTGGGAATCGAACCCGGGAGCTCTTGGTCTGAAATCGGTGGTGTGAACCACTAGACCACAGAGGCGGTTAATAGGGACAATAGGGACAATTAATAGGGACCTCTTCTTGTATATTATCTAAATAAAATGTTATGTAAAACTATTGCACTTACTCTGTCATAACATGTCGAGAGCCGAGAGCTAATAATTGTGATGAGTAATTCCCCTTTCGATGAACGTATATTAAAAATCTTCTTGTTCTAGGCCTTATGTAAGCGAATTCATTTTTAAATAATATTGCTCCTAGGTTTGAAGTAGGCAGAAACTAAAAAGAAATGATCATGATTAATTTAGTAACACAAACATCCTGGAAGCCACAAATAGATCTTTGAGGACGCAGTGACTTGACTGCATCTCATACGGGAGATGCAAGAACTAAACATTGCTACTACTTGGGATAAAAATTGTCTCGTGAAGAAAATGAGTTTGTCATTCGTCTAAGCGCATACAAATCACCAGCTGAACAGATAGTTCAGGTTAGCTCGGCGCACGACCATTACTGTCCCATTAGGACGCATATGTGTGAAAAAACTGGCTCAACTATGCGCGCTAGATTAAAATACCTTGTAGGTACTAACAAACTTTGTTTAGCTGGCGGTGGACAGTCACTTGTACGCGTACAAGATCAAATATTACAAAATCTTGACGCAACCTAAGCCAAATCAACGTAGCTGAGTGGTCGGCAGAACTGGCGAAAGACCGAACAAAATGGCGTGCTTTAACATCGGAGGCCAAGATCCACTTCGGGTTGCTGAGCCAGCGAAATAAGTAAGTTGACGCACGCAGACGAAATGCAGCACGTCTGCGGTACTGGTGTGTGTTAGCATTATGTAACTATACAATGGTACCAACCTCTCTCCTCAGGTAATACTGAGCCACTATGTACTCGTGCGAACCCGTGTCCCAGTCGCCGGCGTCGGGCGCGGGGTCGGCGGCAGGCAGGGCGCAGGCGTAGGCGCCGCACGCCGCAAGCAGCAGCACCGCACAGCGCATGACGGCGCGCCCGGCTGAGTGCCACGCTGCCACTGCGCGCCCGCATGTTATCAATACACGACGCGGAATCGCGCCATTCAACGAGAGAAATAATGTTTTTCAAACAGGAAACAATAACATTGAACGCGATTATTACAGATATGTATAAAAAACAAAACTGATGATGTGCATTGTGCTGTTCGACTCGTATTTTTATGTGGAAAGGCGATAGAGACTGCTATGCTAATGTTAAACTATAAACACTACCACCTACCACTTTACCTTTTCAACGGATTTAAGTCGCATTGACGACTGGACCAAAGCCTTCGGCCTTCTTGTTAATCACTCAAAAACACAGGCTATTGTTGTTGGTAGTTCTAGAACTTTAACGAAAATCGACCTTTCTTCGATCCCTCAGGTTAATTTTGGAGGAATCGACATTCCTTATAGTCGCTCTGTTAAGAATCTGGGATTAATTTTGGACAGTACTTTAAGTTGGGTGCCGCAGCTCCAAACAGTTAGCCGTAAGTTGTACGCGTCAGCGGCCTCTCTGAGAAGACTGCGCAATTTCCTCCCTACTGCCACTAAAATTGCGCTAGCGCAATCTCTCTTACTTCCCATACTTGATTATGCCGACGTCTGTTATCCTGATCTCACGGAGGACCAGCTAAATAAACTTGAGCGACTCCAAAACTTCTGTATTAGATTTATATTTGGCTTACGCAAATATGATCATGTTTCCTTCTTTCGTTTAAAGCTCAAGTGGCTGCCCATTAGACTTCACCGGAATACCCACATACTCTCTTCTTTACAACATATTGTTTAACCCATGTTATCCGCACTATCTCAAAGAACGATTTAATTTCCGTTATTGTTGCACCTCCCTTGCTCTTAGGTCATCGGAAAATCTGAGTCTCATTACACCTATGCATGAGACTTCCTTCTATGGCTGTTCCTTCACCGTTCAGGCCATTCGTCTTTGGAACTCACTTCCAGTTCCCATTAGACGGGCTCAGTCTTTGAACGTGTTTAAGAAGGAACTAAAAAAACATTACCTATCTATTTAAATTCCTTCTTCTCCTTAAAACTCTGTGCTTGCTCTTCATCGGTTTGCAGACATTGATATATTTATATATTGTTTATTGGTATATATATACATATAATTTATATGTAATTTGTGTATGTTTATCATTATAGGTATGGGTTTAAAGACATTTATTCTCATAAAAACATAAAATGTTCACTTAAAATGAGATTACAAAACAAAACTTAACATTAATTAAAATTAAGCGCAGCGCAACTGCATTAAATTATAAATAAACAAAACAAACTACTAATGGCTAAATGGTTATCAGATTAGCTTCGTACGCACACAGGCGCACACACACAGCGCATCTTTTTTTTTTGCAACATATTCACCAGCCTGCCTACAACCGGTCTTGGGTCCGGCAAGGCCGGCGCATGCACAACACAAATAAGATTAAGGAATACATTGATGAAAAAAAAATATATTATTATATTTATGCTTATGGAGTTTTTTTTATATTTTATTATAGTAGGTAGCTTGCTTTATAAAAGTAAATATAAGTAGTAGATGATAATGATATGTACTATTATTATATATTTATTATATAGGTACTTATGCTTCTTATATACTTATTCTATCACACTAATTATTATAAACGCGAAAGTTTGTGAGTTGAGTGAGTGAGTTACTTTTTCACGCAAAAATTACTGAGCGGATTTAGATGTAAGTTTACACTATTACAATTTATATTTATGTCGGAGAGAGATGTTGAAAATCAGCATCTACGCGTCATCGTTGTACCGGCGCGGCGGGACCTTACAATTGTTTACTTTACAACATAGTTGATTTGATGTACGAGAAGTACCTATAACTTTCTAGCAAATCGTATTTTGTTTGTATTGAGTTCTTTAATGGTTTTATTTTGATTGTAATGTGACACCTGTAATTAGATATTGGAAGTACCGAATGTTCTAGCAAAACGCATTGAATTTGATACTTTGTTTATATTAAGTTTCTTAATGGTTTTATTTTATTGTAATTTGATATTGGTAATTAGCCATTATGGATCATTCTAGTCTTTTCAGAAACGCAAGCGAGGGTTGTTTACTCGTTTGGTCATGGCCTTGATCTCGGGTATATAAAGGGACGCGGCAAAGCGTTGGGAATTCATTTCAGTTCCATTCATAATTGAGACTAGACTGCGAAGGTTGAAATAAGAGTTCCAAGGACTTGTCGGTTTCTGAAGAGGCCATTTGTTCGCGCCGCGCTGCGAGCGGTGCGTTGTCATTGTCAAGGTCACGAGACAATGCGCTCGGCCGGCCGGTGTAGGATCGCCAGTTGGCCGTAAGCAGCCGTGAGACAAGTTCGTGTGCGACGTGCCGCGCAAGCTACCTACTCATATTGGGACCGAGATTTCGTATTGCCCCTACTAGGGCTCCGGTCGGGGTACGGACGTGTAACCCGTGTGTGTTCGCTTTGAAAAGCGCCGGGAAAGTTTTAGCGGCCTATTAGGGCATTGTGTAGTTTTAAGAGTGTTAGCTATAAGAGTTTCCCCTCGGGGTTGGGTGAAGACCTACTTGGCCAGGCGCGCGCGCGCCGGCAAGACAGCGACCAGCCCCCTGGATTACGGACAGTATCCCTTACCATAAGGTAGGACTAGTTTTAATTTACTTAATTTTGCATGAGAAACCTTCGATTCAATAAACTGTGGAACACAGTAGATGTGGTCATCACAATTGTGCGTGATCATATTTTTGGTAGCAGAGCTTAGTTGATATAATTAATTTTCATATTAAAATTAACTACATAAAATTTCATAGTAAAAATAAAAAGCGTACCTAAAAAGAGTACCTAAAAATTATTTTTTTTTGTTGAAATCTCGAGGGTATTTGAAGATCCCGAGACGATTTGAAGTACTAAGAAATTGTTCTAGTAAATTCTCGAAGCGAATGTTTCTCACTTGGTGGATCCGATAATAGATAGACACTTATATAATTGTTGTCACATACTAGTGTTTTGATACGAGTTTACTCGCCTAGATGTGTATATTTTTTTTTGTGTGTCCGGATTTATTTGACGAATAGTTCGTTCGAAAGTGTGTTTATTAGTATCACATACTAGTGATTTGATACGAGTTTACTCGCCTAGATGTGTATATTTTTTTTTGTTTGTCGGGATTTATTTGACGAATAGTTTCGTTCGAAAGTGTTGTTTATTAGTACCACATACTAGTGTTTGTTCCGAGTCCGCTTGCCTAGTTAAAAAAGTGGAACTAGTTTTAATTATTAGTAGTATTAAATTACGAGTATTATTATTAAAAATAGTTTTGTTTTCGTTTGTTGATAACGGTTTAGTAGTTGATTTGCGAGGTATGCCATACCGTTAATCCTATACGTTTTGTTTATACCGTTATATTGTTAGCCCTTGAAATTGGTAAGTTGCTAATAATTTATGAAACTAGTAGGGTCCGTGTATGTCGTCCGAATTTTAATTGTGTTTTATATTATCGTGACGCGACCTATTTCTATTGTTTTTTTTGTTGATGTTTACCACTTTTATATTTCTTTGTTTGCTTTGTTTATAAAACGGATTATAAATGGCTCCTACGAATCCGACCGCCGTATCCAGGGCTGGCATCCAAGGAGTTTTGCGTTGGCTTGCTTGTGCGGTCACATTAATAGACCGAGCCGACCGGGTAGGCGCGTTGCTAGCTCGGTATGGCGGGCTGGCAGCTCGGCTGCAAGACCTGGAGCGCCACGCCATGGAGTGTCGCGCGTATTATTTGCAGAACCCCCCAGCTGATGATGCCGTGTCGGAACAGCTGGAGCAGGATGTAGCCCAGGCCTATGAGCTGGCTGACCAGTTCACGGAGGCGGCTGAGCGGGCCCTGGCTGTTCGGAAGGGGGAGCCGGTTTTGAGCGGGGAGGTCAAACCTACCCCGACGGCGTTGCTAGGCCGATTGCCTACCTTGGAGATTCCCACTTTTAATGGGGATCTGTCAGCCTGGATGGGCTTCATTAATTTGTTTGACAGTTTGGTGGATTCACGACGGGACTTATCCCCTAGCGAGAAGTTGGCCTATTTGCGCTCCTCCCTGCGAGGAGAGGCCAGCGCGGTAATCCAGCACCTGCTCATCAGTGACGACAACTACCAGGTGGCTCGCCAGCTTCTGGTTAGCAGGTACCAGAATGTCCGGTTACTGGCGGACACCCACGTGGCCACGATTTTGGCCCTCCCGCGAATCACGCGGGTACACCTGTTACGGAGGGAGTTGCTGAACCCGCTACTGTCAGCGGTCAACTCCCTAAGGCGATTGGACCTGCCGGTGGATCAGTGGTCCTTTATACTGCTGCACATAGTCCTCGCCAAATTGCCCGCTGAAATGAAGGGGCGTTTCGAGCAGAGGTACGGAGGCGACAGCGCCTCGTATCTCCCGCCCTTCGCGGACCTCCTTCGTTTTTTGGAGGACGAATGTAGGGTGACGGACCACCTGGAGCCCGCCCCGGTTCCAGGTGTTGGTCGTATGGTGGCGGCGAGGGAACAGCCCCGTCGCCCGACCAATCGCTATGCTGCCTTCCAGCAGTCCCCTCCCCCCGCACCGAGTGAGCGGTGCAGGTATTGCAGGGGAGATAGGCATGTGGTGCACGAATGTGCCAAATTTAGAGGCCTCCGCCCAGAGGGACGGAGGGCCGTTGCGAAACAGCGCCAATGGTGCTATAGGTGTTTGGGGGGACACATGCAGTCGGCGTGTCCCCAGACCGAGGATTGTCGTCTTTGCGGAGGGAGGCATCACCCCCTCCTTTGTTTGGACCGCAAGGACGCCGGGAGCGACCGGGGTTCGAATTCCTCGCGCACGGGCGGGGGCCCGGCAGCCCGGAACCGGTCCCCTAGAGATTCGGCGGGGCTTAGCCCCCCCGTTCAGTCCCCCCCGGAGAGGGGGAACTATAGGAGAGACGCCCCCGCCACGGGCGGGGGTAGGGGGGTACCACAAGAGTACGCCACGGTGGCGATGGGCACGGGCCCTATTTGCTACTCCCCCCCCCTAATGGAGAGGCCTCGATTGGGGTACTATGTACCGAGGCACGCCCCACACGGGTATTACCCTGCACCTAGGAGTGCTGTTGGTCGGGGCCAGTATGTACCCGATTGGGACCCGCTCGCCCGGTACGAGCGTCCCACATTTGGCGCGCCGACTCAGGCGCGAGGGGGACAAGTACCCCCCCAAAATTTTTAATGGCGCCCCTGTCGGACCCAACCACCCCTCCGGAGCTTGTGCTGTTGCCAACAGCATCCGTGAATGTTTGGGGACCTAAGGGCAATGTTGTCACGGTGCGTGCCCTTTTGGACTCAGGTGCCCAGGGGTGCATAATGTCCAGGTGGCTTGTCCGACAGCTGGGTCTTTTGCTTGTGCCGCATCACGAAGCGGTACGGGGGGTGGGAGACTCGCGGATCCCTGATCCGATTGGTCGAGTTGAGTTCTCCTTCTCCCCCCACTTCACGCCAAGGCCGAAGATCGGTGCTTCGGCGATAGTTTTTGATAAGGTGGTTGGACCACTCCCGCAAGTGCGAGTGCCGCCATCCACGATTGAGCTGACGTCTGGACTGGCTTTGGCTGATCCTTCCTTCCACCGACCGGGCCCAATACACTTGTTGATTGGTGCGGATGTCCTCGGTCGTGTACTGTGTGGAAGCAAGCGAGTTTTGCAGACAGCCGATCTTGTCGCCTTGTCCTCGTCGCTGGGTCATGTGGTGATGGGAAAGGTACCACAGACACCAGAGACCCCGTCGGTAGACCGCCAGACCATTGTCGGTTCTACTTTGTCCGACGTTCTCCAAAAGTTTTGGGAGGTGGAGGAACCTCCCACTGCCAAGCGGTTGGATCCGTTAGCGGAGGAGTGCGAATTGTTCTACCAGAACAACACTGGGCGCCTCCTCTCGGGTCGCTTGATTACCCGCTTGCCCTTCTTGGCGGTTCGCCCTCCTTTAGGGAGCTCCCGACCGATGGCCGAGAAGAGATTGTTGTCCATGGAGCGTAGGATGGCCAGGGATCCCGCATTCAAGGAGAAGTATATAGACTTCATGCGGGAGTATTTGGACCTTGGGCACATGTCCATCTCGCAGTTGGACTGGCGTAATGTGGAACATTACTTCCTGCCACACCACGCTGTTTTGAAGACTTCCAATGGGAAGATCCGCGTGGTCTTTGATGGATCAGCACCCACGTCAACCGGAGTGTCGTTGAATCAGTGTCTGCATGCGGGGCCGAAGTTGCATCACGATGTCTGTGATGTTTTGACCAACTTCCGCCGGCACGCTGTCGTCTTTGTGGCCGATATCCGCATGATGTTCAGACAGACCGTGATTCACCCGGAGGATAGACGATACCAGCTCATCCTTTGGCGTGAGGATCCCCAAGATCCGATGTTGGCTTACGAGCTGAACACCAACACTTATGGTTTGCGGTCGAGCCCCTTTGTGGCGATCCGTTCGCTTTTGGAGCTCGCAGAGCGCGAACGGCTACGCTATCCCCGGGCATCTGCTCTTATTGAGGGGGGGGCCTTATTTGTCGACGATATCTGCACGGGGGCCTCGAGCTTAGATGAGGCTCTCGTCTTACGTGATGAGCTGATTGCGCTCTTGAGGGCTGGTGGCTATGAGTTGCGGAAGTGGCTGTCTAACTCACCGGACCTATTGGCAGATTTGCCTAAGGACCACCAGCAAGAGCCGCTCCTCTTTGAAAATCCGGAGACTCCAGACATGCTGTCTGTTTTGGGAGTCCAGTATCGACCAGTCCCGGATTTGTTCACATATAGATTGGAACTGCCAGACCCAAAGGTCTGGACTAAACGCACGGTGCTGTCTACTGTAGCCCGTACCTTTGATCCGAACGGTTGGCTCAGCCCTGTAGTGTTTTCGATGAAGTGCTTCCTACAGGAGCTCTGGGCTGCGGAATTGTCATGGGATGAGCCCCTCTCTGGTAGCCTCCTACGAGAGTGGGTGAGGTTCGTGTCATCCCTACCCGACGTCAATCGGGTTTGTATACCGAGGCAAATGCTGCCTTCGGGAAAGTTTAAAGCCTCCCTGCACGGCTTTTGTGACGCGTCCGAAAGCGGATACGCGGCAGCCGTTTACATCCGAACGGTGGATGCAGCAGGCGTTGTCGCCGTACACTTAGTTACGGCCAAGAGTAAGGTCGCCCCCCTTCGGACTAGGCTAACCATTCCGAAGTTGGAGTTGTCCGGCGCCACTCTCTTAGTACGGCTACTCAATCATGTTGCCGACACCTTGGGAAACGGTGTCGACTTGGAGTCGATATTTGCGTGGTCTGACAGCCAGGTCGTCCTTTGTTGGCTGAAGAGTTCAGTCCACACCCTTGAGGTTTTTGTGGCCAACCGGGTCTCACAAATTCAGACTTCAAAGGCCCCGTTGATTTGGCGCCACGTACCGGGCGAATTGAACCCCGCAGATTGTGCCTCCCGCGGCTGCGAGGCGCCTGAGTTAGTGGACCACCACCTATGGTGGAGTCCATCATGGTTGTTACGGCCTGAGCGCTCATGGCCTGCCACCCCGGCTGTGGCCAGAGTCCCAGACCTAGGCATGCGTGTTCACGCCGTGGAGACGGTGGCGGCTCCGCAGATGGAGTTTTTGTTAGACCGCTACAGTTCTCTTGATAAGTTGCTCGGCGTGACTGCTTGGATGAGGCGCTTTGTGCGAAATTGTCGCCAGCCTCAGGAGAAATCGTTGTCTCCGGTCCTCGCCCCACAAGAGCGGCAAGACGCTCTTTTGCATTGGTTGCGAGTGACGCAACAGCGAGAGTTTGAACCGGAGCTGAAAGCCCTGCGCTCAAGTAAGCCCAAGTTGAAGGGACCCTTGGTGCGGTTGAATCCTTTCTTGGACAGTACCGGATTGCTGCGTGTCGGAGGTAGGCTCAGACACGCCAACCTGCCGTACGGATCACGCCACCCTTTGTTGCTCCCCAAGGATGGACCGTTAGTTAGACTGTTGATTACAGACCGACATGTAAAGAATGCTCATGCCGGTTGTAATGCTTTGACCGCGCTCCTCCAACGAGAGTTCTGGATTTTGTCAGCGCGGAGAATAATCCGATCCGTTATTTTTCGTTGTCTCCCGTGTTATCGTTTGCGCGCCGATACGATGCAGCCCCAGATGGGTGATTTGCCTGCCGATCGAGTGAACGAATCGATGCCCTTCTCAGGAGTTGGAACGGATTTTGCGGGGCCATTTACCGTTAAGACATCGCGGCTTCGTAATGCTAGAACGGAAAAGGCTTACTTGTGTGTATTTGTTTGTTTGGCCACTAAAGCGGTCCACCTGGAGGTGGTTAGTGCCCTCACCACAGAAGCCTTTGTAGCCACGTTGAATCGTTTTGTGTCTCGCCGCGGAATGCCGTCGTTAATCAGGTCCGATTGTGGAACCAATTTCAAGGGCACCGATAGGTATTTAAAGGAAGTTTGTGAATTTTTGGATAGGAATAATTTTGAGATCGGATCCACACTCTCTCGCAGAGGGGTACGATGGCAGTACTCCCCGCCATCCTGCCCCCACTGGGGAGGGATTTTTGAAGCAACTGTAAAGGCCGCTAAAACTCACCTTCGTCGCGTTATTGGGGAGACGGTCCTCACGTTTGAGGAACTCGCGACCGTATTTTGTAAGGTTGAGGCGGTCCTCAACTCGCGTCCGTTATGTCCGTTGTCTTCGGACGCGAATGATTTAGAGGCCCTTACGCCGGGCCATTTTTTGATTGGCAGACCGCTTAACGCCTTGCCGGAATATCCTTATTCCGAAGTGGCCTCCGGACGGCTCTCGCGATTTGAATTGCTCCAGCAGCTTACGCAGAGTTTTTGGCGCCGTTGGCATCTGGAGTATTTGCACATTTTGCAGCAACGCGTTAAGTGGTCGGATAGGACGACCCCACCCAAGACAGGAGACCTCGTGTTGGTAAAGGATCCAAACCTGCCGCCCCTCCGCTGGCGTTTAGGACGCATTGTTCAGCTTCATTCGGGGTCGGATGGTGTGCCCAGGTTTGCCGAGGTCCTGGTGGGGGACTCTGTTTTGAAGCGAGCGATCGCTACCCTCTCTCGCCTGCCCTTAGATTGAGTTGGCGGACAGTTTGCTACTGTCCGGGACGGGGGGATGTTCGCGCCGCGCTGCGAGCGGTGCGTTGTCATTGTCAAGGTCACGAGACAATGCGCTCGGCCGGCCGGTGTAGGATCGCCAGTTGGCCGTAAGCAGCCGTGAGACAAGTTCGTGTGCGACGTGCCGCGCAAGCTACCTACTCATATTGGGACCGAGATTTCGTATTGCCCCTACTAGGGCTCCGGTCGGGGTACGGACGTGTAACCCGTGTGTGTTCGCTTTGAAAAGCGCCGGGAAAGTTTTAGCGGCCTATTAGGGCATTGTGTAGTTTTAAGAGTGTTAGCTATAAGAGTTTCCCCTCGGGGTTGGGTGAAGACCTACTTGGCCAGGCGCGCGCGCGCCGGCAAGACAGCGACCAGCCCCCTGGATTACGGACAGTATCCCTTACCATAAGGTAGGACTAGTTTTAATTTACTTAATTTTGCATGAGAAACCTTCGATTCAATAAACTGTGGAACACAGTAGATGTGGTCATCACAATTGTGCGTGATCACCATTCATAAGGCATTGTTGTACATCCAAGAATAAAATTGTAATTCATCTTTGAGGAGTGTTTATTTCTTGCTGCCTGAGGACCCACTATGGAAGACCTTGAAGATCGCCCACATAATGTAGACCCCGCTCTCCACCGTGAGACGACATCAGAAGCGGGATCGCCTCGGGCGCAGAACTCATCTACGAGACAACAATCACGTCTGGATGAAGATCTCCTACGCGCTATTCTGGAGTCGCAAAATCAGAATATGAGGACTCTCATCGATGCTTTGAAGCTGCCAATGAATACCAGCACTGCAGTAAAGCTACCGGAATTCAATCCTGACAAGCCAGACTCTGACCCCCGAGCTTGGTGCAACACATCAAACCTGTGCTTATCCGAGCAACCACTGTATGGCAGCGCACTCATAATGGCACTTAGCGGAGCATTAAAAGGAAGTGCCTCACGATGGTTATCCCAAATATCATACGCTGACATGACATGGCAACGATTCAAAGATCTCTTTATGGCCAGATATGGTTACGTCGAAACTCCAGCTGCTACCCTCATCAACTTACTCAACAGCCGACCAAAGGATGGAGAATGTCTAGCTGCTTATGCTGCAAAGTTAGTGGCAACACTCTCTTCATGCTGGGAAGGTTCGAGCACAGAACAAATAATTATGGCTACCGTTCTTGCACACATTGCACAATTCGATGGGAGATTGCAGAGGTTGGCCTTCACTACAGTGATTGATACAAGAGATAAGATGCAGCGTGAGCTACAAGCGTTTTCATTCCTTAAGCGGAAATTAAATATGGGACCCCAAACATCGTATCAAGACGGACCGGCTGATACGAAGCGGTACAGAACTTCTACTCTATCCACTATTAAATGCCACTTCTGTGGGAAGTTGGGACATCGAATGAGCGATTGTCGATTCAGAAACAATATGAAGAAGAACACTAACAGTTTCAACAAGGCGCTTTCAACGGAGAAAAAGCAACAGTCTGTTCATGTGACATGCTTCAAGTGTGGTGCAACCGGCCACTACGCATCTACGTGCTCCAGTGCGTCTGGTACCGGCTCTTCTACGGCGAGCCATAGAAACGGGGCTGATACTGGGACTGCTGGATCGAGTCACCGACGTGTCGACGCATGCTTTGTTAGCAACACTACTGGATGATTGTACAATAATGGTGAGTGTTATCGTTTTCTTTATGACTCTGGTGCTGAATGCTCCCTGACAAAATAAAGTTAGTATAGCATCAACATTTTCTGGTAAACGGTTTTATAGCACGGTCACACTGACAGGCATTGGAATGTCTAGTGTTCATAGTACCTGCCAAATTCTATCAGAGATTATTTTTGACCAGATCAGACTAAAGTTTCTATTTCATGTTACACCAGACTGTCACTTACAAAGCGACATTCAGCTAGTAATCAATTCAACCACTAATCGTGTGACCAAGGCAAGTCCATTGGAACTTATGATTGGGAAAATTGCTAGACCTCTAAGTCTAATGAGTAAAATGAAGCAGAAGTTAACATTGATGAAGTTAGGGAGCAGGCGGTCCAGGGTATAATGAAAAATGCTTACTATGATAAAGAAAGGTTTGACAGACACAAAGCGAAAGTTAGAAATTTTGCTGTTGGTGATTTTGTTTTGATCGAAAATGAAGAAACCAAACTAAACTAGACCCAAAATTTAAGGGCCCATATAGAGTAGGTAATTAAAGTTCTCGAAGGTGACAAATATTTGCTGAAAGCAATCAACTCTAACCGTGTTTACAAGTATCCTCATCATCGTATTCGAAGGTCTCCAGACCAGACCCACAAGTTCCCAGCGAGTTGGATGACTGTGCCGATGGTACTGGCACAAGTGACTCAGATTACACGCACAAGTGACTCAGATTAGACTTACAAATGACCCGCAAGCGTTGTAGCGTCTTGTGGGGTATGAGATGACATACAGCAACCGAAGGACTGAGTTGCAGGTAATCAGACAAACAAATAATGACCCGCAGACGTAGTAGCGTGTTGTGGGGTATGATATGGCCAACGGCAACCGAAGGACCGAGTTGCTGGATAAAGTAGCCAAAGGACCGAGCTACTTGGGTATCCAAAGGACTGGATACGGTGCCATGTAATAACGCAACCGAAGGACTGGTTGTGGCTTGAGTGACCGAAGGACTGGTTCACTGGTATTGTGTGCCTAATCTCAATTATCGCAAATGATTACCAAGTTAAAAAGAATTATGGGAACTCGTTGGTCCAGCCTATTTAGTCTTTGCGATTAATGTAAATAGCCTCTGTCCTTTGTGGTTTGTAGGCGTTTGAACACAAATGCTGTGTGATCCTTTTTCTTTGTCAACAGGCATCACACCCGAGGACGGGTGAACGGTCAGAATGGCCGTGTCGGAGAGAGATGTTGAAAATCAGCATCTACGCGTCATCGTTGTACCGGCGCGGCGGGACCTTACAATTGTTTACTTTACAACATAGTTGATTTGATGTACGAGAAGTACCTATAACTTTCTAGCAAATCGTATTTTGTTTGTATTGAGTTCTTTAATGGTTTTATTTTGATTGTAATGTGACACCTGTAATTAGATATTGGAAGTACCGAATGTTCTAGCAAAACGCATTGAATTTGATACTTTGTTTATATTAAGTTTCTTAATGGTTTTATTTTATTGTAATTTGATATTGGTAATTAGCCATTATGGATCATTCTAGTCTTTTCAGAAACGCAAGCGAGGGTTGTTTACTCGTTTGGACATGGCCTTGATCTCGGGTATATAAAGGGACGCGGCAAAGCGTTGGGAATTCATTTCAGTTCCATTCATAATTGAGACTAGACTGCGAAGGTTGAAATAAGAGTTCCAAGGACTTGTCGGTTTCTGAAGAGGCCATTCATAAGGCATTGTTGTACATCCAAGAATAAAATTGTAATTCATCTTTGAGGAGTGTTTATTTCTTGCTGCCTGAGGACCCACTATGGAAGACCTTGAAGATCGCCCACATAATGTAGACCCCGCTCTCCACCGTGAGACGACATTTATATATAACCATATAGGAAATATTTTGTTTTTTTTTAAATTATTTTTTTATTTATATATATACATGTATTATTAATTATTCATATACCTATATATATTTATACATAAGTAATTATACTTTTTTGTTAGTTTTT
Organism: Crambus lathoniellus; assembly: GCA_949710035.1. Taxonomy (NCBI): domain Eukaryota; kingdom Metazoa; phylum Arthropoda; class Insecta; order Lepidoptera; family Crambidae; genus Crambus; species Crambus lathoniellus. The sequence continues at coordinate 33,592,699 of OX453302.1, read as the reverse complement.
TTTATTATTATTCCCTTTATTACATTTTAAATACTTACAAAATTATATTTCTAAACATTAAATTTTTACAATGTATAACACTAAAAAATATAACATTTAAAAATACAAAAATGCAGTTCCCCAACGGCAGCAAGATCAGGGTCCCGGCTACCGATGGTTAAGGATCCAGAGACAGGAACCTTCTCACTATACGGGCCGTGTCCAGAAGTACTGCCTTCTGCATCTGACTCCCGATCCATCCACCTAACGCAAGCCTCTTAAGGTGTTTATCGAGGCTCTTGGCTATTAGACCATGGGCAGATATGACTATCGGAACAATAATTGCTGAATCAATGTCCCACATGTCAACAATCTCGTGAGCTAAATCAAGATTATTATTATTATTATTCTGTTTGCAAATAACTAGCCAGATGTGCTTTAAGTTTTTTTTTAAATGTATATATACTTTTACAATCCTTAATTTCAACTGGTAATTTGTTATAAAACTGTACCCCCTCATAAGTGATACTTTTTTTGCCATAGTTCTGGGTTCTGGGTATCGGAAGATGTAATTTATTTCTATTTCTTAAATTATGCTTATATTTCCTTTTTGATATTGTAATATTACTGTGTATGGTATTTGATATAATTTTTCTTATTAAGAGACATGTACTATATATGTAAATTTGGTTAATATTAAATAATTTTGTATTTTTATATAGGGTATCTGTAGGAGTAAGTTTATTTAAATGAAATAAAACTTTGATAATTTTGTTTTGTATAATCTGCAAATCCTTAAGCGTGGTTACAGAAGCTGAACCCCAGATTTCTATCAAATATTGCAAGTATGTATTTATGTATGTTTATAACTTCACATTTATAATTTCTTCAACTGTGCCACTACACCCCGCTTCTTGTCCTGTCAATATCTCCATACCATCGGGTTGTCTGGAAGAGATCGCTTTGAGCGATAAGACCGCCCTTTTAATGCTGTTAAAGTTAATTAAAATTGTTTTTTTTTTGTTTTTTTATGTACTGTGGTGTTAAAATAAAGTGTTAAATAAATAAATAAATAAATACCACCCACTTGCACTGCATCACATTGGTTTGTTATGATAGTAAAGTATTCATCACAGAACACAGATTTTTTTCTCTTTCCATGTTCTGTGGTAGGTACCTATTCATCATCAAAAAAAGTGTTTTTCCGTTGATTGCAGTTGTAATATAACTAAAAGCTATTAGCTGCGTTTTTTGTCCTGTCTGTTCACCTGACGCTTACTGGCAGGTGCGGGCGCGGAGCTGTTGCGGCGTGGTTCGCGTCGATCGCGAGCGACCACGGACTAGATAATTGGACAGGACGCAAATTGGACGTCCAACAAACTGAAGTTTTGTAATAGCGCGGGCTAATCTGATTGGCGTCGCGCGTGCCTCCATCACCCCCGTCGAAAGCCGGACGTTCCCCGTTTGATCGCGTAAACTGCTGGCGGAATCATGACAGTCGAACGGGTGTCACAGAGGTAGCGATAAATTACAGCGGTGCTTGTATAGGTTGAAATACAGTGCATTAAAAAAAACAGCGAGTTGCACTCCAGCCGGCCTAGCATGAGCGGCTTATAACGCGCGATATGATATGGTACGGCAAGTTGTCTTGCTTACCCCACTAAGGTGTAAGCAAGACGGCATGCCGTACCATATCATATCGCGCGTTATAAGCCGCTCATGCTAGGCCGGCAGGAGTGCCGGCAGAAGTGAGAATTTGAATATTAACGTTGTGCATTTTTGATATTCTTAAATTTTTTAACCCGTTGATTTTTAGAAAATATACTTAGACATGAATTAAATGCGTTGATAAAGGGCTCCCTAGACTTTTTCACAAATAGAAGGAATTTGGAAAAAAAACGAACCAACTGGATTTGAACCGAGGGTCTTCTGTTCGGCCGCCGCGCGCCGCCTGTTTTCTAACCGAGGTGCCAGAGCTATCACAACATTGGGAAAGCTAGCGAAATTTGCCTTCGTATTATAATGACATTGTCAGTTTTTCGATCAGACGTCTTACGGTCACGTGATCCTGACGCGAGTTTACAAGTTTTTACCCATCACAAAAAGTGCACAACGCCGCTAAAAAAATTTTTTTATGTGGTATTGAAAATCTAATCTAAGTACTATGTCACTATGTCGTGTCGCCGTCCGCGTGGAATTCAGGTATATCAAGCTTTGGTCGTCGGCTATATTTTTGCTTTTTTGGAGACGATTGAAACGGTAGCAGAACGAGAGTTTTACTCTAAATTATTCTTTCACTAATAATAGAGACAAATTAAAGTCGCCAATCAAGCTAACTCTGTCAAGGAACATCCACGGCATTGGCCGAGCTCAGCTTCACTTCGGTACGGTCGGCACGTACGGAGATAGCACAGCCTGTGCTGATGGAGGAGCCTCTCCCTACCACCCACTCTGCCGCCCAACGAGGCTGCCATGTGCATTATATGAAATAACAAGCTACTCTAGAAGTGGAATTATGGGATACTTTTTATATCACCAAAAAGTATAAGTATATCTCACCAAAATCATCCTATAAAAAACTGACCAACTCTCGCTGGAGCTGCTTAGGTATTTCTTTAAAAAAAGCGTTGAAATCTCTCAATAAAGTCAAGCCAACTCTAATGTTCCTTTCTGCGATTTCTTTATTGATATAGTTACGTTTTAATTTTATGTGACTGATCACGCACAAATGTGGTGACCATCTACTGTGTTCCACAGTTTATTGAAACGAAGGTTTCTCATGCAAAATTAAGTTACTTAAAAGCTAGGCCTACCTTAACTTAGAGAATACTGTCCGTAATCCAGGGGGGCTGATGTCTGTCTCGCCGGCGCGCGCGCGCCTGGCCAAGATCTTCAGTCAACCCCGATGGGAAACTGTTATAGCTAACACTCTTATAACTACACAATGCCCTAATAGGCAGCTAAAACTTTCCCGGCGCTTTTCAAAGCGAACACACACGGGTCACAGGTGGCGAACTGAGCGCGAGTTGCGCGGACGGTGGTTGGCGGCGCACTGCGTACGAATGAAAAAACACCCGGCCCGAGCGCATCGAGACATTGACAATGACAACTGTCCGCTCGCGGGCGCGGCGTGAACATCCCCCCGTCCCGGACAGTAGCAAACTGTCCGCCAACTCAATCTAAGGGCAGGCGAGAGAGGGTAGCGATCGCTCGCTTCAAAACAGAGTCCCCCACCAGGACCTCGGCAAACCTGGGCACACCATCCGACCCCGGATGAAGCTGAACAATGCGTCCTAAACGCCAGCGGAGGGGCGGCAGGTTTGGATCCTTTACCAACACGAGGTCTCCAGTCTTGGGTGGGGTCGTCCTATCCGACCACTTAACGCGTTGCTGCAAAATGTGCAAATACTCCAGATGCCAACGGCGCCAAAAACTCTGCGTAAGCTGCTGGAGCAATTCAAATCGCGAGAGCCGTCCGGAGGGCACTTCGGAATAAGGATATTCCGGCAAGGCGTTAAGCGGTCTGCCAATCAAAAAATGGCCCGGCGTAAGGGCCTCTAAATCATTCGCGTCCGAAGACAACGGACACAACGGACGCGAGTTGAGGACCGCCTCAACCTTACAAAATACGGTCGCGAGTTCCTCAAACGTGAGGACCGTCTCCCCAATAACGCGACGAAGGTGAGTTTTAGCGGCCTTTACAGTTGCTTCAAAAATCCCTCCCCAGTGGGGGCAGGATGGCGGGGAGTACTGCCATCGTACCCCTCTGCGAGAGAGTGTGGATCCGATCTCAAAATTATTCCTATCCAAAAATTCACAAACTTCCTTTAAATACCTATCGGTGCCCTTGAAATTGGTTCCACAATCGGACCTGATTAACGACGGCATTCCGCGGCGAGACACAAAACGATTCAACGTGGCTACAAAGGCTTCTGTGGTGAGGGCACTAACCACCTCCAGGTGGACCGCTTTAGTGGCCAAACAAACAAATACACACAAGTAAGCCTTTTCCGTTCTAGCATTACGAAGCCGCGATGTCTTAACGGTAAATGGCCCCGCAAAATCCGTTCCAACTCCTGAGAAGGGCATCGATTCGTTCACTCGATCGGCAGGCAAATCACCCATCTGGGGCTGCATCGTATCGGCGCGCAAACGATAACACGGGAGACAACGAAAAATAACGGATCGGATTATTCTCCGCGCTGACAAAATCCAGAACTCTCGTTGGAGGAGCGCGGTCAAAGCATTACAACCGGCATGAGCATTCTTTACATGTCGGTCTGTAATCAACAGTCTAACTAACGGTCCATCCTTGGGGAGCAACAAAGGGTGGCGTGATCCGTACGGCAGGTTGGCATGTCTGAGCCTACCTCCGACACGCAGCAATCCGGTACTGTCCAAGAAGGGATTCAACCGCACCAAGGGTCCCTTCAACTTGGACTTACTTGAGCGCAGGGCTTTCAGCTCCGGTTCAAACTCTCGCTGTTGCGTCACTCGCAACCAATGCAACAGAGCGTCTTGCCGCTCTTGTGGGGCGAGGACCGGAGACAACGATTTCTCCTGAGGCTGGCGACAATTTCGCACAAAACGCCTCATCCAAGCAGTCACGCCGAGCAACTTATCAAGAGAACTGTAGCGGTCTAACAAAAACTCCATCTGCGGAGCCGCCACCGTCTCCACGGCGTGAACACGCATGCCTAGGTCTGGGACTCTGGCCACAGCCGGGGTGGCAGGCCATGAGCGCTCAGGCCGTAACAACCATGATGGACTCCACCATAGGTGGTGGTCCACTAACTCAGGCGCCTCGCAGCCGCGGGAGGCACAATCTGCGGGGTTCAATTCGCCCGGTACGTGGCGCCAAATCAACGGGGCCTTTGAAGTCTGAATTTGTGAGACCCGGTTGGCCACAAAAACCTCAAGGGTGTGGACTGAACTCTTCAGCCAACAAAGGACGACCTGGCTGTCAGACCACGCAAATATCGACTCCAGGTCGACACCGTTTCCCAAGGTGTCGGCAACATGATTGAGTAGCCGTACTAAGAGAGTGGCGCCGGACAACTCCAACTTCGGAATGGTTAGCCTAGTCCGAAGGGGGGCGACCTTACTCTTGGCCGTAACTAAGTGCACGGCGACAACGCCTGCTGCATCCACCGTTCGGATGTAAACGGCTGCCGCGTATCCGCTTTCGGACGCGTCACAAAAGCCGTGCAGGGAGGCTTTAAACTTTCCCGAAGGCAGCATTTGCCTCGGTATACAAACCCGATTGACGTCGGGTAGGGATGACACGAACCTCACCCACTCTCGTAGGAGGCTACCAGAGAGGGGCTCATCCCAGGACAATTCCGCAGCCCAGAGCTCCTGTAGGAAGCACTTCATCGAAAACACTACAGGGCTGAGCCAACCGTTCGGATCAAAGGTACGGGCTACAGTAGACAGCACCGTGCGTTTAGTCCAGACCTTTGGGTCTGGCAGTTCCAATCTATATGTGAACAAATCCGGGACTGGTCGATACTGGACTCCCAAAACAGACAGCATGTCTGGAGTCTCCGGATTTTCAAAGAGGAGCGGCTCTTGCTGGTGGTCCTTAGGCAAATCTGCCAATAGGTCCGGTGAGTTAGACAGCCACTTCCGCAACTCATAGCCACCAGCCCTCAAGAGCGTGTTAGATTTTAAGGAGAAAGTATGGAAATATGACTATTCTGATAAAAGCTGTAAACTGTTCAATTAACTAGGAATAAAAACCATAAAGCTTATATTTCAATAAGGCCAGAATCAAGTAAAACACAAATAAAAAATTAAAAGCATTTTATTATTTTGATTCGTCCTCAATTTTTTACCTACCACCCGTTAAGGACATCTTTTAGCTGATAAGAAAAACGGGCGAAAAAAACTCACCAGCGTTATCAGAAACAACGACATTTACAAAATAATTATGTCGTTTTTGGACAAACAACACATTTTATCGTAATTAACATTTACAACCACATTACTTTTCATGATAAAAGATTAAACAACATTTAGGAATAACATCAAGCATTTGCTATAAACTGTTACTTCATATTATTTCCGTACTCACATCATTTATACAAAACCACTAAGGACAACATTAATTTAATATTATCAAGTAATAAACAAGTATATCCCTTTAACAAAAGAATAACTTCCGCAACATCTACCAGACAATACATTGGCATTGGATAGCAAAGAAAAACAGTAACAGAGAAATATAAAATTACAGGGGGGTATACTTAACTCAACAGTGCTGCTGACGACTCGAACCACAAGACTGTTCGTTTTACCGCCAAGCTAGCTTTTATATCTTTATTGAAAATTCCTTAAAAAACATTAACAAGGATGATACTTTTATTAAACCATTTTTAAAACCTTTTGAAACTTATGAGAATGATTCTACACTATCTATTATCAAGAAACACATCGTAAATTGTAAGAAATATCAGTTTTAAATTCTCATCTTGTTTGGAAACAAGTAATGTTACAGTCCGACATAAATATTCTTAACATTTATCAACCTTTAAATATTTATCATAGCCAAATGATTTGAAAACCACTCGAAAATAGCTAACATATTATTTTATTAATAACAAACAATAATGATAAGATAAATTCTTCAAAAATAACAATAATTAGTAACAGTATCAGTTTTAATTCCACTTCCTGTTCTTAAGAAGGAACGTTTAGTTAAGCATTTACCATCTTATTGATTTTATCACAGCCAAATGCTGTAAAAATCTGTCGAAAATATCAAAGTTTGTATTTGATAACTAATAAAATATTATCATATGGCAATTCACTCAAAAATGTCAATATTATAACTTGACTTATTCCCTAAAGTAACACGGCCATACTGACCGAACTTCGTCCCCGAAGTTCCCACTCAGTACCATTAATTTTATCTTACTTTTTACACCAGATATTTTATAAGTGATCTGTTTCATATATAGGTACATATATATTGCATTTGGTTGTAATCTATACATATAGGTACCTAATAAAACAGTAACCAAACTAAATCTGTATATGTTATATTTTCAAGAAATAATTACTGCTACCCATTGTAAGTATACAAGATATAGACCTCAAAACGATAAAAAAGTCATAGAGTGTCTTGTTTCCGTGTCATTTGGTGATAAAATACAAAGTTATACATGTAGTTTACTATACTATACTTTTCATTTAAGTATATAATTTTATATTGTGTAGGTATCATTTATGTAATATGTAAGTATATGTATTAATTTTTTTCTTAGTAATCCAATGATATCATTTTATATTGTGTATGTATAATTTATGTATTTTGGGTAAGAAAGTATGTTGTAAGTATGTATTGTGAAAGCAAAAAGGTAAAAATTTAACTAAGTAAGTATGTATTATAAGTATATTTCTTGTATGTTTTGTATGACTTATGTTTATTATCTTCGTATCGATCATTCCTCTTTACACCCCGCTTTACAGTAAGTTGTCTGGAAGAGAGCGCTCTGAGCGTTAAGACCGCCTTTGTAACACTAGTTTTGAAATTTATTTTTAAGTACCTATGTGATGTTTTGTGTTATTGTGGTGTAATTATAAAGCGTTAGGTAATAAATAAATAAAATATACACACATAATAGTTGATGTATTTTTTTTGATAACTGCGATATATTTTGGTTGAAATAAATACATAAATAAGATTTTCACTACACTGGTCAAGAGCTTCGTTGGCGTCAAACCCCATCACCCGCTGCACGTGAAGCCAGGTAAGCGACCGCTCATGGCCAACAGCGTTTTATCTCATCATCATTTTATCTCATTTTTTTTCTCATCTTATTTCATTTCAACATCACTCAAAAACAACAAATCAAATACAATCTTAGTCAACATACCTACTGCCACCCCTGGGCAATTGTCTCAATAATCACATATAGTCAACAAGTCAACTGCCACACCTGGGTAGTCAACTTAATAATCACTTGTTCAATAAAATCATCGTGACAGTGGTCATGGTCAAGTGTCTCAAATTAGACAAATGGCCCACCAGCATCATTTTTAAAATTACGATCAAATTTAATGTCAAATACCAAATATACATAGTTGTTTCCTCTTCTTATGTGTGACTCAAATATGTTTAGCAGCAGTGCTTTCAAAAACTCCCCTAAGGTAAACGGTCATTTGGAAAAAAAACGTAGTTTCATACAAGATTTTAGTTTAAATTTTCCATAACAATTAAACAAACGATCTTGGCTAGCAACACCATAAAACGTTTTCTGTCAAACTACACTGCGCTTACGATTAATTACTCAAGTGGTTCCAATATCGAGATAAAAACCCTATATTCTATAACTCTTTGGTATCCTTTATGCAAAATTTCGTCCAAATCTTTCAGCCGTAAGCAACAATTTGTTTTTTATTTTTTTTTATTATTTTACCTGAATTCTATTTACTTCTAACTTTATCGAAACTTTCTTAGTAATACAATTGTCAACTTGAAATATTCGTAGTTCCCGTCTGCCTGTAAATCGACGTTTTGAATTAAATCTATCAATTCTGAGAAATTTCTCGAATTCTAGTATGAGAGAAAAAAAACCAAGTAAACTTTTGTATGGTTATGGTTACCAATTTCAATATTTTCACAATCCGCTTGGCCATACTGATATTGCTGTATATCTTACATTTGACACTGGAACTACATATCACTATTCGATTATAAGATTCCTACATATTTTGATACGTATTTGAGGTAATCATATATATTACCAATATTTCTGTAAATATAAAAAACCGATTTTATTTGAAATGAAAAATGCGAATTTTCCTCTAATGGCAAGCAAGGAAGAACCAAACGAATAAATATCTTAATCATTAACTGAAATTACTTTCTGTGTCGTTAAAACGGTAAGAGATTTCAATATATAAAAGGTAGTAAATGTATCCGATTCTAAATAACTCTTATTTTAATGTCCATTAAAATAAAGTGATGTTTAGCATCTTAAAGAAATGTGCGATATCATCTGCTGTTCAAACTCATAAAACTGAACTAATTTGCCATTACTTAGTGTTCAGTACACCCCTGCCTAGACCGCGGTGTCAGCATTGGCGCAGTGGAAGGCTATCATGAGTATAGACTCCGGACAAATCTTGGTTTCAGCCGGGATGTAACTGAACAATAGGACTGCGATACACAGCGGAGAGACTTTTAAGTAAGGTAAGGTTACATACGGGTCTGTGGGTCGACCGTCTCCAAGGCAGAAGTGGTGTAAGGGGGGCCCCCCCTGTGGCTCCGTCTTCTTCTGCAGACCTTACCAATTAGTCACCTCACTCATAACACAAATAACAGCGTTCACAAGACACCGGGCGTTTCAACAATAGATACACAAAGACACACACGTGGGAGCTTTTTTTATTACGATATAGTGTCTCGACAACAAGCGCGTGTGGTAGAAAAGGTTATCTTTCAAAGCATCCGCGACCGGCCACTCCAGAGATGGCATCAAAACCTTGGTCGTACAAAACGGGATCACATAGATAATTTAAGATGTATTCAAACTCGATATGCCAGGCACATTCAACGCGAGCGATTTTTAACAAATTCAGCAAAATTCTTCCGACATTTTTCCCAAGAAGAATTCCAATCAAGTGTCCCTGTCAACTTCAAGTGACAGCTAATGTCAATTTGACGTGACATTAGAGTTGCGTTCAGAAACGTCGATCTTTTCCGAACATCCCCCCGCCCCGGACCGTTAAGAACGGTACGTCAATCTACGGGTAATCGGGAGAGCCCACTAACTGCTCTCTTCAAAACCGAATCTCGAACCAAAACCTCAGCAAAACGAGGAACTCCGTCAGTTCCGGGGTAGAGTTTAACAATGCGCCCCCTTCGCCAACATAGGGGCGGCAGGTTAGCATCCTTAATCAACACGAGGTCGCCAGTCTGGGGTGGGGTGGTTTTATCTGTCCACTTCACGCGCTGTTGTAGGATATGCAAATACTCCATCGACCAACGTGCCCAGAAGTTTTGGGACATCTGTTTCAAAAGTTGGTATCGCGACAAACGATGGGATCCTACATCCTGAATCGGATATTCAGGCAACGCCAAAAGGGGCTGTCCGATCAAGAAATGACCTGGCGTCAACGCTTCCAGGTCATTCGGGTCCGAAGACAACGGGCACAAGGGTCGCGAGTTGAGGACGGCCTCAATTTTACAAAATACCGTATCAAGTTCCTCAAACGTGAGAATAGTTTCTCCAATCACGCGACGCAAGTGTGTCTTGGCAGCCTTTACACAAGCTTCAAAAATTCCTCCCCAGGTCGGACAAGCTGGAGGGCTAAACTTCCAGATTATCCCACGCCGGGAGAGGGTGGTTCCAATGTCTATTTTATTATCAACAAAAAACTTAACTACTTCCTTAAGATAATTACACGTTCCCTTATAATTAGTACCACAATCGGAACGTATCAATGACGGCAGTCCTCTACGGGAAACAAATCTGCTCAAGGCGGCGACAAAGGCTTCGGTAGACAATTCCGAGACAATTTCCAAGTGGACAGCCTTGGTGGACAAACACACAAACACGCACAAGTACGCCTTATAGGTTTTAGCATTACGCAGTCTCGAAGCCTTTACAGTAAAGGGACCGGCGAAGTCGGTGGCGACTCCGGCAAAAGCTCTACATTCCGTGACGCGATCAGCAGGCAAATCACCCATCTGGGGCTGCATGGTCGCGGCCTTCAATCGATAACAAGGCAGGCAACGGAAAACCACAGTGCGAATGGCTCGACGAGCAGACAAAATCCAAAATTCACGCTGCAAAATGGCCAACAAAGCATTACAGCCAGCATGTTGTGCATTCACATGGCGATCTGTTATTATCAGTTGAGTCAAATGTCCGGCTTTAGGTAACAAAAGGGGGTGACGAGCTCCATACGGCAGGTTCGCATTTCGAAGTCTTCCGCCGACTCGCAAAAGCCCACTCTCGTCCAGGAAGGGATTCAATCGCGATACCGCGCCCTTCAACTTGCGACGGCCTAAACGCAAAATTTCAATCTCGGACTCAAAACTATCAGCTTGTACTCTCCGGACCCAAAACAAGAGCGCGTCCCTACGCTCGTCCGGAGTGAGAACCGACGAATCACGCCTCGCGCGTGGGTTTCTGCAATTGTACACAAAACGTCTGATCCAAGCGGTAACACCAAGCAGCTTCTGTAAGGAGCTGTACCGATCCAACAACAAATCCTTTTCCCCGGCGGGGTTAGTCTCCAGGACGCATGCCCGCATATCAGGAACGGCTACGTTCGACAACGCTGGAGAGGGCGGCCACTCCGACTCAGGCCGCATCAACCACTGTGGGCCCCACCAGAGGGGGTGGTTAATTAGGGTTGGGGCTACACAACCCCGAGACGCACAATCCGCGGGATTCATGGTTCCCGGCACGTGTCTCCAAATCAACTCGATGTCGGAATTACAAATCTGCGACACTCGATTGGCCACAAACACGTCCAAGGTGTGCGCCGGAGCCTTCAACCAACAAAGGACGACCTGACTGTCCGTCCAAGCATAAACCTCTTGTATCGCAATAGATCGACCTAATGTGAGCCATACGTGGTTCAACAAACGCATTAGGAGGGCAGCTCCACACAATTCCAACCTCGGGATCGTATGACGAGTCCGAAGGGGAGCGACTTTGCTTTTCGCTATCACCAGATGCACAGCAACAACTCCGTCAACAGTAACGGTGCGGAGGTACACGGCCGCAGCAAATCCACGTTCGGAGGCATCGGAAAAGCCGTGAAGAGTAACTTTACAATTTTCAGAAGGGAGGAATAGCCTCGGCAAATGCACTTCATTAATCTCGGGGAGGGATGAAACGAAGCTCGACCAATCTCGGAGTAACTCGTCCGAGAGGGGTTCATCCCACGACACACCCGAAGCCCATAACCGTTGCAAGAAACACTTGGCCATAAACAGCACGGGGCAAATCCACCCATTGGGGTCAAAGGTACGTGCGACAGTAGACAATACTAAACGCTTGGTCCAGACTTTCGGTGGTCGTAAATCCACACAATAAGTGAACGTGTCAGAGACCGGTTTGTACTGTACGCCAAGGACGGTCACCACATGGGGATTATCAACATTTTCGAATAGGTGGGGGTCCTGCTGGTGCTCCTCGGGCAAACCTACCAGTACATCAGGCGAGTTGGATATCCATTTCCTCAACTCGTAACCTCCCGACTTCAAAAGGGCGGTGAGTTCGTCTCTCAGGACAATCGCCTCTGAGACAGATGAGGCGCCCGTGCAAATGTCATCCACATAGACGTCACTGGCCAAAATGGCGGAGGCGCGAGGGTATCTCAAGCGCTCCTTCTCGGCCAACTCCAACAAAGAACGAATCGCAACAAACGGGCTCGAAGCCAAACCGTACGTATTCGTATTCAATTCATAAATCAACAAGGGGTCCCTAGGACTCTCTCTCCACAAAATCAATTGGTACCTCCTATCCTCTGGATGGATGACCGTTTGTCTGAACATCATCCGGATGTCAGTCATAAATACAATTTGGTGCCGCCGGAAGTTGGTCAAAATGTCTGAGATCTCCGTGTGCAGCTTGGGACCTACATGCAGACACTGGTTCAAGGACGCTCCAGTAGAGGTGGGAGCCGAACCGTCAAAGACCACCCGAATCTTTCCGGATTTCAAAACGGCGTGGTGCGGCAAAAAGAAGTGCTCAACGGAGCGCCAATCCAAATCGCTCACGGACATGTGCCCTAACTCCTCATACTCCCGCATGAATTCAACATACTTCTGGCGGAAGACCGGATCCTTGCTCATGCGACGCTCCATCGCCACTAGCCTACGTTCCGCTAGCGGTCGGGATTCGCCCAGAGGAGGTCGGCCGGCACGAAAGGGGAGACGGGTGATCAAACGACCAGAGCGGAGGCGACCAGTGTTATTCTGGTAATACAACTCGCATTCATCCGCTACTGGGTCTACCCGCGGGGCTGGTGGAGGTTCCTCAACCTCCCAAAACTTCTGCACCACTTCGGAGAGAGACACATTAAAAACAAGACCGCGATCCTCATCAAGGGAATCCAAAACGCGGCGAGCAGGGCCCATCACAACTGTACCGAGTGTCGTCTGCAGAGCTACCAAGCCATCTGGCTGCAAAACTCGCTTCCCCGTCAACAAAACTCGCCCCAGGACATCGGCTCCAAGGAGAGCATCAATCGGGCCTGGGCGGAAGAAATTTGGATCGGCGAGTGGGGAATCAGACACCAAAGACAACATACTCGGTCCCAAGTCAACTGAAGGTTGACGGCCAACAACTGTGTCCAACACAATCGCCGAGGTCTTAATGCCTGGCGTGGACTTATTACGTGATGTAAATGTGAAGTCAACATGCCCTAACAACCCGGGGACTTTCACATCGCCAACACCTCTCACGCCTTCCGTGTGGGGGTGCACCTTGAGGCCCAACCGCCTAACTAACCAAGATGACACAACACACCCCTGAGCACCGGAATCCAACAAGGCGCGAACTTCCACAAGGTCGCCATTCAATCCCCTGACAAGCACAGAGGCCGTGGGCAACAAAACGGTCTCTGGAGGGGTGGCTACAATCGACCGTAAACACGTTGATTGCTAGTATGTGGGGTCCCCAGACGTCCCCCCATGGTAAGGGGGTCGCTCATAGCGATCCAGGGGGTCCCAATCTCCCACATACTGCCTACGTCCAATTCGCCCGGTATCAGGCGGGTTATATCTCCCGGCCCCTTGAAGACGGGGCGGGCGCCGCTCCAAACGCGGGTATTCGGCGAGCGGCGGCGAGAATCGGTGCCTATCATCCACCGTGTACGTCGCCCCATAGTCGCGGGAGCACGGTGACCGATTTTCAGAGGGGGGGTCCCGGGGACCCCCGGCTGTGCGAGGCTCAACACGTTGCGGGGGGCTTCTACGACCTCCCGCATCGCTCGCAAAATCGAACCCCCTAGTTGGGGACCGATTTCCCCTGGGGGGGTCCGTGGGACCCCCGCCCGTGCGAGGCTCAAAACGTCGCGGGGGGCCTCTACGACCTCCGGCAACGCTCGCATTACTCATCCCCATCCTTGGGGATCGGTCTCCCATGGGGGGGTCCGTGGGACCCCCGCCCGTGCGAGGCTCAAAACGTCGCGGGGGGCCTCTACGACCTCCGGCAACGCTCGCGTAACTCATCCCCATCCTTGGGGACCGGTTTTTCATGGGGGGGTCCCTGGGACCCCCACCCGTTTGAGGGTCCAAACGTGGCGGAGAGCGTCTGGGGCCACTCTGGTGGCCACTAGAACTGCTGCGGGATGCAAACACCGCGGGGGGTCCGAGACCCCCACCCATACGCGGTGATCCTGCAGCGACGCGCTGCGGCGCTCCGCCGCCCTCTGGGCTGTTCATGCAGAGGAGGGGATGGTGGTTGCCCTTACAAAATCGGCATGGGTGCGCTTGGGTACATTCGCGCTGCATGTGCAGGCCCAAGCACGAGTAGCACCATGTCCGTTGTCGCGCGATCGCTCGACAGCCTTGGACGCGCTGGTCGAGGAACTTATCACAACGGGTCGTGCTGTGACCCGGTTCCCGACAGTACAAGCAGCGGGCGGTCTCCTGGACGGCGGCATAGCGGCCGGGCGCGCGAGGGGCCATACGCCCCCTACGGGGGGGTCCGGTGGGGGATCTACTCTGTGGCACAGGTCGTTCGGGTCCCATAGGACCGGCCAGAGAGGAATTATCTGCCAGTCTACTTTCTCCTTCCAGGAACGTCAAGAGGTCCGAGAAGGGTGGCAGATAAGTCGCACTATCCCCACCATACTGCTGCTCAAAACGGACCTTAACAGAGTCCGGCAACTTTCCCAGGACAATGTGCAGTAACAAAAACGACCACTGCTCCACTGGGAGTTTTAAGTTTTTTAATGCGTTGTAGGCAACCAACAGCGGATTCAACAAAGCCACTCTCAAGTGCATCACGCTGGCAACGCGGGGTAAATTCAAAATGGCGGCCACATGGTTGTCCGCCAGACGTCGTACGTTCTGGTACCGACGGGCAATCAAATCCCTAGCAATAGGGTAGTTTTCATCCGAGGGGGCCAAATGTTGAACTGATTCAAGGGCCTCCCCTTCCAACACGGATAACAAATAAGCTAACTTCTGGCCCTGGGTCAAATCGTCCCGGGCATGTACAAGACTATCAAAAATATTAATAAAGCCCTCCCAGTCCTCTAGACGACCAGCAAAGCGCCTTAAGTCTAAGGGGGCCAATCTAGCAAAGAGAGGGGGCATACTTTTAGATGTGACCGGGGACGGGCTCGGTTCATTCTCTCTTGCCACTTGCAAAGGTCGAGCTACCTGGGTAATTCTGTCCGCAAAATCATAACACTGGTCCACATCCAAACCGACTTCTTGTCGCATTTCCACCTCGGCCTCAACAGTCCTTTCCAAAAATAAGGCATACTGCTCATCAACAACAGCCAAACGTATGGGCAGATCTACGTATCTGTTCAACAAGGCCTCCGTTCTATCCGGTCGATCCAATAATGCGACCGCAGAAGCTAACCACCGTAACTCAGAACGTATTTTGGCTTTAGCAGAGGAGGCCGTCATTGTAACGTCACAAATTTATCAACAAAAACAACAAATTCAAAATATTCACTATAACACAAAATCTCCAATATTTGGAGGTTATTACTAACCACAAAATTCCAATATTACAACAACAAAGTATTTATAATGACACAAACTCTTAAATATCTGGAGGTTATCAGAAAACAACAAAACTCACTGACTATTGAAATTCACTCAAAATCACTGACTATTGAAATTCACTTGGATATCAACACAACATACTGTTACACAACAACAAGTTAATTTTAATTATTTCAAAGCACAAGTTTCAATGAGTTTCAATGTGTAAACAATGTCCCAAATCATTTAAGTTTCACTAAGTATTGAGTGCAAACTTATTAGCTAACCTTTTATTAGCTATTATTTTAGCAACAAACTTGTCAATATTCACAACTCAAATTTGCTGACAAAACTAAATAATAATTATTATGAACAAAGAAAGGCATCTGTTTATATTTTGGAACTTCAATACATGACAATTAATTACAAGACATGGAACCAATAACAAAGGAATGCCCTTTACTTTTCAAATGCAAGTTAATTACCATTTACAAGTACAAATTAATCTAGTCCGGACCAGACTGGGTCATCAAACGGCACTGATTAATAGACAAAATTTTGGCGTGGGCCTCTCAGGCCTTCAAACTACGCTCTGCTACCAAGAAATGTTCAGTACACCCCTGCCTAGACCGCGGTGTCAGCATTGGCGCAGTGGAAGGCTATCATGAGTATAGACTCCGGACAAATCTTGGTTTCAGCCGGGATGTAACTGAACAATAGGACTGCGATACACAGCGGAGAGACTTTTAAGTAAGGTAAGGTTACATACGGGTCTGTGGGTCGACCGTCTCCAAGGCAGAAGTGGTGTAAGGGGGGCCCCCCCTGTGGCTCCGTCTTCTTCTGCAGACCTTACCAATTAGTCACCTCACTCATAACACAAATAACAGCGTTCACAAGACACCGGGCGTTTCAACAATAGATACACAAAGACACACACGTGGGAGCTTTTTTTATTACGATATAGTGTCTCGACAACAAGCGCGTGTGGTAGAAAAGGTTATCTTTCAAAGCATCCGCGACCGGCCACTCCAGAGATGGCATCAAAACCTTGGTCGTACAAAACGGGATCACATAGATAATTTAAGATGTATTCAAACTCGATATGCCAGGCACATTCAACGCGAGCGATTTTTAACAAATTCAGCAAAATTCTTCCGACATTTTTCCCAAGAAGAATTCCAATCAAGTGTCCCTGTCAACTTCAAGTGACAGCTAATGTCAATTTGACGTGACATTAGAGTTGCGTTCAGAAACGTCGATCTTTTCCGAACACTTAGATAAATAAAAAGTGTAGGAAAAATATTTTTTTCCGGATTTGTGAACCTAATATACCTATTACTTTCCCATGTGGCTGTTTTTTTATCATAAAAAGACCTTAGTATTTATGATTATGACTAACATTAGACTGATAGTAGTAAAGAGTAATGAAGCAAAACGTTTCTCAAATTGCAGTGGTAAAAAAAAATTGTATCTCGCATCACTCGATTTATCAATCAAGGGTCAAGACAAGACTGAAAATAGTTTTGGCGACTACTAGGTCCTACTACTACTACCTAACTTGAAAGAACCATTGCAACATAATCTAATTCAACTACTGTTCTTTTTAACCTAAAATATGGATAACATTCGGACGAGGAGTCCGAGTAGATAACGTCTTTCGATTAATTAATCAAAATGGTATTTACTCCCAGTAACACAGATTGACTATCATTTTCTCAAAAGAAACTTGGAAAATCGAAATTTTAAAAGTAAGTAAGTTATATAGAACTATACCAACACACTTATTCGAAGAGATAAATCTGTATAAGTTTTCCAAAATCTTCTTGATTATAGCTAAAATGTTAGGAAGGTATTGGGTAGCCAGTACCTAGCCAGTTTTTTTTTTTTTTAGAATAGCAATATATTCCATAGCTTGTGCTACCGGTTTGGAATTCAGCTCCAGTTGTATTAAATATAATCCATACATATATCCAATAAATATCATGAAAAATAGATTCTTGATACTCAATTGTAGCAAAATCTAATTCAAAACACATGGTTTTGTAGGTACTAATAATTTTCGTTAATACGTGGTTTGATATACTAAGAAGTCTTTAATTTGTAGCTTAAGATATTGATACATTATGTAAATAAAGAATATCGATTCTGAAAAACAGCTTATTGAAGAAAGAATTATGATTATGACATTTATGACACAAATAGAATGAGAAAACAAAATCTCAGTTAGCTTTTTAACGATTTTAAGCGACAGATTGATGATTATAAAACTGAATACATTCTAGGCACTGCAAAGATAATTTTATTTCTTAAACGAACTTAGCCTTTCTGAATCTAAAGCGGGTAAAACTATCTCGTACAAGCTTTTCGCTCGCAGCTCTGCCCGTGTGAGCTAGACGATGTTTTCCCGTGGCAAAGGTATATTTTCTAGAGGTAAAAAGTCTTTTGCTATTCTAGAGCATAATTTATATCTCTGTCCAATGTCATCCATATTTGTTCAGCTGTTTAACCGTGATTGAGTATCAAAACAATCACACACAACAACACACTTAAACTTTACTATGGCTGAGGTGAGGTGTCATTACATACCTGTACGTACCTACATAATATGTATCATTCACATTACAATAGACCAGGCATTATTTTATAGGATAATCAAAACAAAAACACATGGTTAATCGATATCGCAGTACCAAATATAGGTACACAATATCACAAAAACTATCGCATAAAAAGTCCACAAATACACTGACCCAGAGACAGGAGAATGTATCCATAGTTTCAATCACTCTGACGAATTACTAAACTGTCAACAACGGACGTACCAAAACATTCAGTCAATATTAAACTACCTCCTACATGGTCTCGCACCATCCACGTACATAAAATTGCAAAAAACCGCCACAATTGTAAGAATGGTTATGGATGCCCCCGAAGAAACAATAAATTTTTCACCCACTAACGAATTAAGTAAATCCATAAAACTTTGATTATTTAAAAAACCCTTTAACGCACAGTCCCACAAAAGCGGAACATACTATGTATTTTATAAGTGAGAAACGCAAAAATAATAATAATATTCAATTTTTAATTGGTACATTACATACTATTCTATCGGCCAAGTGTGTCAGAATAAAATCTTACTGTCACTTAATAACAGTTAAATCTTTATTAATGAAGATGTATTTATCTTTATTATTGTTAATGACTTAAATCATGGTAAAATCTTTTATAGACTTTCACAGTGGAAATCTTTCATAGTATTTATAGGTTTATAGTACCTACTAAGGCTAGTAGTTAAACAAAGAATGACACTTTTTTCTAATGATACCCTCAATTCGTACCGAAGTTTTTAAATAAATACAGATCCCCAAAGGGCTTTACTGGCTTTACTGACCAACGAAATGCTGCTCCAAATTCCTTGGCCAAGTTTCGATAATCTTGCACCAGGAACCAGTCCAGTCACCGGGTTGGACAGAAGAACGACATCGTCACCTTGACACGATGGATGACCCGTAATTTGAGGTGGCAGCATTGCAGCGCCACCTTGTCACGATGGATGTCCCGTAGTTCGAAGCGTAGTAGATTAGCCAGATCAGCAGCATCCATCCATAGAACATAAAAAATATATTATGAATTGGTCGTGGGCTTAGTTAGCACTTCTGATGTTAGATTTTAAGGAGAAAGTATGGAAATATGACTATTCTGATAAAAGCTGTAAACTGTTCAATTAACTAGGAATAAAAACCATAAAGCTTATATTTCAATAAGGCCAGAATCAAGTAAAACACAAATAAAAAATTAAAAGCATTTTATTATTTTGATTCGTCCTCAATTTTTTACCTACCACCCGTTAAGGACATCTTTTAGCTGATAAGAAAAACGGGCGAAAAAAACTCACCAGCGTTATCAGAAACAACGACATTTACAAAATAATTATGTCGTTTTTGGACAAACAACACATTTTATCGTAATTAACATTTACAACCACATTACTTTTCATGATAAAAGATTAAACAACATTTAGGAATAACATCAAGCATTTGCTATAAACTGTTACTTCATATTATTTCCGTACTCACATCATTTATACAAAACCACTAAGGACAACATTAATTTAATATTATCAAGTAATAAACAAGTATATCCCTTTAACAAAAGAATAACTTCCGCAACATCTACCAGACAATACATTGGCATTGGATAGCAAAGAAAAACAGTAACAGAGAAATATAAAATTACAGGGGGGTATACTTAACTCAACAGTGCTGCTGACGACTCGAACCACAAGACTGTTCGTTTTACCGCCAAGCTAGCTTTTATATCTTTATTGAAAATTCCTTAAAAAACATTAACAAGGATGATACTTTTATTAAACCATTTTTAAAACCTTTTGAAACTTATGAGAATGATTCTCCACTATCTATTATCAAGAAACACATCGTAAATTGTAAGAAATATCAGTTTTAAATTCTCATCTTGTTTGGAAACAAGTAATGTTACAGTCCGACATAAATATTCTTAACATTTATCAACCTTTAAATATTTATCATAGCCAAATGATTTGAAAACCACTCGAAAATAGCTAACATATTATTTTATTAATAACAAACAATAATGATAAGATAAATTCTTCAAAAATAACAATAATTAGTAACAGTATCAGTTTTAATTCCACTTCCTGTTCTTAAGAAGGAACGTTTAGTTAAGCATTTACCATCTTATTGATTTTATCACAGCCAAATGCTGTAAAAATCTGTCGAAAATATCAAAGTTTGTATTTGATAACTAATAAAATATTATCATATGGCAATTCACTCAAAAATGTCAATATTATAACTTGACTTATTCCCTAAAGTAACAAGCGCAATCAGCTCATCACGTAAGACGAGAGCCTCATCTAAGCTCGAGGCCCCCGTGCAGATATCGTCGACAAATAAGGCCCCCCCCTCAATAAGAGCAGATGCCCGGGGATAGCGTAGCCGTTCACGCTCTGCGAGCTCCAAAAGCGAACGGATCGCCACAAAGGGGCTCGACCGCAAACCATAAGTGTTGGTGTTCAGCTCGTAAGCCAACATCGGATCCTGGGGATCCTCACGCCAAAGGATGAGCTGGTATCGTCTATCCTCCGGGTGAATCGGGACGGTCTGTCTGAACATCATGCGGATATCGGCCACAAAGACGACAGCGTGCCGGCGGAAGTTGGTCAAAACATC
Organism: Crambus lathoniellus; assembly: GCA_949710035.1. Classification (NCBI taxonomy): domain Eukaryota; kingdom Metazoa; phylum Arthropoda; class Insecta; order Lepidoptera; family Crambidae; genus Crambus; species Crambus lathoniellus. Next base: position 33,571,813 of record OX453302.1, on the reverse strand, counting down.
ACAGACATCGTGATGCAACTTCGGCCCCGCATGCAGACACTGATTCAACGACACTCCGGTTGACGTGGGCGCTGAACCATCAAAGACCACGCGGATCTTCCCATTGGAAGTCTTCAAAACAGCGTGGTGTGGCAGGAAGTAATGTTCCACATTACGCCAGTCCAACTGCGAGATGGACATGTGCCCAAGGTCCAAATACTCCCGCATGAAGTCTATATACTTCTCCTTGAATGCGGGATCCCTGGCCATCCTACGCTCCATGGACAACAATCTCTTCTCGGCCATCGGTCGGGAGCTCCCTAAAGGAGGGCGAACCGCCAAGAAGGGCAAGCGGGTAATCAAGCGACCCGAGAGGAGGCGCCCAGTGTTGTTCTGGTAGAACAATTCGCACTCCTCGGCTAACGGATCCAACCGCTTGGCAGTGGGGGGTTCCTCCACCTCCCAAAACTTTTGGAGAACGTCGGACAAAGTAGAACCGACAATGGTCTGGCGGTCTACCGACGGGGTCTCTGGTGTCTGTGGTACCTTTCCCATTACCACATGACCCAGCGACGAGGACAAGGCGACAAGATCGGCTGTCTGCAAAACTCGCTTGCTTCCACACAGTACACGACCGAGGACATCCGCACCAATCAACAAGTGTATTGGGCCCGGTCGGTGGAAGGAAGGATCAGCCAAAGCCAGTCCAGACGTCAGCTCAATCGTGGATGGCGGCACTCGCACTTGCGGGAGTGGTCCAACCACCTTATCAAAAACTATCGCCGAAGCACCGATCTTCGGCCTTGGCGTGAAGTGGGGGGAGAAGGAGAACTCAACTCGACCAATCGGATCAGGGATCCGCGAGTCTCCCACCCCCCGTACCGCTTCGTGATGCGGCACAAGCAAAAGACCCAGCTGTCGGACAAGCCACCTGGACATTATGCACCCCTGGGCACCTGAGTCCAAAAGGGCACGCACCGTGACAACATTGCCCTTAGGTCCCCAAACATTCACGGAGGCTGTTGGCAACAGCACAAGCTCCGGAGGGGTGGTTGGGTCCGACAGGGGCGCCATTAAAAATTTTGGGGGGGTACTTGTCCCCCTCGCGCCTGAGTCGGCGCGCCAAATGTGGGACGCTCGTACCGGGCGAGCGGGTCCCAATCGGGTACATACTGGCCCCGACCAACAGCACTCCTAGGTGCAGGGTAATACCCGTGTGGGGCGTGCCTCGGTACATAGTACCCCAATCGAGGCCTCTCCATTAGGGGGGGGGGAGTAGCAAATAGGGCCCGTGCCCATCGCCACCGTGGCGTACTCTTGTGGTACCCCCCTACCCCCGCCCGTGGCGGGGGCGTCTCTCCTATAGTTCCCCCTCTCCGGGGGGGACTGAACGGGGGGGCTAAGCCCCGCCGAATCTCTAGGGGACCGGTTCCGGGCTGCCGGGCCCCCGCCCGTGCGCGAGGAATTCGAACCCCGGTCGCTCCCGGCGTCCTTGCGGTCCGAACAAAGGAGGGGGTGATGCCTCCCTCCGCAAAGACGACAATCCTCGGTCTGGGGACACGCCGACTGCATGTGTCCCCCCAAACACCTATAGCACCATTGGCGCTGTTTCGCAACGGCCCTCCGTCCCTCTGGGCGGAGGCCTCTAAATTTGGCACATTCGTGCACCACATGCCTATCTCCCCTGCAATACCTGCACCGCTCACTCGGTGCGGGGGGAGGGGACTGCTGGAAGGCAGCATAGCGATTGGTCGGGCGACGGGGCTGTTCCCTCGCCGCCACCATACGACCAACACCTGGAACCGGGGCGGGCTCCAGGTGGTCCGTCACCCTACATTCGTCCTCCAAAAAACGAAGGAGGTCCGCGAAGGGCGGGAGATACGAGGCGCTGTCGCCTCCGTACCTCTGCTCGAAACGCCCCTTCATTTCAGCGGGCAATTTGGCGAGGACTATGTGCAGCAGTACAAAGGACCACTGATCCACCGGCAGGTCCAATCGCCTTAGGGAGTTGACCGCTGACAGTAGCGGGTTCAGCAACTCCCTCCGTAACAGGTGTACCCGCGTGATTCGCGGGAGGGCCAAAATCGTGGCCACGCCCACGTGGGTGTCCGCCAGTAACCGGACATTCTGGTACCTGCTAACCAGAAGCTGGCGAGCCACCTGGTAGTTGTCGTCGCTGATGAGCAGGTGCTGGATTACCGCGCTGGCCTCTCCTCGCAGGGAGGAGCGCAAATAGGCCAACTTCTCACTAGGGGATAAGTCCCGTCGTGAATCCACCAAACTGTCAAACAGGTTAATGAAGCCCATCCAGGCTGACAGATCCCCATTAAAAGTGGGAATCTCCAGCGTAGGTAATCGGCCTAGCAACGCCGTCGGGGTAGGTTTGACCTCCCCGCTCAAAACCGGCTCCCCCTTCCGAACAGCCAGGGCCCTCTCAGCCGCCTCCGTGAACTGGTCAGCCAGCTCATAGGCCTGGGCTACATCCTGCTCCAGCTGTTCCGACACGGCATCATCAGCTGGGGGGTTCTCCATATAATACGCGCGACACTCCATGGCGTGGCGCTCCAGGTCTTGCAGCCGAGCTGCCAGCCCGCCATACCGAGCTAGCAACGCGCCTACCCGGTCGGCTCGGTCTATTAATGTGACCGCACAAGCAAGCCAACGCAAAACTCCTTGGATTCCAGCCCTTTTTTTTTTTTTTTTTTTTTTTTTTACCCGGGGGAAATGCCGTTGCATTCCCCCCCGCCCGGGGAGACGAAGGGGATATGTGGGCAATTAAAATTCGGACGACATACACGGACCCTACTATTTTCATAAATTATTAACAACTTACCAATTTCAAGGGCTAACAATATAACGGTATAAACAAAACGTATAGGATTAACGGTATGGCATACACGGCACGGCCAAGTCAACCTCGCAAATCAACTACTAAACCGTTATCAACAAACGAAAACAAAACTATTTTTAATAATAATACTCGTAATTTAATACTACTAATAATTAAAACTAGTTCCACTTTTTTAACTAGGCAAGCGGACTCGGAACAAACACTAGTATGTGGTACTAATAAACAACACTTTCGAACGAAACTATTCGTCAAATAAATCCGGACACACAAAAAAAAATATACACATCTAGGCGAGTAAACTCGTATCAAATCACTAGTATGTGGTACTAATAAACACACTTTCGAACGAACTATTCGTCAAATAAATCCGGACACACAAAAAAAAATATACACATCTAGGCGAGTAAACTCGTATCAAAACACTAGTATGTGACAACAATTATATAAGTGTCTATCTATTATCGGATCCACCAAGTGAGAAACATTCGCTTCGAGAATTTACTAGAACAATTTCTTAGTACTTCAATCGTCTCGGAATACCCTCGAGATTTCAACAAAAAAAAAAAATTTTTAGGTACGCTTTTTAGGTACGCTTTTTATTTTTACTATGAAATTTTATGTAGTTAATTTTAATATGAAAATTAATTATATCAACTACGCTCTGCTACCAAAAATATGATCACGCACAAATGTGGTGACCATCTACTGTGTTCCACAGTTTATTGAAACGAAGGTTTCTCATGCAAAATTAAGTTACTTAAAAGCTAGGCCTACCTTAACTTAGAGAATACTGTCCGTAATCCAGGGGGGCTGATGTCTGTCTCGCCGGCGCGCGCGCGCCTGGCCAAGATCTTCAGTCAACCCCGATGGGAAACTGTTATAGCTAACACTCTTATAACTACACAATGCCCTAATAGGCAGCTAAAACTTTCCCGGCGCTTTTCAAAGCGAACACACACGGGTCACAGGTGGCGAACTGAGCGCGAGTTGCGCGGACGGTGGTTGGCGGCGCACTGCGTACGAATGAAAAAACACCCGGCCCGAGCGCATCGAGACATTGACAATGACAACTGTCCGCTCGCGGGCGCGGCGTGAACAGTGACTTTGGACGTTGAACGTTCTACATGTTGGTTAGTTTGGTGGGCACAAGTCAACGACCAAGTCACAAAATTAAAACGTAACTATATCAATAAAGAAATCGCAGAAAGGAACATTAGAGTTGGCTTGACTTTATTAAGAGATTTCAACGCTTTTTGTAAAGAAATAAGCAGCTCCAGCTAGAGTTGGTCAGTTTTTTATAGGATGATATTGGTGAGATTTCATATCTTTTTGCTTATCTTACACATAAGTAATAAATACAGGTACCTATACTGATTTATTTACTGCAAATGTAACTTTGTAATCCTATCTATATATATAAAATTCAAAGTCCTGACTGACTGACTGACTGACTGACTGAGATATCAACGCACAACCCAAACCGCTGAACCTAGAGACTTAAAATTTTGCACATAGATACGTTATACAGTGTAGGCATCCACTAAGAAAGGATTTTTTGAAATTCCACCCCTAAGGGGTTGAAATAGGGCATAAATGTTTGTATGAAAGTCCGTCAGTTAAGTAAGGATTTTCAAATTTTGTATTTAGGCTGGCAATTGAAAATTAATATTTACCTGTGTCAGCGTTTTTGACAATTTCAATACTCAATACTCAATACTCAATACTTTATTGCTTCAACCATATTAGTTACAAAGGTGTTAACAAAATATGAACAGTTAAATATGGACCCTGTCGGGCACAGCAACTAGAAGGGTGAGGGGGGAAGACCTTTCCTTTGGCTAATAACATTAATTGATGATGTTATAGTTTACATTTAATTTCATTATAATAATATATAATATATATATAATTTTATTATAATTTTATTATAATATTTTAGTTAATTGAAGCTTTTTGTATAACTTATGTTCACAAAATTTTATCATTTATATATTCTTGTATAGTGTAATATTGTTTTTTTATCAATAGAGCTTTTATTTGTTTAATGAAGTCTTTTTCTTTTGGTAAATCCTTTATTTTATTTGGCAGGTTATTGAATATTTTTATGGACATCACTAGAGGCCCGGAAGAGTGCATTTTTATACGAGATGTTGGTAACGTTAGATTATTCCGGTGTCGTAGTTTATATCTTGTTATAGTTTCATCTCGCCGTTTGTAGAATTCTGGATATTTTCTGACGAACTTGCATGCTTCTAAAATATAAATACAGGGTAATGTAAGGATTTGAAAATTTATAAAAAATGTTTTACAGCTATCCATGTTTTCCAGGTTAAAAATTATGCGGATTAATTTTTTCTGTATAGTAAATAATGAGGAAGCGTCCGTGCTGTTACCCCACATAATTATGCCATACGATAGCCATGCATATGCGTAGGCGTAGTAAGTACTGAGTGCTGTATTTTTGTCTGTAGTAACTTTAATTTCACGCAACGCATATGCAAAACTAGCCAATTTAGATTTTAGTTTTTGAACATGGGACTTCCAGTTGATTTGTGTATCTATTATAAGACCGAGTAATGTAACTTCATTTACTGTTTCAATTTTGTGGTTATCATATGCAAAGTTTATATCTATTGGAATTTTTTGACGTGGGTGAAAAGTTATTAATTTAGTTTTTGAAACATTTATTTCTAAGTTGTGGTCTACCATCCAGTTATTAATGTTGTTGAATATAAGTTGTAATTTATTGTTTATATCTATATCATTATCCCAAGAAGTAAGGAGCGAAATGTCATCGGCAAATAATACGCATGGTTCTTGTATGACCTTTGGGAGATCGTTAATATAGATAAGGAATAGTAGACTTCCGATAACACTTCCTTGTGGAATCGAGGCGTTTATAATTTTACTATTTGATTGGATCTTTTCAATTTCGTTGTTGTAAGTATTTATATGTTCTATTTCTACAATTTGTTCACGGTCTTTTAGGAAAGATTTAAACCAGTCATAAGATTTCCCTCGAATACCCACCCCGTATAACTTTTTCAGCAATATTTTAAATTGAACTTTATCGTAGGCTTTCGTCATATCAAGTAAGATTCCGACCGCGTATTTTTTCCCGTCAATTATTTTAAGAATTTCTTGTATATATTTATAAATTGCTAATACTGTAGATTTATTTTTGCGAAAGCCATTTTGACAATCATTAAATACTTTGTATTTTTCACAGAAATTATAAATACGATCAAACATAGCTTTTTCGAATATTTTTGATGCTGTTGGTAGAATGGCTATAGGTCGGAAATTGCTAGGGTCTGTATTGTCGTTCTTTTTTGGAATAGGTTTTATAATAGCTTTTTTTAATAAATCCGGAAAAGATCCTTCATCAAAAGACTGATTAATTAGCTGTGTTAGTGGGTAGGTGAGTTCGGAGGCGCAATGTCTAAATAATTTTGGTGGCAACTCGTCATAGCCACTAGTTAAGTTATTTTTTAAGTTTTTAATAATTTTATAAATTTCTTCATAATCTGCCTTTTTTATAAATATTGTGTTTTCAATAGGACATTTTACGGGGCGACCTACTGCTGTTTTTGAAGAAGCTTCCCCAATGGACGCAAAGTAATTATTAAAAGTATTAGCGACTTGATCTGGTTTGGATATTATGTTATTATAGAAATAGAAATAGAAATAGAAATAGTCTTTATTTGCTAATACTGGGTTTACAAGTTGTTTATTAATTGTTTCTAGTGTACCATACAGTATTTGCCTTTAATATGTAGGCATGCAAAATATTTATTAATAAAATTAAAAATGTTATTTATTTTCAGTTCAATATTTTTAGTTACTTTTTTGTTTGTTTTATTTGTGCGCTCTTTTATAATATTCCACATCGTTTTAATTTTATTTGAAGATCGTTTTAATAAGTTTATGTAGTGTTGTTTTTTAGCCGCGTTAACTGTTTTTTTTAGTAATTTTTCATATTTTTTATAGTAATCGGTCAGGATATTATTTTTAAATTTGAAAGAAATTATTTTTAATAATCTTTTATTTTTTGATGAAATTTTTATACCAGTGGTCAGCCAATATTTTCTGTTATTTGGTTTTATTAGGACTCTGCGATTTGGTATAGACTCATTTAAGATGTTTTTTAATTTAGTGTGAAATTCGTTGTAATTTTGATTTACATTATTATTAGGTTTGAAAATTGTGTTCCAATCTATTTCACTCAATTTTAATTTAAACTTATTAAGATTTGTAAGATTATATGAGCGTTTTATGTGAAATTTTGCTGTTTTCTTATTTTTAGTTTTTAAATGGCTAGTGGTACGAACTACTGTTGCAGCATGATCAGAAATTCCTAATTCTTCAACGGCAGTATCGATATGTTTAGTACAATTAGTGAATATTAAATCTAAACAGGCTTTCAAGCGTGTGGGTTCTTTTATTAATTTAATTCCACCCCCCAAGGGGTGAAAAGGGGGATGAAATGTTGTATCTGGAAAGTCCTTCATTTAATTTATTATTTAGGCTTATGGTCGGAAAGTAAAACAAATAAGCAAACAAAAAATTCGTATTTTTTCGAAAATCAACCCCTTAAAGGTTAAATGGGATAAATAAACCTAAAAATTGATATGGATATCGTTATTGAGGTTTTATCGGATGACGATTGCAAAAATGGCATTTATTTTAATGTTTAACACGCTGAACATGATTCAACCCCTAAAAGGTTGAAATAGGGGTGAAATTTTGAATGAAAAATCAGGGGTAAAATAGACATTTCAACTTGAAACTTTGTAGGCTTACTTCTTAAAACAAATAGGCAACCTATTTCGTGTAACTTCCCCGAAATCAAACCCAGGGGGTAAAATAGGGGACGAATATGTGTATGAAAGTCCGTCAGTTTTGAAGTTTAGGATCTTCAAATTTTGTATTTAGGCTGGCAATTGAAAATTTATATTTTACTGTGTCAGCGTTTTTGACAATTCCACCCCCGAAGGGGTGAAAAGGGGGATAAAATGTTGTATCTGGAAAGTCCTTAATTAAATTTATTATTTAGGCTTATGGTCGGAAAGTAAAACAAATAAGCAAACCCCTATTTCGTTTTTTTTTCGAAAATCAACCCCTTAGAGGTTAAATGGGACAAATAAACCTAAAAATCGATATGGATGTCGTTATTGAGGTTTTAAGCGATGACAATGGCAAAAATGGCATTTATTTTGATGTTTAACACGCTGAACATGATTCAACCCCTAAAAGGTTGAATAGGGGTGAAATTTTGAATGAAAAATCAGGGGTAAAATAGACATTTAAACTTGAAATTTTGTAGGCTTACTTCTTAAAACAAATAGGCAACCCATTTCGTAATTTTCCCAAAATCAAACCCCCCCTGGGTTTGATTTTGAAGTAAATAAGGTATAGAAACCTAAATCATCTGAAGTACCCTAAAAGTTCTTGGTACCTAAGCTACTCAGAACTAAATTTTTGACTGTAACAGACACTTATTATTTACTAGCTTCCGCCCGCGACTTCGTCCGCGTGGACATTCGAGAAAATACTTAGGGGACCAATTACCAGGATAAAAAGTATTCTATGTTTTAATTTCATAAAAATCCGATCAGCCGTTTTTACGTGATTAGGCGGGTCCTCCCTCACCAAATGTTCTGCCTCGCAAATGGCATCGTGGCAAATTTTCTGCCTCGCGCGAGGCTGCTCGCTTGGTGAGGGAGGACCCGCCTAATCACGTAAAAACGGCTGATCGGATTTTTATGAAATTAAAACATAGAATACTTTTTATCCTGGTAATTGGTTCCCTAAGTATTTTCTCGAATGTCCACGCGGACGAAGTCGCGGGCGGAAGCTAGTATATTTATATAGGATTACAAAGTTATTTATGCAGTTGGTGTAACTAGAAATTGTCCTAGTTTTATAGTTTTCCCTTTATGTGGCCATTAAACCCTAACTCTGTACCAAATTTCAGATCTCTGAGTTTATGGGAAGTACTAGTTTTATTTTGATGATCATGAGTGAGTGTCATAAATGCGAAACTTTGCTTTCGCTTAACTTCGGAACTAAATGACCTACAGACTTGAAATTTTGGATTTTAAGTATGTAATTATAGCTTACTGGATGACGAAAATTTCTGCGTTCTAGTCTTATCCAGAGGTTCTCAAATAGGGGCCTGAAAATGCGGCGAAATGGTTCCAGTAAAGGATTGTACGGCAGTGTTTGCTTCGCGCTCGACTTGGCGGGGGCACGGCAGTGCCCCCAGATTTGTGGAATTTAAAATAAGTCTATCCTACATCTCAGGTAGTTCAATACGTAATAAAATCTTTTATTTTACGAGTAATACCCGCGATTTGCTGTCGGATTTCCACATTCAATCTCCAGTAGGAGGTGGATGGTAATTTTACTCATTTCTCGGCGCCGTTTCATCGGACCCATTCGGCGACGGCGGAATAATTTTCCGCGCGAGCCGCCGCCGGAGCGCCGCAATAAGTAGCTGCATTCAGAGTCGCGGTCCCGTAGCTATTGAAGGATGCCACAGCCGCCAGAGAACCACGTTCGTTCTCTATATATATGTTTTTATCCACAACGGGGTAGCACTTAGCCTTCATCACACCTGATGTTAAGTGGTGATATGACTGAAAGTGAAAGCGCACTACTCCCGGAATCCTCAATCACTGAGGAACTGGCTACCTATCTTATCTTTACAGATAAGATAGTTGCTTGGGAAATTCACCCGCAGTTACCTGCTGAAGCACAATAATGCTGAAAACATCATTGTTATGTATGGCGTCAGACTTAGATAAGATGGTGGTAGCTAAAACAAATTCTACCACCATACCACCAACCAAACCGAATACAATAATGTACCCCCACTGGGAATCGAACCCGGGACCTCTGGGTCTGAAATCGGCGGTGTGAACCACTAGACCACAGAGGCGGTTAAATTGTGAGGGAACTACCTTCAGTCATTATGAATTCATAGGAAAAATGTGATAGTAAAAAACCATGAGCCCTTTAAGAAGCTTTCAGACTTATACTTATAGGGCTCTTGGTTTTTTACTATCACATTTTTCCTATACTTACAGAATTGCATTGTAAATGCATAATAGTACATTACAGCCGAGGACAGGTAAGTAAGAAATTACATTGTCGAGGATGGTTTGAAGCACGAGCCGCAGGCGAGGGCTTTAATCATTCGAGGCAAGGTAATTTGCTTACCGTACAAGGCTTGTACAGTGCTTTTCTCAAGAAATGCGAGGAAATAAAAAAAAACTGTTTAACTAAATAATATAATTATTAAAATTTATATCACACATGTTCGGGCAATTATTAAATGTAAATGTTATTGTTTTCCCGGGCACACTTATGTATAAATCGCCCATAATAATATTATTTTAATGATGTACTTATCATTAAAATACGCCAACAACACAGATTCTGAAAACGTATGCGCCTTTTTTCACTTTTCCAAATCAGATCGTAGGTTTTCATATATCTTTCTTTTGATTTTGCTGGCAGTACCTAAGTTTTCTGTAATTAATTTTGCTTCTGCTCTCATATTTGGTGGAGTAGGTAGGTACATACGATGTCTGTATATGTTTCATTGGCAGAACTCATTTTGATAATTTATTACACAATATAAACTGTATTGATATCAAATCAACCGCTGAAAATCATTCGCGCCGTTTTTTTAATATTGGTTTGTGAGGCCAAGTGGAACGGTCATACAGCCTATTGATACTTACTACTTGCTACTAAAATGCGCAACTTCAATACCCGCTTCTGGGCGGTAGATGGCGCTGTACATATTTCCCATACAAAATTACTCGTAAACATGGAAGTATTATTTAGGTAATACTTCCATGCTCGTAAAGGATATTTTGTCTATGATAAATCTCATTTTGTTTTTTCGATTGATGTTCGTGCTAAGGCTACATAGCGCTTGTGGTACATTACGAAGTAATATACTCTGTGCGCACCGTATTTAAAAAAAAGTTAACCTAATTATGATATAATAATTACCTATAAAATAATAATAATAATGTGGCTGTACACGGAGCGAAAATCTGACAAAAAAACATTATTTTTTACTAAAATTGTCATAAACCCGAGGACAACAAATGTCTTGTAATAATTGTAAATCGATTTTTGTAAATGCAGTTAGTAAATATTACATGTAACGTTTTTGTAATTTCAAGAGTGGTTTAGTGTATACGAATTGATGACGTCATAGACAAATACTAAGCAGTTTTGTAATTTTAAGAGTTCAATAGTAATATCGGGAATGATGACGACATTGACAAATACTAAACCGTTTTGTAATTTTAAGAGTTCAATAGTAATATCCTGAATGATGACGTCATAGATAAATACTGATTTTTAGTTTATTTAGTTTTAGTAATTTATGTGGTTTAGCAATTAAAAGTAAAGACCCATACAAGCTGTTGTTTGTAACAGAGGCATCAAAAGAGATTTATAAACCTCTTTCGATGAATCTGTTACAACAGTATGTATGGGTCTTTACTTATAATTGCTAAACTACATAAACTACTAGAACTAAATAAACTAAAAATCACTATTTACCTATTTATAGATATGTCATAAATCTCTTAATGTTAACTTATAATTACTTTATATTAACCTACTGTGTTCGTGCAATGAAATACTCTTTTAATTTTCCTATTTTATTTATTAAAAAATAACCATGCAAATTAAAAGGGACGACGCTACCGTTTTTTGCATCAGTAACAGGTGATCATCTGGGTGAAATTTTTCTTCTTTCTAAATCTTGTTTGGGATTAAATGAGGATGGATGGAGTCATTCAACTTGCCTTTTTTAGGCCTTCGTTTAGTATTGAATTGCCGTCATGTGTGCATTTCAGTGTTTGAAGAACCTTAAACATAAAAATGTTTTATAAGTACAATAAGCTACACAACACAAAGAACAACTAGAGCTAGTAAAAATAAATACTAATACCCACATAATATGACTGATACGGGCTGGCTTGAATCGGAATTGGAGTAGTGCGATGCTGGATGAAGTTTGTGGCCTCTGATTTGACTGTGGAACTGTAACTGTTTGCTATAGTGGGTTCTTTGGTTCTTCTATTAGAAGCGATGCCAATAATGGGTCTTCCTCAAACAGATTACTGTACTGACTGATAGGGTAGGCGCCTGGAAATAAAAAATGAGTTTCATGAACAAATTTTTACACCTCTCATACAGTTTACTCTCTACAAACTCTTACATACAGTAACCAGGGTTATTAAGTTCCAAAGTAAATGACTTGTCAATAAGCTTACCACAGAATGCACCAACGTATTCAATGAGACGCCAATTTCCTAAAGATCCCTGATGAGATTGTCCATTTTTAGGGTTTTTTCACTGATTATTGATGATGTTGATTTTTGAAACACTAAAACTTGGACCACCATTTCACTTGACACAAGCGACAATTTGATCGTTTTGGCACATCCATAAATAGCGACGAATTTTCTTTAATTTTATTATGACCGCAACGTGTCACTTTAGAAACGCGTGCGCGTGCAAACTAGAAAAGGAACGAAATGGCGAACAGCCGGACAAGTAGGTACAGACAATTATTAAAATGGAACTTGGAATTACAAAACGTGTTTGTTTTATTGTTTTAAGAAATAGGTACGGTAGTAATTTCAAGAAAATTGTTTGTAAATTTAAAAATGTTGTTATTAAATATCACAAAAGTTTGTAATATTGCCATGTACTAAACACATTTCTTGAAACTACAAATGACCTTTTTTAAATACACTAAATAAGTTTGCAAAAATTACAAAACTTTAGCTATATTTACCACAATTTGCAATAACCATGAAAATATGTAATATCTTACATTTACTAAAACTGACTTTTAGGAATTACAATTACAAATACTAAGGTTTTGCTTAAAAGCAATAATGGTTGTTAAAATAGCAAAACTTTTGTAAGTAATATAAAAACTTAGTTTTTTCGTCAAATACAAAACAGTTTCTTAATTTTTGGTGGTCTTTTTTTTCTCCGTGTATGGTGCAAATGTCCCTTTGCTTTTTCTGTTTTTATACACAGGAATAACGAAAGAAAAAATAAAGAAAAAAAGTTGGTAATAATATCTTTGGGTAGTACCTTTTCCGAGGTAAACATTCTAAATTTGAAAATCACTGCAGTAATGAATTTCAGTACTTACTTACTGCACTAAAATCAGTGCAGTAAGTAAGTACTGAAATTCATTACTGCAGTGATTTTCAAATTTAGAATGTTTACCTCGGAAAAGTGCCACGTACTGCATTCTTTTCTCAAATATAATATTAACAATTCAGAGCATAAGTGTGAAAAAATAATATAAAATCTCATTATGAATTTATTCAGATTAATCGACACCCAAATTTTTCCACAACGCTTTTAATTTACCAATAACTATACCTACTCAGCAAACCGTCATTGCATTTCCGGAAGTTCCATTGTTGTGTAGATCTTCTTTTAATGGTTGGCGTTGTACAGTTACCGGCTCATCTTAATATATCGACTGCGGTGTAAAATAAATCGTAAAGGGGCAGTGGCAGCGGCGGGCGCAGCGAGTGCACTCGAGTTGCCCCCGTGCTGAATCAGCCCCCCTTCCCGTGCCCCCCCACCCCAGCCACAGCCGTTCACTTATCACCGCTCATGCCACTTGATGGACAAGGACGTCTTTTAATACGAAAACCAAATTTCAGGAAAGCCCAAATTGAAAGAGAATCTAAATAGTCGAGTAGTTGGCGCCACGCCAATAGTAAAATAAAGTTACTTTACTTTCCTGCTACGATACCGTTAAACAGAAGGCTAATTAATAAAAAAAATGAAGTAGTTTTTCGTATTTATTCAATAATCGACCCGTCTCACAACCAGCTCCGATGGGACTTGAACCCACGACCTTTCGCTATTTTCAAATTTTAATTCAAATTTATTCAAATCATTATTAGATTAGGAATTAGTTTTTAAACTGGGAAAACAATTAATTTTGTTTTTACTTTATTTAAGTCGGTTTGGTTGAATTTATATTTCGATACTTTAAGAACAAGCTAATCCACAGAATATATAATAGTACTAACGTGCTAATCATTGAGAAGTTCAACGATCGATTTCAAATCCTCTAAAAATCATAAAGCTAGTCTTCGAAACTTACAAGTAGGTACCTAACTATCTATCTGAAATACTGTTGCAGTAAGTAACTTACTAAACGAACTTGCTCACTCACGCAAGTTCATCAAACAAACAGGAGCGGGATGCGGAAATTGAAGCGCGCGTCGCCGGCGCCGGTCGGAACCCTGAACCCGCTGCAAAGGACCCTCCTCGTCGTGTGACGCTTCTGAAATTATGCAGCATACTGAAAACTTTACTTTACCTTTCAAGTTTTGAGTTTGACTAATATCAGGCTTCAATTTTAGTTTATAAATGCAGGGTGCATACACTTATGTGTAGTTAGTTAGTGTACCTATACTAATAGGTTATATTAATTTACCTAACAGTAATTTTAATGCTTTCTGTTTGCAGCAGCAGCAGACAAGTTATTTATATCACCCGTTTCGGCATCGGTGGTAGATCTTTATCTTAAAGACTCCATAAAATATCTGCTATTATTATGGACCGCCTCCCTGTGGAGGCGCAAAGTTGCCGACTCGCACACACATGTATACAGCTGCAGCCGGTAATCACTACCTACTACTTACTACGCTGGCTCACCGACCCGAAGTGGATCTTAGCCTCCGACATTAAAGTAATAAGCCGGTAATCAGATACATTATTTTTACGACGAGGTTTCTTCGATTCATATTTTTATAACAAGCCTGACAAATGCACATCGAATAGCGTTGAATGCCTAAAGTGGAGCAGTAAGCTTCGGACACTTGTACTAATTGGTGTGATTATAAGAAATTTATTGATACATTTACTTATGTAAGTATCTACTCTCGTTTTGTCTTCAAAAGTAGTTAATCATAGGGTTATTTAGTTTCAGACTAGATACATTGGGAAACTTATCGGCCCACAGCAGTCTACTAATTGTAGCGCCTTGCAGCGCCGGGTGTTGCTTTAAAATATGTCCCTTCATTTTGTTCGTTGTCCCTAGCAGCCCTTTGACAAGTTGCAGCGCGCGCGGCTCCGAGAACGTACTAACATAACCCTACAACTATGCGCCTACTAAAAGTTTCCGAAATACGCATTATTGCTTTTAATTCATAAGCAATTACAATCTTGTAACTCCTATTATTTTTAAATGCAGTGCTTTTACAGAAAACTAATAAATTATTAACAGCGGCTGTCTAAAAATAATTGAAAATGTGAAATTGAATTGTCGACTTTGTTCGGAAACTTGCTGAGGGTGTAGAGGAGGGTGGGAGGGCGAGAATAAGTACCCAATACGAAAGTGGCTGATTGGAAATTTTCAATTATAAACCTTAGTAAAGCAATTGATCAGTTAACAGTACCTATATAATTAGAGTTCCTATTGTGGTCTAAACAGTAACCTACATTGTAGTTACCTACATTGATTCTTCCCAATTTCAGAGCGGCGTAGTAAACGTTACACCACGCCAGTATTAAAACATGACACGCAACGCACGTTTCGTTATAATATGAATAAAGTAGCTTAGAGAAGTACTAATATAAATTTTGTGAAAGTGGGTACTATTACAATTTATATTGAAATGTACTTCAGCTGGAGCACTCGGCGAGCGTTGCCAATGTTACATTTCCATTTAAACCGTTTGGCGTCGTGGCTGCCAGCTTTTCTGTGGTGTCAAGGAAAATAAGGACTTGTAAAAATAGCAGGCATCAAAAATTGAGAATTAATTTTATTATTACGTACGACAGGATCGTAGCATCGCAGCACGTACTACGAGTTATGATTACGACACAACGATTAATTTCTCGTAGTCGGTTGCTACGAGACTATGTTCTCGTAGTCGCTACGGTTGCTACGAGACTATGAGCTGTAGCGATTTCACGTATTGAATAACCTCAATATATCTTTAATTTCCCTATTTCCGATAGGTGAAATTAGTATTAACGCTAGCCCGCCTGTGGTGCTGAAGCCCCGGAAGTGGGGGGAGCGTCGGGGCGTGATTTAGCGTCGCGGCCGGGCACGTCGCGCGTATCTGCGACACTTTTTGAAATATGACCGGCGCCGCATGCTAATGGGCGCTGTCGTATGATGCTGCCGCCGAGCGCCGCCGCCGGAATGACAATTACCTGATTGATAACGTAATCGACGACATATTTGGTGTACGTTGTCACTTCCATCATTTTTAGGGTTCCGAATCAAAATTGTAATAAGGTTTTAGTAAAAATTTCATTTTTATGACAAGCTTTTTTGCCGACTGTACTTTTATATTGTTGTCATCTGAACCAAACCTGTATACAAAATTTCAGCTCCATCGAACACTGGGAAGTGGGTCAAGTTAAGCTTGCAAGATTTGTCCCGCACTAACTAACTAACATGGCAAATTAATAAAAGGCTTGTAAGTAATAAGTTTTTAATAAAAATTTCATTATTATGACAACCTTTTTTGCTGACTGTACTTTAATATTGTATTGTCATCTAAACCAAAACTGTATACAAAATTTCAGCTCCATCGGACACTGGGAAGTAGGTCAAATTAAGCTTGCAAGATTTGTCCCCCACTAACTAACAAACTTACTAACATACTAACTAACTAACATGGCAAGTTAATAAAAAGCTTGTAAAAAAGGAACCCTTATGGTGCGACTTTGTCTGTCTGTCACAACTGGATATCTCGAGAACTACTAATGCTATCAACTTGGGAATAGTTTTAGATGACGATTGCCCAACTATTTTGCAAATAACAGAGAAGTAATGTTTTTTATATTTTTTGCAACAGACTAAAAGGGGTCTTAAAAAATTCGAAAAGGGGCTACTAGGGCATATATGGAGTATCATATGAAAGAGCGCTGCTTGCACATTCTCAAACTTTTTTTTTTTTAGGCCGCATAGTTTTCGACTTTTGATAAAAAATGTAAAAAATACCGTTGTACTAGAATATGCAATGCAATCTCTGCGAAAGTTCGAGTATATGTATGTTACATCCCGGAGGAAATATGATACTGTTCGGTCAGCTGGGAGGCGGCACGCACGTCACTGGCAATGGCGGTGGCGGGATTTAAGCGGGAGATTTTGCTCGCTTCTGGACTGCAGGCTGATCCCGCACGAAGGAGATAGGGACCGGCATACGACCACGCTAAAGAACTACAATACTTTATAACTACGATCTAGGATCTCCGAGACGTGAGAGGAAAACTAGTAAACATTTCTATGGGAATTATTGGAATGCGTAGGTATTGTGGAGGAACACACAGTATAAATATAAAATTTACGTATTTAATACGGCATTATCATAATAGAGATGGCAGGTTGCATCACGCAGGCAGTTTGCGATTATTCGAGTCCCCTCTAACGCAGTCCCCCAGTGGTTGCTTGAAATAATAATAATAAAATCATTTACTAATTTTGCATAAGTACTTACATAATTGATTAATTAAAGGAAATATTTCCTTCTTGAAATATGTTTCTTTTTAACTGTAAGCTACCCTAACTAATGTAGTGTGTGCACACACCTCAGATCATATAATACTATACTAGGTATATGATCTGAGGCACACACAGACTTACCTCTTTCCACATAAGCCACGCAGTGGTGAAAACTGGAAGGTTTAATAAATATTTTCTTACAATCACACCAATTATCTAAGCCCGTAGTTAATTTCTTAAGAAACGTGTCTACGTGAACTTGATAACGGATAAATATATACTTAAATACTTTTTGTTTGTAAATACATACTTAATATACGTAGAAAACACCCAGACCAAGACAAATAGACATGTTCATGCACACAAATATTTGTCTTGTTCGGGAATCGAACCCGAGACCTCTGGCGCAGAAGGCAGGTAGTTTACCCCTGCGCCAAATCGGTCGTCAAATTCGCAAGGTTTGGCGCAAGGGGTTAGTAATAAAAGACTGTTGTTCTGTACCTAGTCTAATAATCGAATGATCCCTTTAATTAGGCTTACAGCGCCTTATATATGGGAAGAGTGTTGTGTGTGCACACACTAGGTACACTAAACTCTCAATAGATTTTTTTCTCAGAATAGAATTTAATTTTTTAAAGGAAGTAAAAGAACCGAGAGTTTTTTGCTGTTCTTTATTCTTTTAAGTTGTATCGAAGTACGAGACTCATTTGGTAACTTGGGTCGGTCTTTACTGAACTTAATTGTCCCCAAGTCGTCTAATGAGGGAGACATTTAGCGACGCTAATTATAGCGAAGAGTCCTAGTTGTCGCCTTCGGATGCGTCCACGCTACTCGCCACCTACTAGTAATTCCAAGTTGTCGTCCATTGCAGTTTTGTACCGAACCCGCTCGTGCGCTCGCCGAATCCATAAATAGAAATCGATTGGTATTCCAAAGTTCTTGTTAACGAATTGAAGCGACGTCAACTTTGAAGTCGCACAATAGTAACTTGGTTCAACCATTTAATTAAAAATTGCAGCTCAAGGAATAATGTTTCTTTTTCAGTCGACTTCGAGTTCGGTTAAAGTAACTCCGGTTCTTTGTCAAATTGTTGGCATTTGTTTAAGCTAGGTAGGGCAGAGGTACCCTTTGTGGCCACTTTAAGGATTTTTTGACTTTTAAGCACTAAGTACTAAATGGTCTTAGGTATTTAAGACACAAATTATATCTTAAATTATAGATAATTTATCTACCTTTAAAGGTACATTATTCAAATTTATAAAAGTAAAATAGTTTTTTTATTATATTACACACAATTTGTGAGAGGTGCCAAATGTACCGGTTTTGGCCACTTACTGATAGTTAAACTTTTGTAAGTATTGCGAAAAATCAAAACCAAACCCAGGTAAAATCAATATATTCTAATGCGCTAGAAACCAGTCAATTACAAAACAACAATTTAATTGTAAAAAAACAAAGGTTTATAAAGTATTTCATCCAAAACAAATTTCTTAAAATTTTCATACAAAACATTTTTTCAACCAGAAAATGGAATTTATTGAAAAAAAAATTATGACATAAGGAATTCTAACAGTTGTTATTATTACCTTAAAAAACCTTATTTTAATTGCCTTTATCAAAAATGGCTAAAAGTTGTTTAGAAAACTTTTAGAGCAAAAAGTGGCCAAAACCGGTACGCCTGCCCTACCTATATTGATTTCGTAAAAATAAAACTCTGGCATGATGAAAAAGAGGACGTAAGTTTGCATTGGGAATATCCGTCCGTATTTCCATGCTTAAATATAAGTAAATTTTGACGAACTTTCTTCATAACGAACACCATTTCTTGTAAGTACTCAAAATTATTGCAAATAAATAATATCATTCATTCATTCATTCATTCTGACGAATTTACCGATGAAAACATTTTCACGTTTTATTTATTGATATTTATGACAGTACGGAACCCTCGGTGCGCGAGTCCGACTCGCTTTTGACCGGTTTTATTTTTTTATAAATTATTATTTTTTCTAAGTTTACCTACATTACCGACTACAACCAATTAATTTGTGGGAGTTTTGTCTGCGGGCCGGCAAGCGGACGGGGCGGCGGGCCGGACCCGGCGCGGCGCCTGAAGCCCCCAGTACAGGATGGCCGATCATGGTAGGCGACCATGACCAATACATCGTACATTGACACTTTTGAACGAACAAGTTTAAAAAGGTTCTTTCAAAAGTGTCAATGTACGACCTGTACTGGGGGCTTTATCTCGGCAGTTCGGCACGTGCCGACGCCCGCCGCCGCGCCGCGCCGCCCGCCGCTGGCGAGCAGGGTCGCTCGCTATCTGCCACAAGGAGGTACCGCGCACACAAATGGTTTATTCATCCCGCAGGGACCGCAGCCGCAAGCTTTAAATTCCTTATCTTTATGCCTTCGAATTTACCCTTGATTCGAACAACTTTAGATTACTCATAATTTGTGCTATCTGGGAATGTAGTGGTCGAAGATGTAGAGATCGAAATAGTTGGCACATGATATTATTAAATACTTGTGTTCATTAGTTTATAGTATAACCACAGAACACGGAAAAAATAGTAAAACATTTCGCACTATGGTTTTGCATGTGATACTTAGTTCGAGCTAATCACACATAAAAGTAAAAACTTCTAAGACATTTTTATGAATAACTAGCTTTCAGCCCGTGGCTTCGCCCGCGTGGAGTACACGACGTTATTCCACGGGAATGTGATATTTTTTCCGGGATAAAAAGTAGCCTATGCTGCCTCTGCCTATATTCCTCTCCAGGCTACAAAGTATCTGTGTCCCATATTTCAGCAAAATCCGTTCAGCCGTTTTGGCGTGACTGAGTAACAAACATTAAAACATCTAAACTTTCACATTTATAATATTAGTAGGATGGATTATGTTAATGTCCACAGTTCTCCTCCCGGCGCGGGGCGGCGGCGCCCTACTATTAGTGTAGTCAATGAAGCTAGTTGACCCCCACAGTAATTCCTCAGTCACAAAAAACTTTACAGCATGATAAAGTATCAACAAATTAAAAGTATGGTATAAATTTCCAAAAAATAATAATAATAGAAGGTTGGGTATTTTTTAATGAAAGTCTTATTTCATTGATATCTTTTTTAGGAAAAATGCTCCGTCTAAAGTTTCTTCACCGGACATATTCATGTAACGTATAAAAACAATAATATGAAATATCCAAAAAACTATCCCAGCAGAAACACCAAATTTTAATAAAACGATTGGGGTGACTTGAACTGAAAAATGTCTCTGTCGAACTTTTTAACGGAATTATACCATTTTGCCAAGCATACTCATGCTTGAAAAAAGTTTTGGATTTTTATCAAGTATCACATACTAGTATAAATAACTCATTTGGTAAAATAAATTTGGACTGAGAAATTACTCGGTTCAATATATAAACAGATTTGTTTATTTAGGTATAAATACCTAACTTCCGTGTGAGTTTTTTTTTGGATAATCATTTAAAAGTTTATGGCTCATGCTATTTTATAACCCAGCAAAGTTTCATCGACTGAGGAATTAGTGTATGGGTCTCCATACAAAGAATCTGTTCATTGCCTACACTATATCGCGGCTTTGCAGCAGCATTGTTCAGGATTCGTAAAGTCATCGATTCGTATTCAATTAGCGTTTATTGCTGCGGCCGCGGGTGATGCTTGATGAGGGCAATAAGTTTGTATGAAATATTCACAATGGATATTAATTTCTCAAAAGTTTGCCCTGTTGTTGTGTAGAAGTGAAAAAAGTTCTAATCACTAAGCGGCAATGTTAATAAATGGGCATCTTAGTGGAAGCTCTATTCGGGCTAAAGTTGCAATGTCACGTCGTCACGTCGGGCGGGCGGATAAACACGCCACAAGCTCGCTGTTCACTCGAAGCGTGAAACGCTGGGCCTACAAATATTATTCTGTGGCTGGGCTCGCTCGCACGCACGGACGCACGCACAGATAACTACAACGCATGTACGCATAGCAACTATCCTAATATTACAGTACAGTCATGCCCCACTTTACATATGTAGATTAACAATGACGCATACACGTTATTACAGTAGGCCTAGGGTGGATGGGCGTTTTCACATTGGACGATAACGGTAACGACACGATATCGGCACGATATCGTCGGACTGGCAGTTTCATACAATCACTACTAAATGCTTTCACACTGTGTCGTTACCGTCAACGATATCGTCTGTCGTGCCGATATCGGTGACGACACAAGTGCGGAAGATGCGAAGCCGGTTATTAACGAAAGTAACCAAGGGTAATTAACAGTTTATCTGTTATTTACTGCATTTTTGGGGTTTTACGCTAGAAGCCACCGCTAGGTAGCGCTTGTTTCTTGATTTGCTAGGTGTGAGTTCCGCGACGATTATGCCTGCTTGTTGATTGGTGGAGAGGAGAGAGGAGGTGGATCTCCTCCCGCCTCACCTCTCCCTTCTATTTCGAGTATGTAATATCGACAATGACCGAACGATAGTAATAATTTTTAAGTGACTTCAAAAAAAAGAAGCTTCTCAGTTTGACCTGTATTTTTTTGTATGTATGTTTGTCCGCGATTATCTCGCTTTTGGCTGAACTGATTTAAAGCGGGTTTTCAGGAAAGTATTTGTTACATTTAGGATTAGGTTTTAGTATTTTAACCGACTTCAAAAAAGGAGGTTCTCAGTTTGACCCGTATGTATGTATGAAGGTTTGTCCGCGAGATGCGGTTTTCAGAAAAGTATTTGTTACATTTAGGAGAAGGTTTTGGTATTACAACCGACTTTGAAAAAGGAGGTTCTCAGTTTGACCCTTTATACATTATGTATGTTGTACATTATGTTTTGTATTGTTTGTACATTATGTATGTTTGTCCGTGAATATCTCACGTTTGGCTGAATCGATTTTTTTACGTTTTACATCAGATGAGTATTTGTGATTGATGCGGTTTATGTGTACATTCCTAACATACTATAGGCACAGTTTAAGCAATCTTTCTATACAGTTGGACGACGCCCTTGAAGTTGGGCGATGCCGACGCCTGTATAGGTATTTACGTAAGTACGTAAGGGTTGTCACTTTAAAATGTGACCGTGGACCTTTTACGACCCCGGGTGGGTACATTGGTATTGCGATATTAAATTAATAATATAATTTAATAATGCAAATGCAATGTCAAAATTATTAAAAAATTTAAGACGGCGGCCGACTTTTTTGTATGTAGGCTGATTTCGATGAAACTCGGTTTTTGGTACTATTTTGACAAGAAAACAGCAACGCAATGTCAAAAAAATAAAACTCCAAGATGGCGGTCAACTTTTTAGTTTGTGGGCCGATTTCGATAAAACTCGATTTATGGTACTATTTTGACAAGAAAACATCAACGCAATGTTAAAAATATAAAGAAATCCAAGATGGCGGCCAACTTTTTTGTTTGTAAGCCGATTTGTTTCTGGTACTATTTTGACAAGAAAACAGCAACGCAGTGTTAAAAGTATTAAAAAATCGAAGATGGCGGCCAACTATTTTGTTAGCAGGCCGATTACGATGAAACTCAGTTTCTGGTACTATTTTGACAAGAAAACAGCAACGCAATGTTAAAAATATTAAAAATCCAAGATGGCGGCCAACTTTTTTGTTTGCTGGCTGATTTCGGTGAAATTCCGTTTCTGGTACTATTTTGACAAGAAAACAACAACGAAATGTTAAACATGATAAAAATCCAAGATGGCGGCCGACTTTTTTGTTATTAGGCCGATTTCGATGAAACTCAGTTTCAGGTTCTATTTTGACAAGAAAACAGCAACGCAATGTTAAAAATATAAAATCCAAGATGGCGGACAAATTTTTTGTTTGCTGGCCGATTTCAATAAAACTTAGTTTGTGGTACTAATTTAAACAAATACAAAAAACAAAACAAATTTGTCCGCCATCTTGAATTTTTTTATACTTTTAATATTGCGTTGCTGTTTTCTGGTCAAAATAGAACCACAAACTGAGTTTCATTGAAATCGGATTGCAAACAAAAAAATCGGCCGCCATCTTGTATTTTTTTATACTTTTAACATTGTGTTGTTGTTTTCTTGTCAAAATTGTACTAAAAACCAAGTTTCATCAAAATCCGCTCACAAACAAAAAAGTTGGTCGCCATCTTGGATTTTTAATATTTTTAACATTGCGTTGCTGTTTTCTTGTCAAAATAGTACCAGAAACTGAGTTTAATCAAAATCAGCCTGCAAACAAAAAAGTTGGCCGCCATCTTGGATTTTTTATACTTTTAACATTGCGTTGTTGTTTTCTTGTCAAAATAGTACCAGAAACTAAGTTTCATCAAAATCGGCATACAAAAAAAAAGTTGGCCGCCATCTTGGTTTATTTTTATTTTTGACATTGCGTTGTTGTTTTCTTGTCAAAATTGTACTAAAAACCAAGTTTCATCAAAATCGGCTCACAAACAAAAAAGTTGGCTGCCATCTTGGATTTTGGAAATTTGCCTTTTTTTTAATAAGCGAGATGAAGATTTGCACTCACTCACACTACATGTCGTATGCAACATAATATTAATTTAAAAATAAATTATAACGATAAAGTCGTGATAGCCCTGGAAGACTTGTCCCGAGTTACTATGAACGGCGTTGTATGTAACTCGGGACAACCACTCCCCCGTCTCACCCCGCAAGCCCAGCACGATTGACCTGTCTAGACGTCTCCGTCGGCCTACTGTATGAAAAGTTGCTTATTCTGTGCTATAGGTATAAATAAAACACTATCACGGATTTTTTCACGCAATTTATTTAACAACTTAGTTGTTGTTAAATAAATTGCGTGAAAAAATCCGTGAAAGTGTTTTATTTATATGGACAGTTCGCGCAGAAATCTAAGATGTGTTTATACTATAGGTACTATTTACCAAGATAATAGGTAGGTACACGAAAATTGCCTGCATGATGACAAAAAATATTTTTATAAAAAATAAAAGTGCCTTCAAAAAAATGCCGCCAAAAAGTCAGAAATAATACCTCTAACTCTAATACTGTATTCACAACAAATAACTTAAGTAGGTAAGAACTTTGAAGTGCCCGAACGTCTTGAAAGTACTTACTTACGTTATTTGGTGTTAACTCAGTATAGAGGTATTATTTATTTTTTACTTTTTGGTGGCATTTTTTTAAAGGCGCTTTTTTTTATATAGGTAAGTAATATGTGCATGTAAAAATAATGTGCCTTATTGGTGTGGATCTATAATTGGTTTACTGTAGCTATTAATAGTTTAATAATTGGTATTTTAACTATTGATCCACCAAATAAATAAAATGTCCTCGAAAGTGTCCTGGCTCATTCGAAAAAAATTATAAAACATTTTACTTCGCGCACACAGTTTATCGAAAAGAAGGTAATATATTCCCTCTAAATATCGCACTTGAAGAATAGGATCAACCCAAAATGTTCTTTGACGATATCGTTTTTTTCGCCGTAAATATAAAAGATAAAGCAAACGTAATTTGTTTACTGCTGCCATTATTACCTCGAATACCTATACTAGTATAATAACTAATATAAAACTTGGAGCCGCGCGGTTACTTTAGCTGGCGTAATGCGACTAACCGCATAGCAAGCTGCTGGTTATCGTTTCACACACCGATATCGTTCCGATATCGTGACGATATCGTGACGATATCGTGCCGATATCGGCGGACGATATCGGGACGATATCGGTGTAATATCGTGTCGTTACCGTTATCGTCCAATGTGAAAACGCCCGATGGCTGCTGGTGTTTCAATCTCCGCCTTCATAAGTTGTATACTTATTTCAAATTCGTTACTTTCTTCTCCCACCCTGTCGGACATTACAAAGCTTTACCTGAACAGTACTCCTACCTATCCTATGACTATAAAAGTTGAAACAATATTCCACAAACTGTAAAATTTCCAATGAAATCGTTGAACCAAATTCAAAGTCGACATCGCTTCAATTCGTTGAGAAGAACTTTGGAATACAAATCGATTTTTATTCAAAGGATTCGGTCGCTGACCGGACGTAAACTAAATAAAGTTGGTAACTTAACGAGTAGCGCGGAAGCATCCGAAGGCGGCGACTATTGGCGCTCTCCGCTACAATAAGCGCCGCTAAATGTCTCCCTCATTACACAACTTGGGGACAATTAAAATTTCGGTAAAGACCGATGCGAGTTACCAAGTTACCAAATGAGTCTCGTACTTTGAGACAACTATGGACCATGTTATATTTATATCACAACTATGGAATTTATTCAAATTAATTTATCAGAATTTATCTGTATTTGATTTTATTAAAATTCATTGCATTTTATTCAATTTAATAATGTTTATAATACCTAGTAGCGACATTTCAAATCATAAATAAGTAGGTAATTCATTTTCATTTATATACCTACATAGCTACAAAGTAGCAATAGCAATCATTCAAAATGTGTATAATTACAATAGGTAGGTAGGTAATTTCCGGTAGGTACCTAGCAGTAGTAGCAAGTGCGACGAATGGCAATCATTGCATGTGAAAAATCACAATAACAACTCTCAGCTCTTACTTTTATAAATACTTACCTACCTAAATCCTTTGAAAAATAAAATTATATTCTGAGAAAAAATACTTAGGTACTATTGAGTTATGTTACCGTTGCTTACACCTGGGGGGCTACCGGCAAAAAAACATGATGGACATGGGTTTTATTTGACATTTGAAGCCCATATAAGGACAAAATAATATGGTCTTCAAATGTATCCTTTTTTTTGCCGGTAACGGCATCCCTGTTCCACCGCAGCAGATTGTTTCTCATATAGACATAACGATTATTATCGACTAGCGGATCCTAGCGGTTTCACCCGCGTGGTAAGTACCCGTTCCCGTGGGAATATCGGGATAAAATCGGTCCAGTAGTTTCGGAGCCTATTCGACGCAAACAAACAAACAAACAATCAAAACTTTCCTCTTTATAATATTACTAGCGGCCGCCCGCGGTTTCACCCGCGTGGTTCCCGTTTCCGTGGGAATATCGGGATAAAAAGTACATATAAACCTTCCTCTTGAATCACTCTATCTATTAAAAAAAACGCATCAAAATCCATTGCGTAGTTTCAAAGATTTAAGCATACAAAGGGACATAGGGACAGAGAAAGCGACTTTGTTTTATACTATGTAGTGATATAGATGAGGCTGTACCTCGTTCCATCACTAAACTGTCTGACTTTTTTGTTTGTGTTCCTTTTTGTGAAACTGGCAGTGAGACGGACTATAGACGAGTTTCTTGCCGGTTTTTCTCTAAGTTCTCTCGTAGCTTCTTTGACGTACTTACACAACATTTCACAAGTATCGATGTATCAGCCAGACTGATTAATAGTAGATTGTATTACAAGGGAGCAAAATAATATATTTACGGCGAGGGTGCTATTTTGAATCCAGAGCGCAGTGAAGGATTCTAGAGTAGAATCTCGAGTGCAGCGAGGGATTCTAAAGTAGAATCCTGAACGCAGCGAGGGATTCAATATACGCCACCCGAGGTGAAAATAATTTTGCGGCCGAGTAATACACTCTGCTTTTCATCCCCCTCTATAAGAAAAGCAGTAAAGACAACTCAAACTACCTACCTTTCTTTGTCGTTCGGATACATCATAGCGCTAGTCGGGCAAGAAAAAAAAATTGAGTTTTGAAATAAAAAAAAAATTAAATAAAAAAAATATATGCCCATCAGATTTCTTATAAGTATCTCCGGGGATGCCGTAGGGGGGTTGAAAATTTTGTTAGATTTTAGCTACGACTCACCGTTTACGAGATATTCTCAATTTTATAAAATTCCGTTTTTGAAAATTTCTCGGTCCCTAAAAAAGTCCCGGCCCCATACAAAATCAGTTGCTTTTTTTTTAAGTAGCACACCCTTTGCTACACTCCAACCAATGCTTCTTTAATTATGTTCTAAATTAAAATCTCATTTATTCCCTCTTGTCATAACAGGTAAAAAATGAATCGTTTTGGACCCTGTTATTAGATAAAAAATCATCGCTTTTCGAATCGATGGGATGAAAAAATTATTAATTTTCATTTTATGATGGAGGTGGAGCCGTTTTGAGTAAATGCCGACGTTGGCAGCTCTAGCGAAGAGCTTTACTATAGAAAATGATCCTATAAAGTAAGGTCACAGTCTATTCTATATATTTCCCTTCCCTTATGGTCTTGACGTTGGCAGGTCAGAACGACACGTCTACATACATCGCTCTGCTCGTGCACTCTTTTTTTTTGCAGACTTGAAACGTCAGGCTGTCATAAACATTGAGAATTGAGAAACAATGGGGGAGTTTCCTGCAGTAATTTTTCGATGCACTAGATGGCGCTGTAACTCTAATACAACCTATTTTTTTCAGCATTTATGGCAAAGGATTAGTTCATTGAGCCTTAAAAAGACTTGTGTGTCGGTCGGTTGTACTGTCAAATTAATCTGTATGGTTTTTGTGATTGAAGTTCACTTTCTACCTTATCTGTGGGATAATAATGTACTCTTTGGTCGATGATTGATTATTTTAAAAGCGGCCCATTCACGGCAGGCCGCCCCGCCATCCGTCTCGCCTCACGCAGGATAGTGAATGTTGTTGCAGAAGCCTCCTGCGACAACATTCACCATCCTGCGTAAAAGCCTAGTTTACATTGGTCGAGTAGGCGGCCGAGTTGAGTAGCGAGCGACAAAAAGCAGGCTAACTCGACCAATGTAAACGAAAGGGCGAGTAAACTGGGTAGGGCTAGCACAACTTGAGCGCGACTCGAGTGACAAAGAGTCGCGGGCACTTTCAACCAATCAGATCGCTCGTAGATAGCGCGCGCGACTTAAGGCGAAGTGCTGATTGGTTGAAAGGAGCGCGACTAAGAGTCGCGCTAAGTTGTGCTAGACCTACTGAGCGAGTCGAGTGGTCTCGCGCGGAGCATAGTTGCTCGGCCAAGTTGTTCCCCACCACTTGTAACTCGACTCGTCTGCCTACTCGCCCTGTGTAAACCGTTGACTCGCTCGGAAAACCAACTGGGCCCAGTACTTTTACCAGAGGTTCTGGGTAGCCGATAGCCGGTAGCCCCCCATAGATTTTTACTGCTTTGTTCTATTGAACATTGCTAGCTAGTTATCGTCATACCCGACGTCTTAAAACAAGGAACTGATAGCGGCTATTTTCTTTATAAAATAGACTTATAGTTCCCAAAAACGTATGAAGTTCATACCCATAAAGTTACGCGGTAGCCCCCAGGTCGCTAGGCCGCCGAGCTGCTCTTTTAATGTAAACTAGGGCGGGACGGCCTGCCGTGAATGGGCCGCTTTAGTCTTCCTATTAGGCGCCCATTAGACTGAAGGTTTTGCTGTCAGTTTGCTATCATTCACGATTCTTTTAGCTAATCAAAATGAACCATTCATAAACGCTGCCCGAAGTTCCTCTTTACCGATTGGTTAGATAGTCATGAGTGATGGAATTGACTGATTGTTGCATGACCGTCTAATGTACGCCTTACTACAGACATACTATTTTCTTTGCTATTTTCTATTTGGTACTTTTTCGTTTACTTCTTCAGAAAAAGTTAGGTCGCTATAGTGGGGTAGCGCCATCTAGTACAAATTTTTGAACTGCACGATGAAACGTCAAAAGAAACTCTCTCATTAAAAAACATTGTTACGCCTAATTGTTTGTGGCACAATGCAAAATCGCAGTCAGTAAAAATCTGTAATCAAATAGGTAACAATGTGCAAAACATGACGACAAATGAGGCGCGGAACAAATGAAGCAAATGAAATTCCGTCCGGCGACGGCTGACGCTGCTATTAACGAGGACTGTCCTGAGCGACTTTAACTCTTATGCCGTTAGGGTCGTTAATAGCTTGCAGGAGAATTAGTGTACAGAAATTGTGGCGAAATGCATTCGTTTCCGTCGCCGAAGCTTTCATCCGGGTCGGACAGCCCGCACACGGCACAGTTGGCCAGCGTTGTAGCTCCAAGCTATCGTCCGTCATGGAGTTAGGGCATGTACGTACATACAGTACTGAGGGTAAATACCTATATCCGACACGATTACTTATTATGCTAGTAGTAGATTGGAACAAAACAAAATTTTCATGTAGTACTAGGTCTTATGGAAAAAAAGCTGCACTTTGTGATAAAGGAAAGCCGCTTTGCACAGTGATACTAGGGACAAAAATAATCGATTTCACCCGCAGCAGCGAAAGTTTCATCCCTTAGGAACATAGGTGGCGCCACTTCTTTAAAAAAATTATTAAATAATTCTACAAGCCAAACTACCGCACCGATTTTGATAAAGTAGGTGTCAAATGAAAGATAAGTACATAATCTATCAAAGAAAAAAATATATTATAAAATAATACATTTAAAAATGCCCAAATATTAGCTTTTCTTGGAAGAATATTGAGAAATTTGTCGGATTTTACTTAATTTAAAAAAATAATTGTTCCGTGGGGTATTTTTTTATCCACTAATATTGTTGACAATTTAATAGAGTATTTGATAAGTAAAACTGCTTGTCGATATCTTTAATAATTATGGAGTTATAAAATTACTAATGAGGGCAGTAATTGCTCGGGCGCACCGATTTCAATGATCTATGTATGAAACGACTTTTTTGTCTTTATGCATATTGCATATTTCTTATATACATTTAAAAATATATTTTAAAAAGTATGTGAAAGATTATTTTTGTGAAGTTTAAAAAAATATGTCAGAAGTTTTACTTTAGAAATACCTAATGCAAGTAAAATACATAACAATTTAATCATAATCTTCTTTAAAACCGACGATAATACTGTTTGAACTGAAAGAGAAACAAAATCTTATTATTTAGTGCAAAATGCAATAGTTTAATGATTTTAATTTAGATAAGTATCTACTCAATGATAAAGGTAATTGTTAAATTTTATTGGAAATAATTTTGAATTGTCTATCTTTTATACATTAACCTTGGATTTTCACAGCCACTATTACAAAATTTGCACGGTAGAGTACATGGTAGGCCGATGCATCGACAGCTACTGGCGCATAGTATTGCAGGAAGTTCTGTACCCGCAATAGTCGAGAAGGTTTAATTTTGACCCTACTAAATCGGCGTAGCAGTGAACCATTTAGAAGTCCATCCCCCTTGTGAATTTTTGTGCCATTCCCAAGAAAACATAGCCTATTTGGACACAAAAATAGGCTAGTGACAAGCCTTCCCCCGATATTAGCCGCATTTAACAAACATGCCTTGCGTGCAGCTTATCAAGCAGGCGATATATGGGGTAACGCTTTGAATTTAAGAGCCCCAATTCCATGTCCAGCTTCTTGGGGATGGCACAAAATTTCACAAGCGGGATGGACTCCTAAATGGTTCGCTGCTACACCGATTTGGTTAGGTCAGAGTTAAACCTTCTCGATCATTGCGGGTGCAGAACTTCCTGCAATAGGTACTATGCGCTGTTCCTGTCGATGCATTGGCCTATCACGTACTCTACTCTACAGTGCAAATTTTGCAATCGTGACTGTGAAATAAAAGATACACAATTCAATAGCTTTCAGGCGGGATACTACTACTACGGGCTACTTATAGGGCTCGTGGTTTTTTACTATCACATTTTTCCTTTAAGTACTTACAAAATTGCATTGTGAATGCATAAATTAACTTTATGCATTCACAATGCAATTTTGTGTTGTGTGTTGTTTTCTCAATTAACTTTATCATTGAGTGGATACTTCAAAATCATTAAACTATTGCATTTTGCACTAAATAATAAGATTTTTTTTAAGTTCAAACAGTACCATCGTCGGTTTCAAAGAAGATATGATTAAATAAAATTATTTTGTCATGTATTTTACTTGCTTTAGGTATTGCTAAAGTAAAACTTCTGACATATTTTTTTAAACCTCACAAAAATAAACTTTTACATACTTTTTAAAATATATTTTTAAATGCATATAAGAAATATGCAATATGTATAAAGACAAAAAAAGTCGTTTCATACATAGATCATTGAAATCGGTGCGCCCGAGAAATTACTGCCCTCATTAGTAATCTTATATCTCCATAATTATTAAAGATATCGACAAGCAGTTTTTCTTATCAAATACTCTATTTAATTGTCAACAATATTAATGGATAAAAAGATACCCCACAGAAAAATTATTTTTATAAATTTAGTAAAATCCGACGAATTTCTCAATATTTTTTCAAGCAAAGCTAATATTTGTGCATTTTTAAATATATTATTTTACAATATATTTTTTCTTTGATAGATTAAGTAATTATCTTTCATTTGACACCTACTTTATCAAAATCGGTGCGGTGGTTTGGCTTGTAGAATTTTTTAATTATTTTTTTAAAGAAGTGGCGCCACTTATTTTCCTAAGGGATGAAACTTTCGCTGCTGCGGGTGAAATCGATTATTTTGGTCCCTAGTATCACTGTGCAAAGCGGCTTTTCTTTATCACAAAGTGCAGCTTTCCGACGAAATATCGCCATAAGACCTAGTACTAATGGGGCTTAAACGCAAAGAAAAGGAACAGTATATAGGCGGGCTGTCGATATACGTCTACTTACGCCCAGCCCGCGGGGCGGCTGGCGCGGCGCCAGCGGCGACGGTGATGCAAATTTAATGCAAGTGCAGCGGCTCTCGTATGCAACAGCCTCAGTCCCAAGCCCCCACGCGCCCCTAATATGTGTTTCGAGTTTTATCTACCCACCCATGCATAACTTCAATGCAAAAAAACGTTTGGTGATAGAATAAAGCTTTTACTGCATTCTCGATTGGGATCCATTACTAGCTAGAAACTCATCGAACATGAAAGTGGTATCGGTGACTGTCTCTGTGGTGGTGGCGAGCAGCGGGTCCAGACACAGCATGTGGTCGCGCAGGTCGGCCCAGCCGCCGTTCCCGCGCGGCGGGCGGCGCCACTCGTGCCGCTTGCGGCCGTCCTTGTCGAACAGCACCACGGCGCGCACCGTGCGCGGGTACAGCTGCCAGCCGCGCCGGCCCGCGCCCGCCACCCACGCCGCCGCCGCGCGCCCGCTCCCGAACGTGCCGGTGGACAGCACCCGGGGCGCAGACGCCGCCACCATCTCCACGAACCCTCGCGGAAACTGCTCGAACAGGTTCACCAGCGAGTAGCTCCAGCTCGCGTCGTCGTAGAAGCAGAAGTACGGTGCAAGCGCGACGATCTTCAGCCAGGTCGTCCGGTTGAACGTGAGGCCCCTGTCGTACGGCGGCCGCCACGTGTCCACCGTGAGCAGGTCGTAGGCGAGCCCGTGCGCCCACAGCCGTCCGAACGATATCACCTGCGCCGTCGTAAAGTACTCCAGCGCTTGCCGCGCATATTTCAGCATGTACAAAATATCAGGGAGTACGTAGTCACTCTCATCGAGGAAGATGACCATCCCCCTGTGCCTTTCGGACCAATCGAATTTAGTGAAGACGTAGTGCGCCTTCCACCACCAGTGGTGTTTGTGCTCGGCGCTGCGCGCGCTGCGGCCGCCGCACAGGGCGGTGTTGTTGCAGTCGTTCAAGTCGATGCCCGGAAATTTGTCGGGATTCAACTGCACCGAGTAGGGATAAAAGATTTGCATCACTTTCACAAACTTTATGCTTCGAATCAGCCTGTTTATTTGGTTATCGTAGTAGCTGTGGGAAAATATGACCATAGTTTTCGCGATGTCGGTGACTTGGCCGAGCGCGATGATGAGATACTGCAGACGCTCGACGTCTCTGTGCACCTGTACGAGGAAGATGTCGGTGTTGGGTTGGAGCGGGTAGCGGCGATCCCAGTTGTAGAACTCTGCGTCGAGGTTGAGGCGGCCGACCAGGGCGGCCAGTTCGTCGAGTTGGCGCGCGTTGCGTGCGACCGGCCGCAGCGAGTACCCCTCGGGGAAGCGCAGCAGCGGGCGAAGCGCGCGCGGCACGGCCGGCGGCGGCACCCCGCCCCGCCACAGCCTCCAGGTCGCGCTCACCGCCACCAGCGCCACCACACCCAACAAAAACGGGTTCAACCTTAACAACGGCCATTTGAAAATGTTAATAAATTTTACTAATAAATGCTTTAATGAAATTATCATAATAAACTAAATTAATTTCGTAAATTTTTGACACGTCAAAGGGCGCGTGATCGCACGACGCGATGATGACGCGACGTGTCGACCTGACAAACAGCTGACAAAGTTCGGCAGTTTATGAATTTGGCAGATAAGTCTGCGCGCGGACAAAATCGCAAACTAATCTTTTCCACGAGCTTTGAACAAAAACATTTACTGTAACTAGCGCCAAAAACGTCCCAGTAGCGCGCAGAGTACAGTGCCACAACCTTTTCTGTTCCGGTGACAGCGGCGCTACGTACGTTTTTCTTTTTTTTGTAGCATTTTAACCGGCCCTGACTTCAAAGAACTTCAGCCGCCAGCAGCGCTATGGTCATAGATGTATTATTCCTGTAGATGGATCACAAAAATAAGCTATAACTCACCCATCCTTTACCCCTTCTAACACTATCAAATTGTCATAAGATAGAAAGAGACATACATGTTAATCTGTTGCGTCGTAATTAGTGAATGTCTCCATTTTGACTATGCAATGCTAGATGACATTAGATGATGATGATGCAATGATAGTGCTGTAGTTTTTTTTTATTACAAATTATCGATAAAACATTTAAAAATAAGTTAAATGCAATGCGATACATAAAATTACAATGCATATGTATATATCGCAGGCGTATTGTATACTTCACCGTATTACATAGCAACTAGCTGTATTGGAAAACAGCACCGCATTGTAATGCGGCGGATTCAAGATACGCCGTATTCAATACGGCTGATCGAAACTACGCCGCATTGAATAATAATGAATAATGTAATTGGGCGGTTCATAATCCGCTTTTCTGACAGTTTTTAGTACTAATCGTGTCCAAAGTGCTCACGGCCTTAGAATTTTGTTTATGCTATGAAACTTCGGCATAGGTCGCTCGAAATATGGCAAAAATTTCTTCCCTCCAGACAAAAGCGCACGCTCAGCTGATCGATCTAGTGTGGCAGAATATTTTTTATAATTCGACGTATGCTATGCTCCAAAGAGAAAGTTGTTCAGTTTCTTGGTCTATGCAAGCCCTTTAATTTTGAATCAGTGCCAAATATGAAGTAGGTACTGTAATTATACTTGAGGAGATCGATGGCTCATTTGTACGCGCATTTGTGGTTGATGTTAAGCAACATTCGTTGCGGTTGGACATCTGAATGGTGACCCAAAACTTTATTATCTTGGTCTCCTCTGTGCTTCGGAAAGCACGCTAAGCCGTTGGTCCCGGTTGCATTAGCAGTCGTTGGCACCCTCATCCACCAATCCGCATTGGCTTCGCGCGGTGGGTTATGGCACTTATGGCCCGTTCTACCTGTGGTGTGCATGCACAGGGGAGGCCTATAGCTGGCTGGCTGCTGGACAGCAGTGAGGACATTAATATGATAATGATGATAATTATACTATTTATACTAGAAGGTATAGTCGTAAAACTGAACGAGATTTCTAATCAATTTATTAAATCAATAATCTGCTGAATGATATCAACTAAAAAAAATACAGATTTCACGCTAATTTTTATACTCTTAATGTATAATTTTTTTATATATAAATCCACAATTTGCTTTACTAAGTGCATCGAGCAATGAGCATATTCTTGTTTGTTGCGAAGGTCTCCAATCGTCGCCTTTTCTTACGTTTCTTATTCACGTTTCCTTTACATCGACGGCGGCGCGGCGGTGGGAAATCTGTTTAAAATTGAGAAAAATTAAGTTTAAATACAAAATTGTTAACATTACAATTTTTTATCGATATTACATAATAAAATCGGACTACAACACTATCAGGTTGGTCAAATGTCAAAAAATCCCAATTGGCTTTAAATTATATATTTTTAGCCTAAAAACATCCGATTTTCTTCAACCAAGTCAATGTTAAACTGTATACACGTACAGCGATTTAGTTTTTGCAAATACGGACCAGTAAGTTATAAAAATGTGTTCGCAAAAACACAAAACAATGAGTGTGACTTACCTCTGAAATGATATGTGTTCATTATTCTCTTTCAAAACACTCACTCTGCTTGAATAACCGGGAACAGTACAGGCCATTCTTAACAAACAACAGATTTACCGCACCACACCATCAAATCTTTCTATATTTTACTACAAAAAAAGATTTTCTTTCTGAAGCATTTGTAACCAGCTGGTTAACAAACAAATATGACGTTGACTTTTAAGTGGCGCGCGGCTCATTAAGACGCACACGTTGGGCTATTGTTATCTCTTTTTAACACACGAAATGTCGCCATTTGAGAGACGAGAGTCGATTATAGAAGGAATCGTTCAAATTTTTATGCTCCATCTACAGGAATAATACATCTATGGCTATGGTTGTACGGTTGGACGTTGGACATCAACTTGACAGCAAAATGACATTTAAAAAAAACACCTTAGTTTCACATTTTGGCCACGGGAACAGAAAAGATTGTGGCACTGGTGTCAGTGTTGCCAAGATAATTTTATTATGTTAATCTAAGTAGGTAATATTATACCAGAAGTGGCTGCATGGGTACTATAGGGTACTATGCACTAAACTAGTTAGGACATTATGAAAGCGCGCTGCTTGCACATTTTCAAATATTTTCTCTTTTTTTCTTAGACCGCATACTTTTCGACTTTTGATGAAAAATGAAAAAAAAAATACCTCCCTATCTCCGAAGTTTGCATAGAGAAAAATCTGAATTTTCTAATGTGATAGAAGTGGATAGAAGCTTATGTAAGAGCCTGTACACACTGGGCGCTAGCGTTGGCGTTGCATTTTGTATGCAAATCTACAGCGCCTCTAGTGGGCAGTAGCACATGGCAGTAGCCAGCAGTAGCAGAACTACAGATTCTCAGAGCTGGTACACACTGGGCGCTCGGCGTTGCGTTTGGCGAGCGTTGATAGAGTACACATTGCGCTCTGTATGGCGTTCGACGATCGTTACTAGGGCGAGTATACTTCTCTGTCTGGCATACATAGTAACACTAAATAAAATAAAACGCTAACGCTCGCCAAGCGCCCAGTGTGTACATGCAGTAATTTTTAACCGCCTCTGTGGTCTAGTGGTTCGCCGATTTCTGACACAGAGGTCCCGGGTTCGATTCCCAGTGGGGGTACATATTGTATTCGGTTTGGTTGGTGGTAGGTAGGACTTGTTCTTAGACCGACTGGGTAGCTACCACCATCTTATCTAAGTCTGACGCCAAATACCGCTAAATCTCTGTTCTAGCTTTTGGACTTAAGGTTTATGCAAATTGCAATAGATATCTAAAATTATTGTATAATGTATTATTTGAGTACCTACTTACCTAATGCAATATACCAACTGCGGATAGCGGTGTGGGTTGCATTATTATAGAACTTTAGTTTATAATTTATTTTAGTGACAACTGTTTGTTATCACTACATAGTATAAAACAAAGTCGCTTTCTCTGTCCCTATTTCCCTTTGTATGCTTAAATCTTTGAAATCACTACATAGTATAAAACAAAGTCGCTTTCTCTGTCCCTATGTCCCTTTGTATGCTTAAATCTTTGAAACTACGCAACGGATTTTGATGCGTTTTTTTAAATAGATAGAGTGATTCAAGAGGAAGGTTTATATGTACTTTTTATCCCGATATTCCCACGGGAACGGGAACCACGCGGGTGAAACCGCGGGCGGCCGCTAGTCCCACATAAAGAAAATAAAATTAAAATAATCTTAAAGATTTCTACTTACTGACTGAATGGAAAACTACTACTAACAAAATACTGAAAAGAACGTTACTGACACAGTACGAGGTAGAGTGTGTGTCAGATAACACTGCGCGTGACTGGCGCGTTTTTGGCGCTAGTTACAGTGTATTTTTTTGTTCTAATGTTATAGAAAAGATTAGTATTCGATTTACCGCGCGCAGACTTATCTGACGAGCACTCTAAGTACGAGTAGTAGTAGCGCCGACTACAAGCCGCGCCCACACTTTGTCGGGAAATTCAATTTGACTAAGTGCCTACCTAAGTATATCGTTTAAGTACTTCCTGCATTATAGGCTTAGGCTTATTTCCTCTCGTTCCTGACGAGACTAATATAAGTTATGGCGCCACGAAGGGGAAGACCTCGTCTAATGGATAAATAATAATCTACGTCACTTAATGGAATTTATGTAAAGCTCTCGGTGGTTTCGGTTTGCATTTGAATGTAAATCGGAGCTGAAACGCAGTAAATAAAGATGATTTGAAATCGCACTCTATAACGTTTCAGCTTGTGTTCCTATCGGTAGTTAAATAACTAAGTATTCAGTGGCGGACTTAGGGTCCGGGTAGGATAACATATTAGCTATAGATATGTTATACTCTCAGATCATATAATAGGTACTATACTAGGTTAGATATGCCAAGGGGGTGTGGCAGGCGTCGCAGTAGGGACCTGATCAAACGATTAACATCGTCGGTTGATTCTTTTTGACGTCTTCTTCTTCTTCTTCTTCTTAACATTACGGGCGGTTTTCGCAACTCGACGTCTATTGCGCCTATTTTGCGTCCGGAGGGTGCGCGGCCAGATCACTCCAGCAGCCCAGCTCAGCCAGGAACGCTCCAAGCGCTTTCACATTAGTGATCGCTTCCTGGACGCTGCCCGGCGAGCCGAGGTACCTCGCCCGGTAGGGGGCCACCCCCTGCATTCCAGCAGTACGTGGGCAGCTGTTTCTTCTTCCTCCATGCATCCTCTGCATAGGGGACTGTCGGTGACACCTAAATTAAAAAGATGTCTGTTAAATTGTCCATGACCAGTAATGGCACCTGTTACCAGGCGAAGTTGCGGTCTGCACAGTTGTATCAGGGCCCTGGATAA
Source organism: Crambus lathoniellus (assembly GCA_949710035.1). NCBI lineage: Eukaryota > Metazoa > Arthropoda > Insecta > Lepidoptera > Crambidae > Crambus > Crambus lathoniellus. The sequence continues at coordinate 33,533,518 of OX453302.1, read as the reverse complement.
ACGCGCGTCCACGCGCGGCAGTGCGAGCTTCGCCTGTCTGCACGAATCCAGCGAGCTCCAGTTCTGTTGGTGTAACTCTGTAGTGCGTTCACGGATCTTATTTGCATACCAGCTCGTCGGGATGGGCGCGATCGGCTCTGGGCCAACAGGCGTCGAGCTGGATGCGCGTCTGGCCAGTTCGTCGGCTGCATCGTTTCCACGTGATCCGCTGTGACCTTTGATCCATTGGATAGCAATAGTATTAAGTGCACCTACTGTATTTAAGGCGTGGTGACACTCAAGTGAAAGGCTCGATGTGATGCGACTTCCCTGGAGAGCCTGTAGGACGGATTTACTGTCGGAGAGAATTAAGATGTCGCGGTCTTTTACCTCTCTTGTTTCGATTGCCCGAGCCGCTATTATTATGCCCATGCATTCGGTCTTTTTGACGTCATCAGTTTATTATAATATAATAAACTGATGACGTCAAAAAGTATTAAGTAGTAAATCATATTATGATTTATTATGATGATTTAGTATTATAATATGATCTAAGGTTATACTTATCCATACGCATTTCCAATGTTTTAGATGCTAAATATCCTACCCTTTACCCAAATATCTTATTATACATTATTAAAGCTACAGTTCTTGCCAAGTATTTTTCTAATAAGTAAGTATAAGTATCCATAAAAATCAGAAAAAATCCAAGTTTTAAATAAATAGGTAAATATAACCAAAGAAATATTGGAAGCTACTTAGAACTGTGGAAAACCAACTCTAGGAAAATCTACCTAGTCCAATGAAATCCATTACCATGCGGTTGCCGCAGCGGCAGCGTTTTTGCCGCCGCCGGCGCCGGCGCCGGCGCCGCCGCTGCCCCGCCGCCGGCATTGGCCGCTCCGGCGCGGCGGCTCCATACAAATCAAAAGGGGACAAAACACTATACTTACCTACACGCGTTTCAAATAAAAGATTTAAGTAAGTACCTAGTCCTTTGATAATTCTGTCCACTAAACTACAAATACCTACCTACCAAACAAATAGGATAGGTCACAGTCACAGCACAGCACAGATGGAGAAGGCTGTTGGATAGGTGCAATAATTTTCAAAACACTATGAACCACAGATAATATAATACTATACTAGTATGAACGAAGAAACAGTGATTGTTCGCATAAAGCGCCATCTGCAATAAGATTTTGGTACCATTTGTTAGTTTATTGAAAGCACACAGAACAGCCAGTGTGAAAGCATGACATTAGTTGGAGATTATTAACACGAGCAACACTTTACATTCGTTCTAAAATAACAACTGTTAAAGTTTTCTTTAGATATTCGCTTTTTATCATATTATAAAAGATTATATTGCAGCTATCAAGTTGGATTTTAATTATTTAGTTCATTTCATAACATTTCATGGTAAAAATTATTCATTTTCTAAAAGTAAACACGCACCACAAACGATAGCATGTTCCGTTTAGAAATGATATCGAACTCAAAGTTACCTGTAGTGATGTACCAACTCAGATAAACGCGAACCGAGTTAACCCGAGATAAAATTCACGCAACTCGAGTTCAACTTGAGTTGCGTAACTCTAGTTGACTGGATAAACGTAAAGCCCCCAGTACAGGTTGGCCGACCATGGTCGGCGACCATGACCAATACATCGTACATTGACACTTTTGAACGAACAAGTTTAAAAAGGTTCTTTCAAAAGTGTCAATGTACGATGTATTGGTCATGGTCGCCGACCATGGTCGGCCAACCTGTACTGGGGGCTTTATGAATACTTGTTTTGTTTTAACATTGAAAATGTTTTTTCGTTCGCTCCAGTAGGCCCCCATTTTCGCTGAAAGTGTGACTCGCCCGTGATACCCTGAGGTTTAAGGCCACGAGAACGTATGAGGGCTCAAAAGACGCGGAATTTAAAGGGCTTTAATATGATGTAAAAAGTATTTCGGAAAGGTCAAAAACTATTTTGGAAATCGAAACAACCGACTTTTTTTAATCGAAAAATCGGATCAACAGAAAATTAAATTAAATATCTCGAGAACGGGGTCGACTTTCAAAAATATGAAAAAAAGCACCTCGGTATTAAGCCAAGGAACATTTTAGGTCATTATACTTTTTTCGATATTGGTGAGGGTTGAGGCTGTAGAGGTGGCCTTAGCCGCGAGTTTTGCGCGGCGCGAGGTGCGATATCACGCGGCGGGCGGCTCACATGCAGCCACGAGGACGTACGAGAGCTCAAAAGACGTGGAATTCGAAAGGCTTTAAGATGATGTAAAAATATTTGGAAAATTGTTTTTTTATAGTCTTTAAGTAGGTACTTAATAGGTAGATTCATTTTCTAAATATTTTTTTTTTTTGTTTAAGGCTATTCTTACTATATGACGATTTGATTTAACCTTCTTTAACCCGTGCATTGGTCTCTCAGATAAACGATTTACGTTTAGTTATTAAATTTTTTACTTTTTTGCATTCACAATGCAATTTTTATGGTTGAAAAATGGAAAATGAAGTATTTAGAAAAAATCGACCCGTCTCACAACGTTAACACTCACAACGATTTACGTTTAGCTTAATATTAAAAAAAAACACGTCAGCGCTTCCTGCCCACTGCTAGCTGCTTGATTCATACCTACACATTACCATTATGTAGGTACCTTCAATTTAACAACAACATAAATTACATATAGGTAGTCGTACTTGAAACCGACGGGCCTACCGACGCGGGCATAGGTGTCGCAGTTTTAGGCCCATATTTATGCCCATATTTTTGGGGGCTACCGGCTAAAAAATATGGGCATGGGTATGGCCTTCAACTGTCATTTGAATTCCTTATTTTGATAGATTTTTGCTGCTTTGTTCTGTAGCTAGCTATCGTTATACCCAATATCACAAAACAAGGAACTGATAGAGGCTATATTTTTTTGAAAATTGGCTTGAAGTTCCAAAAAACGTATGAAGTTGAAGACAAAAAACGTGAAAAATCTGCCAAACCGCGATGAAAACGCGTCGTCAGCGCGTAAAAAGGACGTCGTGTCGAAGGGCCCTTATAATTATTTTTGGAAGCGAGACGTGGTCTTTTACTATGGGTCTCATAAGAAGGCTCAAGGTCACCCAGCGAGCAATGGAGAGAGCGATGCTTGAAATTCCCCTGCTCGATCGAATCAGAAATGATGAGATCCGCAGGAGAACTAAAACGACTGACATCGCTCGAAGGATTGCTCAGTTGAAGTGGCAGTGGGCGGGACACATAGCGCGGAGAACCGATGGCCGTTGGGGCGGAAAGGTTCTCGAATGGCGACCGCGAACCGGACGACGTTCCGTGGGCAGGCCCCCTACCAGGTGGATTGACGATCTGGTCAAGGTCACGGGAAGCCGCTGGATGCGGGCAGCGCAGGACCGATCGTTGTGGAGATCCTTGGGGGAGGCCTATGTCCAGCAGTGGGCGTCGTACGGCTGAAATGATGAAGAGTGATTTTGCAACAAAAAATTAAAGCACTGTAATTTCGCAATCGTTTGATTCGTTGATTTTCCGAGTTAATCAAAATTCGAGTTAAATTGTATTCAACTCGAGTTAGATCGAACTCAACTCGAGTTAGGCCCAACACGAGTTAGTTACTCGAGTTAACACATCACTAGTTACCTGTCAGCTCAGCTGTACTGACTGCCTGTCAAATTGTGTGTCTGTCAAATGGTGAATAGCAAAGCAGGAGCGGTAGTGTGACTATTTTTTAATAAATATGTCTTTTTACTTGCTATTCCATAATCATAGGTAATCGCCACACAGCCGTAGGCCCTAGTACATTCGTAGACGGCAGCAATCACCATCGCAAGAGAAGATGAGTTCGAGAGACAAAGACACGAAATTGCTTCAAGACATGTTGAAAGCATTCTACAAAAAAGGCTCATCAGGTGGGTATCAGCTCTCGCAGTGGCTCTGCCGCTTTGTGGTGGAGGCTGGCAAATGACAGTGCGTGTAACGATGTGTGTGTCCCCCCCTCAGCGCCGCTGCCGGCGCGTCACGAGCTGGTGGTGTCCGGGGAGACGGAGCGCGAGCTGGGCGCCGACGCGCCGCTGCACCGCCGCCTGCGCGCCCTCCGGGAGCTCTCCGAGAAGGCCCTACTTATCCGCATTCCTGAGGTAAAGTGTCATCACCTTCTTAATGTTTTCATACCCTCATTACACTTTTATTTACTGTAAATGTAACAATTGTTCTATTTTCTTTGTCCTATCTACTTAACACCTAACATATTCTGATATTAATTTGAGTGATTTTGGAGTATATTACATTATTATGTTCTTTGTTTTTCAAAAGTAAGGCATATTCCAAGTGCATTCATGTTTATTTTGACATATGCTTGATATATTTAGTAATAAAAGATCAGATGTGTATAATTTTCATAACTTGAAGCTTTATTTTATCATAGAATATTAATTTACAGGGGGAAGTAAAAAAACTGTGGACTTGTACAAGAGATTTACTAGAAGATACAAATGCAGAGTCCCGGCACGCAGTCCTTGCATTCTTGTGTAGCATTGCAGAGGGGCAGGGTGATGACCTGCTCCTCATGCGCACCATCTTCTTCCACTACTTGCGAGACACGCACCCCACACATGCCCCTGAGGATTCACAGCTGCGATTCAAATTATTGTCCACTTTGACCAACACAGGAAAAAATATAAAATGTTTTGAGGAACAGGTAATAATTGAATTTTAAAAATGTATTGTCATTTGGTTTATTGTGTTACTAATGTTTATTTTCTTGCATCATTCAGATCGGTGCTTTCCTTCTGGAGTGGCTGCCACAGATACAAGCTCCTGCTCAAATAATCGAGTTCCTGCATCTTATCATAAATGTTGTAAAATTTAATGCCACTTATCTCGATGACGAAATTGTTCATGGAATAGTCAAGTAAGTCCATGTATTATAACAATATTATGTATCAATTCAGAACTTGGTATAACTTAGTGAGTCAGTCAGTTGAAGCAATTGGTAGGTAGCTAAGACGTAAACAACATTCTGATCACATTGTTATTGTTTTGCCAGCTCGACCTTGAGTGTATTTTTATACCTTCTGCTCACACTAACACATGTTTGTTGATTTTTCCTAGCTTGTGTTTTCTACACATTTTCATGTTTTGATCAAGACATATTTTATTATTGGTGGCAATTTCAGGTCTAACTCTTTCGTCATAAGGGTTAAAATTAAAGAAATGGATTGCCTCCTCACACAACATCAACATCTTTATAACAATTGACAAATAATTGCATTTAGTTTAGTTTAACCACATAATATGATTAGACGGTGGAGCTCCCTGCTCTAAAACAGCCTGTCCATTCAGCACATCTGATTATAGTCTGGCGACTGATTGAAGATCTGTAACATAACAAAAAAAAAGTTTAGTTCCCTACTAAAAGTTTTGCACTATGTGAGGCAATGAAAGACGTGATCTCTGCCTGCCTACAGGAGAAAAGCATTTTAATAATTATGTAGTAATAGTACTATGGTTCCTATCAAGGTGGCTGATCACCCGATCACAACAAACAATAACCTTACCAGTTACCAAAACATAAAGTCAGCCTGACAGTGGAAAGGCATGCCTCCCACGCCTGCATTAAAAACAAAACAACTGCTTATGGTCCAAAGACCGATCGCATGTTAGCAACCAAATATGAAAAAAAATAATGTATAGTTGCGTAACGTCAGTATTGGTGTTGTGCCAGCAACGCGTGCTACCTGTGCGAGTACTCTGCGGAGGCGGGCGTGGTGACGCTGGCGCTGTCGCTGCTGGAGGCGGTGCTGTCGTACTCGCTGCTGCCGCGCGGCGCGCTGCCCACCTTCGTGGCCGCGCTGTGCCGCACCGTCAACCTGGAGCTCTACTGCCAGCCCAGTTGGAAGGTACGCTGTACGTCAGGTAGCATGTCGGGTGACAAACTGTCAAAGGAGAAGTTGCAGCTCTCGTATAAAATTAACCTTCGTCGCACAGCTAAGAAAAATATCTCAAAAAATTGATAAAAGTAGTTATTTTATTTAAATTTTTACTTTTATGCATGCACAATGCAATTTTCATAATAGAAAAATGGAAAATAAAGTATTTAGAAAAAATCGACCCATCTCACAACTAGCTCGGAGTCCCATCGGAGCTAGTTGTGAGACGGGTCGATTTTTTCTAAATACTTCATTTTCCATTTTTCTAAAAGTGGTTATTAACAATACTGCCCACCTCCGATTGTCATCCTTACTGGCTAACATACTTAGAAATAGCTCCAAAGATTCTGGATCCGCCTGAATAGGCGCAGAATACTACTCTAAAATATTTTACTTTCAATGATGTAATAGGTAAGTAGGTACCTAAAGACCATAAAAAAGTGGAATTGCGATGTCATGAAGATTAAAAAAATGGACAAAAGTGACTTGCTTTCCTATCCAACGAAGGTGTAAATAAAACAATTGAATAAAAAAATACTTATTTATTCCTATTATATTTCTATCAAAACAATAACTAAAAAGTGGGCTGGGTGACTAAAAACATCTTCATAAATCTCGCCCAACCATGATAATACAATATAGTCATTACATGTGCGCAGACTCCCAGTGTCCTGAGCCCATGTACGATTATATACCTACCTAATATATTATATAAGTCCGGTATACTACCAATACTACTAATGAACTTGTCAAACCGCCTCGTGCACTCTGTAATGTTGCATTTGGCATTTTGTAGTAACCCGACGTGCTAGCGACCATACATTCTAATTTGTGAATTTGAAGAGTATTTGTGTCTCTTATTATTTTGTTTATGAGTACCTGTTGTAAATTTTTCAAGTGCTATCACTACATGTGTAAAACAAAGTCGCTCTCCGCCTCTGTCTGTCTGTTTCTAAGCGTTCTTCTTTTAAACCACGCAACGGACTTTGATGCAGTTTTCACTGTTATATAAAAAAACTATTCCTGAAGGTTTATACATACAAAACATTGTAATTAAGTATTTGTATTATAGAGAAAACTCCGTGTTTTGTGATAAAGCAATTTTTCTAGCGCTTACATTGCGAACGCTGGCAAAATCGTATGAGATATATCAAAATTATGTATTAAGGAATTGTATACCATAAAGAGACCTATAAAAGTCTGCGATAGCATATATCTATCTCATAAGATTGACTCACAGTAATCATTTTTATCTTTAAGTAATTAAATTAAAATATTACTTTATTTGCTATGCTAATTTCTCCTAATCAATATTAATCCTTATCCAAATGAGTATATCAGTTACCTTGGTCATTTAATGTCGATCAAAGTTGAGCTTTACCTTATATATTTAAATGAATACTTTAGAAGTTATCACAGACTTAAAATTGAATGCAACCAAAATATCCCTTGTAGCGAAACAGTTGGCCTGCCGTATCGGGTATCGGTAAAAGGCGTATCGCGGGCCGAGCCTCGTTCCATAGCAAAGCAAGTGCAAAGCCGGGCCGGATTGCTAGTTACAAAATAATTAACTTATTTTTCAGTTTTTCATGGTAATTTTAGTGTTTTAAATTCTCTTTGGTTTTTCGAACGTTCTACATTTTCGAGTCTTCAAATTTCTATCTAAACTGCAAAGCTCTGTTACTAAGATATTAGATATTTTTAATAAACTGATAGAGTAACTCTTAATTATTATCGTGTATCATTTCGTGAGTCGTGAACGGTTTGAAAAGTATTTGATTGTCCCCGCCAGCTGATGCGCAGCGTGCTGGGCGCGGACATCGGGCACGCGACGCTGCAGGAGCTGGTGCGACTACTGCGCGGCGACGAGCGCGGCGGGGGCGACGGGGGCGGCGGGGGCGACGCCGGGCTGGTGCGCGGCGCCGTGTTCTACGTCAGCATGGCGCTGTGGGGCGCGCGCAAGGTGCACACGCTGCACGTGTCGCACCTCGCCGTGCTGCCCGCGCTCAACAAGGTGGGTTCTCCTTTTCGTGGCAATGTAAGGAGATAAAATGGCCAAATACCATGCAGGCAGTGATACCAGATTGGTGGGATTCCCCCCGGATTCGGGGGATTTTAGAGCTGTGGAGGGAGTTTTGGTCGGAAAATATGTTATTTTTAGTATGTTTAACGCTTGTAACTCATTAAACATAGCAATCTGCTAATGATCTACTCTGCCACATCTCTAAAAACAATTTTTAGGTGTTCTAGCATGATTTGGTATGGGGTTTGACTAACATTAGTCCAAACTTTCTCATTCATAATATTTTACGATGCGTAAGTAAGTACAAAGTTTAAAGAAAACTTTTTCAAGTGAATATATAATTTTAAGGATTGTAGCTCACCAGTAGACGAAAGCGCGATAGAAGTTGCATCCTATGAATGCCAGCCACGTGTTGCTGACGCACACCTTCCTTAAGTCTCATACTGCAGTTACAGTCTCGTGCGAGCCATGAGACGAGCCGCGAGACGCGAATGTAAACGTACGCTCGTGGCTCGTCTCGTGACCCTCCGAGCTCGCGTCGGGAGCGGTCTTTTGGGCACGAGCCAAAGGAGCTCGCGGGACAATGCGAGTGCGATGTTCACACTCGCGTTGGCGTTTCATTCAATTTGACCAAACGTTTGACCGTTTGGTTGTGTTGTGATTGGCAAATGATCTGTATTGGTAAATTGTGCATAGTAGCAAAAAATCACTAAACTTAGAGTCAATGCTGTTACTATCTAAATATATCAATATCCGGCAATGTTGAAACATTCGTCATCGTTGAAAGGTCAATAACTAATAAGCATGCCGCGAGTGTGTAAACATAAGCTCGTCCGTCTCGTGGCCGGCGTTCGCGAGCCTGGAGCCGGGCCACGAGACGAGCCGCGAGCTGCGAATGCAATACCCCAGTTACACTTGCGGCTCGCGGTTCGTCTCGTGGCCCGCGCGAGAGTGTAACTTGGGTATAAAAGAGGTTTTGAGGCGATACTCGGAAAAATTATGCTGAAGCGAGATAGCAATGAGAAAAAGAGGCGCGCGGGAGCGAGAGCGATTTTGCAGATTCGGCTAAAAAAACACAAAATCACTTCGTATTAAAAAACTACAGCAATTTTTTAAAAAAAGCTTCTATACGATCCTAGATATTATTAATGTCCACTAATTAAACCAATTTCCAATAGTGTAAGTAACCCCATTTACGAATAATCTTGAATTTTCGTATTTTTTAGAGGTCTTTTCGAAAAGAAAAAGTGTCGAGGCAAAATCATAAAATCGTGTTTTTGGAACTTTACGATTCTAGATAAAGGTACGAAGAAATATATATCTTAATACCAGATTTGTAACAACTGTAACCGTCCTATAGTTTTAAATCAAAAAGTCCATACTTTTTCCGAGTAGCGCCTTAAAGTGTCGTGTGTGGTGCAGGCGCTGGAGATGCAGCAGCCGGTGGTGACGTACGAGGTGGCGCTGGCGCTGCAGGCGCTGGTGGCGCGCGCGCCGCACGAGCTGCACGAGCCCGCCTGGGACGCGCTGCTGCAGCTGATGCGCCGAGTGCTGCACCAGGACAGTCAGTATTTATCTATTTATTTACTTTATTGGACAACCAACAAGACATTCACTTAAGCTTAAACATACTTTAAGAGACACTTTTCAAAGTGATGCCTTACTTAAAGGCTGCCACGACATGCACAAAAATTTTAAAATTTAAAAAATAAACTGAAAAAATTACACAGATTTTAGCTTATTTTAAGCAAAGTGAGTGTTTAAAAGATTTAACACAATACATGGTTTTTTTTAACATTGTAAATACATTAACACATGTCAACTGCACAGCCCTACGATTTGTTAATCTTGCCGGCCTAGCATGAGCGGCTTATAACGCGCGATATGATATGGTACGGCATGCCGTCTTGCTTACACCTTAGTGGGGTAAGCAAGACAACTCGCCGTACCATATCATATCGCGCGTTATAAGCCGCTCATGCTAGGCCGGTTGGAATCGAAATTAATTCAGTATACACACGGGGCCTCTGTAAACATGAGAAAGAAACACCCAGTCACCTTCTGTGTGACTGCGGGCCCCTTATCCACAAACGCAGTATCCATCTGGGTCGACACATTATCCAGAGGAAATTAAATCTCTAAAGCTAGGAGTATTCCAGACTTCTTGGAAGCCTGCAAGCTTAACCAGGTGGCGAGTCACAATAGATCTTTTCGGTCGCAGTGACTACATCTCCTACGGGAGATGCATAGCCCCCTTACATTCAAAAATAATAAAATACACACGGGGCCGTTACGCACATATCTCATCTGTTTCCCCTTGCATTTTAGTTTCCTTGGGGCTCGTGGGGATACCATTAAGTCTAGTAAATAATTTACAAAAATGGGGGAGATGTGGATTGCAACTACTTATTTTAATTATTTATAGTACGCTGAACTGAAGACTTAGGTCTATTGTCCACGTAAACAATGTGTCCACGGAGCGGCAGCGAACACATAACGAGAGGCTGGCCCGCCGTTGCCGCCCCGTGGACGCAGTTTTGATTGTTTCTACGCAAGATGCAAGCATTAGATGCAAGCAAGCAAGTATGATGCAAGTGCTTATAACGTGCGGCTTACGTGGACAATAGGCCTTATTTTTATAAGCTTTTTATTAACTTGCCATGTTAGTTAGTAGGGGACAAATCTTGCAAGCTTAATTTGACTCACTTCCCAGTGTCCGATGGAGCTGAAATTTTGTATACCGGTTTGGTTTAGATGACAATACAATATTAAAGTACAATCAGCAAAAAAACTTGTCATGAAAATGAATTTTTTACTAAAAACTTATTTTTGCAAGCTTTTTATTAACTTGCCATGTTAGTTAGTAGGGGACAAATCTTGCAAGCTTAATTTGACCCATTTCCCAGTATCCGATGGGGCTGAAACATTGCATACAGGTTTGGTTTAGATGACAATACCATATCAAAATACAGTCAGCAAAAAAGCTTGTCTTGAAAATGAAATTTTTACTAAAAACTTATTTTTGCAAGCTTTTTATTAACTTGCCATGTTAGTTAGTAGGGGACAAATCTTGCAAGCTTAATTTGACCCATTTCCCAGTATCCGATGGGGCTGAAACATTGCATACAGGTTTGGTTTAGATGACAATACCATATCAAAATACAGTCAGCAAAAAAGCTTGTCTTGAAAATGAAATTTTTACTAAAAACTTATTTTTGCAAGCTTTTTATTAACTTGCCATGTTAGTTAGTGGCGGACAAATCTTGCAAGCTAATTTTGACCAACTTTCAAGTGTCCGATTGAGCTGAAACATTCCATACAGGTTTGGTTTGGATGACAATACAATATTAAAGTACAATCAGCAAAAAAAATGTTCATAAAAACAAAGATTTTACAAATAAATTATAATTATTTATCGTTCACTGAACAGAAGACTTATTTTTGGAAAATTGAAAATGAAGTATTTTAGAAAAAATCGACCCGTCTCACAACCAGACCCATCGGAGCTGGTAATGGAATAATAAAAATGCAAAAAAAAAGTTAAAATTTAAAAGACTTATTTTTGTTTGTGTGTATGACAGAGAACTTCGACCCGCCGAACGAGCTGATCCACTCGTGCGCGCACGCCACGCTGACGGCGCTGGAGCAGCTGCAGGACGCCGGCCAGTACCACGGCGACCCCGACGCGCTGCTAGACCTCATCGACTTCGTCGGGCACGACCGCCCGGTGAGTTACGTTTTCTTCTTTTTAGCGTTTCGATGGCAAACACTCTAACTATATTGTTGCGGTCCAGAATTTGGCCACATTTACAGCACTATCCGTGGCACGCATTAAATCCTTTGCGCATTAAGTCACGTTTTGGTATTGGTGTACTTTATAAAGAATAGTGGTCCAAGCGTACTACCTTGAGGAACTCCACGGATGTGTGTATTTCGATTGGTTTGGTTGTTGTCAGTACCACGGCGACCCCGACGCGCTTCTAGATCTCATTGACTTCGTTGGACACGATCGCCCGGTGAGTTAAGGTCATAGCCCTCTTTTACCGCACCGCTCCAACACCGCTCCTACCCAACACCGCCCCTAAACGAAAGTGACAGCTAGCAGGCACCCAGCTGTCCACGCGCCGACTGCTATTCCCTCCGTAGGTGCGCGGCGACGGCAGAGGCGTGGCGACCGCTAGCAGTCAGCGCGCAGGCCGCGCGGCGTCAGCGAGGCGTCAACCACCAAACAGTCTGACTACGATAAGTTCGCGATATTGTTACTGTAAAATGCATTTACAGTGAATGATATTAAGTCCATATTTGGCTGCTCATACTTTGGTTGGGTGGTAGCGGTACGGTATAAGTACTAATAAAAATAAAATAAAATTTTATTTTTTTTCTAAATGGGCTTTATAAGTGGGCTATGACTTTACATTACCCCGACGCGCTCCTAGATCTCATTGACTTCGTCGGACACGACCGCCCGGTCACATACATTTTAGTATTGGTGTACTTTATAAAGAACAGTGACCCTAGCGTACTAACTTGAGGAATTCCAAGGATGTGTGTATTTCGGCTGATTTGTCTTTGAGAATTTTCGAATATGTTTAATTTTATAAACAGTTGTATCGCAAGAGATAACAAAACGTGTAACATGAATTTAATATGCGTCGCGCATCGTTTCTTTTATGTAACAATATGATAAAAACAATTTTATTTAGTTCGCGTCTCGGCATGATGGAACGCCACTTTCTATGTAACATTAAAACTATCACCACGTTTAGATCTTCTAAACACTGTCTTATGTTCCGATAAATGTTTTTAGGGTTATGAATTGTTGAATATTGATGGAATCGAAAGCTTTAGTTAAGTTCGAGTACAAAACTATGTTGTTGCATTAAATGAGGTTTCGGCTAATAGCGTCGGTAGTGGACGCGTAATGAAGATCGGTGTGATGTTGCAGGAGGCGTCGGCGATGCGTCTGGTGACGGCGCGCGCGGCGGCGCTGTCGGGCGGCGGCGCGGGCGCGGGCGGTGTGGCCGGCGCGCTGGCGCTGGCCGACAAGTACCTGCGCCGCGACCCGCGCCTGCCGCTGCGCCTGCACACGCTGCACGCGCTGCTCGCCTACGTGCGCCGCGACAGGTACACTGGGTGACGTCACGGGGGGGGCGGGGCGCGGGGCGCGCTGGCGCTGGCCGACAAGTACCTGCGCCGCGACCCGCGCCTGCCGCTGCGCCTGCACACGCTGCACGCGCTGCTCGCCTACGTGCGCCGCGACAGGTACACTGGGTGACGTCACGGGGGGGGCGGGGCGCGGGGCGCGCTGGCGCTGGCCGACAAGTACCTGCGCCGCGACCCGCGCCTGCCGCTGCGCCTGCACACGCTGCACGCGCTGCTCGCCTACGTGCGCCGCGACAGGTACACTGGGTGACGTCACGGGGGGGGCGGGGCGCGGGGCGCGCTGGCGCTGGCCGACAAGTACCTGCGCCGCGACCCGCGCCTGCCGCTGCGCCTGCACACGCTGCACGCGCTGCTCGCCTACGTGCGCCGCGACAGGTACACTGGGTGACGTCACGGGGGGGGCGGGGCGCGGGGCGCGCTGGCGCTGGCCGACAAGTACCTGCGCCGCGACCCGCGCCTGCCGCTGCGCCTGCACACGCTGCACGCGCTGCTCGCCTACGTGCGCCGCGACAGGTACACTGGGTGACGTCACGGGGGGGGCGGGGCGCGGGGCGCGCTGGCGCTGGCCGACAAGTACCTGCGCCGCGACCCGCGCCTGCCGCTGCGCCTGCACACGCTGCACGCGCTGCTCGCCTACGTGCGCCGCGACAGGTACACTGGGTGACGTCACGGGGGGGGCGGGGCGCGGGGCGCGGGGCGCGCTGGCGCTGCGCCTGCACACGCTGCACGCGCTATATGACTTAAGAGCAGGATCTTCCAAAAACTCTGTCTTTGTCTTTTTCCTTACGTGTGAAGAGTAATGAAAATAACCTCACTTTTTCATTTTTTCAATGTTTTTGTTGTTATTTTGAGCATAAATTAATTTTTTGAAAAAGTAGCCTGAGAATAGTCTACAATATGTCATTACCTATTTTTCTATATATTATTCGTAAATTAGAGATTAATAATCTAAGTAGAAAACCAAAAAAATATAAAAATAATGAAAATTTTCTTTGCTTTTGAAATTTTTTATTGCAACTTACGATACTAATATAGTGTTTCTAGCCGCAAAATAATCAAGATCGTTTATGAAACTTCAACATTATATTTTTATCTGCTTATTCATAATGAAGAATATTTGATTGTTTACTTTTGAATCAAAAATAGGTTGATTTCGATAATTTGGAAGTACGTGCCCTTAATAATATATTGAGTGGCAACCATTTTGGCTGCATTCCTTGAAAAAGATTAAAAATGATTAAATGTTAGATGTAAGAAAATTTAATATTTTTGTGTTTATGTCCTGTGTTGTTTGGTTTATGCACCAAATAAACGATTTTAACTCCATAATATTCTATTACATCATAATAATTAAATGCTTTAGGAACCTTTTCATTTCAAACTTCAAAGAGGTGCAGACAAAAAACACGCACATGTGTAAATTTTGTATGAAGTGTTATTTTCGGGTATTGTATAGGTTTACTTACTACTTACTCTTACTTAATGAGATCAAAACTTTATGGTTGTGTGTGCGCAGACTAGTGTTCGGCTCGGAGGTGGTGGAGCGGGTAGGCGTGCCGGCGGTGGGCGCGTGCGCGCTGGACGCGGACGCGGGCGTGCGCGCCGCCGCCGCGCGCGCCGCCGCCGACCTCGCCACCGCCGCGCCCGACGCCGCCACCGACCTCATCGACCTGCTGGAGAAGGTGCGTGTACTGTAGCGCGCGCGCGAGCCAAGGTGGGCGCGTGCGCGCTGGACGCGGACGCGGGCGTGCGCGCCGCCGCCGCGCGCGCCGCCGCCGACCTCGCCACCGCCGCGCCCGACGCCGCCACCGACCTCATCGACCTGCTGGAGAAGGTGCGTGTACTGTAGCGCGCGCGCGAGCCAAGGTGGGCGCGTGCGCGCTGGACGCGGACGCGGGCGTGCGCGCCGCCGCCGCGCGCGCCGCCGCCGACCTCGCCACCGCCGCGCCCGACGCCGCCACCGACCTCATCGACCTGCTGGAGAAGGTGCGTGTACTGTAGCGCGCGGGCGAGCCAAGGTGGGCGCGTGCGCGCTGGACGCGGACGCGGGCGTGCGCGCCGCCGCCGCGCGCGCCGCCGCCGACCTCGCCACCGCCGCGCCCGACGCCGCCACCGACCTCATCGACCTGCTGGAGAAGGTGCGTGTACTGTAGCGCGCGCGCGAGCCAAGGTGGGCGCGTGCGCGCTGGACGCGGACGCGGGCGTGCGCGCCGCCGCCGCGCGCGCCGCCGCCGACCTCGCCACCGCCGCGCCCGACGCCGCCACCGACCTCATCGACCTGCTGGAGAAGGTGCGTGTACTGTAGCGCGCGCGCGAGCCAAGGTGGGCGCGTGCGCGCTGGACGCGGACGCGGGCGTGCGCGCCGCCGCCGCGCGCGCCGCCGCCGACCTCGCCACCGCCGCGCCCGACGCCGCCACAGACCTCATCGACCTGCTGGAGAAGGTGCGTGTACTGTAGCGCGCGGGCGAGCCAAGGTGGGCGCGTGCGCGCTGGACGCGGACGCGGGCGTGCGCGCCGCCGCCGCGCGCGCCGCCGCCGACCTCGCCACCGCCGCGCCCGACGCCGCCACCGACCTCATCGACCTGCTGGAGAAGGTGCGTGTACTGTAGCGCGCGCGCGAGCCAAGGTGGGCGCGTGCGCGCTGGACGCGGACGCGGGCGTGCGCGCCGCCGCCGCGCGCGCCGCCGCCGACCTCGCCACCGCCGCGCCCGACGCCGCCACAGACCTCATCGACCTGCTGGAGAAGGTGCGTGTACTGTAGCGCGCGGGCGAGCCAAGGTGGGCGCGTGCGCGCTGGACGCGGACGCGGGCGTGCGCGCCGCCGCCGCGCGCGCCGCCGCCGACCTCGCCACCGCCGCGCCCGACGCCGCCACCGACCTCATCGACCTGCTGGAGAAGGTGCGTGTACTGTAGCGCGCGCGCGAGCCAAGGTGGGCGCGTGCGCGCTGGACGCGGACGCGGGCGTGCGCGCCGCCGCCGCGCGCGCCGCCGCCGACCTCGCCACCGCCGCGCCCGACGCCGCCACAGACCTCATCGACCTGCTGGAGAAGGTGCGTGTACTGTAGCGCGCGGGCGAGCCAAGGTGGGCGCGTGCGCGCTGGACGCGGACGCGGGCGTGCGCGCCGCCGCCGCGCGCGCCGCCGCCGACCTCGCCACCGCCGCGCCCGACGCCGCCACCGACCTCATCGACCTGCTGGAGAAGGTGCGTGTACTGTAGCGCGCGGGCGAGCCAAGGTGGGCGCGTGCGCGCTGGACGCGGACGCGGGCGTGCGCGCCGCCGCCGCGCGCGCCGCCGCCGACCTCGCCACCGCCGCGCCCGACGCCGCCACCGACCTCATCGACCTGCTGGAGAAGGTGCGTGTACTGTAGCGCGCGCGCGAGCCAAGGTGGGCGCGTGCGCGCTGGACGCGGACGCGGGCGTGCGCGCCGCCGCCGCGCGCGCCGCCGCCGACCTCGCCACCGCCGCGCCCGACGCCGCCACCGACCTCATCGACCTGCTGGAGAAGGTGCGTGTACTGTAGCGCGCGGGCGAGCCAAGGTGGGCGCGTGCGCGCTGGACGCGGACGCGGGCGTGCGCGCCGCCGCCGCGCGCGCCGCCGCCGACCTCGCCACCGCCGCGCCCGACGCCGCCACCGACCTCATCGACCTGCTGGAGAAGGTGCGTGTACTGTAGCGCGCGCGCGAGCCAAGGTGGGCGCGTGCGCGCTGGACGCGGACGCGGGCGTGCGCGCCGCCGCCGCGCGCGCCGCCGCCGACCTCGCCACCGCCGCGCCCGACGCCGCCACCGACCTCATCGACCTGCTGGAGAAGGTGCGTGTACTGTAGCGCGCGGGCGAGCCAAGGTGGGCGCGTGCGCGCTGGACGCGGACGCGGGCGTGCGCGCCGCCGCCGCGCGCGCCGCCGCCGACCTCGCCACCGCCGCGCCCGACGCCGCCACCGACCTCATCGACCTGCTGGAGAAGGTGCGTGTACTGTAGCGCGCGCGCGAGCCAAGGTGGGCGCGTGCGCGCTGGACGCGGACGCGGGCGTGCGCGCCGCCGCCGCGCGCGCCGCCGCCGACCTCGCCACCGCCGCGCCCGACGCCGCCACAGACCTCATCGACCTGCTGGAGAAGGTGCGTGTACTGTAGCGCGCGGGCGAGCCAAGGTGGGCGCGTGCGCGCCGCCGCCGCGCGCGCCGCCGCCGACCTCGCCACCGCCGCGCCCGACGCCGCCACCGACCTCATCGACCTGCTGGAGAAGGTGCGTGTACTGTAGCGCGCGCGCGAGCCAAGGTGGGCGCGTGCGCGCTGGACGCGGACGCGGGCGTGCGCGCCGCCGCCGCGCGCGCCGCCGCCGACCTCGCCACCGCCGCGCCCGACGCCGCCACCGACCTCATCGACCTGCTGGAGAAGGTGCGTGTACTGTAGCGCGCGGGCGAGCCAAGGTGGGCGCGTGCGCGCTGGACGCGGACGCGGGCGTGCGCGCCGCCGCCGCGCGCGCCGCCGCCGACCTCGCCACCGCCGCGCCCGACGCCGCCACCGACCTCATCGACCTGCTGGAGAAGGTGCGTGTACTGTAGCGCGCGCGCGAGCCAAGGTGGGCGCGTGCGCGCTGGACGCGGACGCGGGCGTGCGCGCCGCCGCCGCGCGCGCCGCCGCCGACCTCGCCACCGCCGCGCCCGACGCCGCCACAGACCTCATCGACCTGCTGGAGAAGGTGCGTGTACTGTAGCGCGCGGGCGAGCCAAGGTGGGCGCGTGCGCGCCGCCGCCGCGCGCGCCGCCGCCGACCTCGCCACCGCCGCGCCCGACGCCGCCACCGACCTCATCGACCTGCTGGAGAAGGTGCGTGTACTGTAGCGCGCGGGCGAGCCAAGGTGGGCGCGTAGCTTCACATGAAGAGATACAAAGACCACAAATCCAAGCGAGAATACCTTCATGTGATGGCACCACCTACAAAGGTGTGGAAAATTTTAAATACCCTGGGTGCACTATTACCGACACTAACCAAAGAGAAAATGATATTGATATCCGCACAATTAACGCACTAAGATACTCCGCAGCTTTTCAGAAGCTATTGGTGTCCGAATTGATAAGCCGAAACACTAAAATACAGGTCTACAAAACCGTCATCAGACCAATTTTAATGCACGGGTATGAAACATGGACACTGTCGTTAAAGGAAGAGAATAAGCTCTTAGTAGCAGAGTGAAGGATTCTACGAAGGATTGTGGGATTAACAAGAAGAGAGGACGTGGAGTGGAGGCAAAGACACAACCTGGCCCTCTACCGCCTAAGCACAGTCGGCTTGAAGTCGACTACGACGCATCGTGCCATCCTTGTCATGCCATACCAAATGTGTTAAGACATGACAAGGATGGCACGATGCGTCGTAATCGTAATCAATCATGCCGACGGTGCTTAGGCGGCAGGTGGGCCCCTGGAGATAGAAAAGCTGGTGGCCGAACCAAACATCATCGGAGAAATAAAAGCTGCCCGACTTCGTTGGCTTGGTCACGTTTATTTTATTTTATTTTTATTTTATTTAAAAGTTGAAAGGATGGGTCAGGATCATGCTGCAAAAAAAACATATCTTGGGTAATCAACTGCACGTCGCCCGAGGTAGCGCTGGAAAGACGAAGTCGCCAAAGATCTGAAAGAGCTTGACGTGTCTAACTGGTACAACTTGGCACAAAATAGGAGAGAATGGCGCACTTAGTAGAAATAGAAATAGAAATAGAAATATCCTTTATTCAAATAAACATTTTTAAATGTATTTTCGAATCGTCAGTTTTTAGTTGTCGGAGGCCAAGATCCACTTCTGGTCGTTGAGCCAGCGAAGTAAGTAAGTGTGTTATTTGAAGCTATCTTGTCTTTCATCTTCATTGACAACGGAAATGATATTTTTTTACGGTTATTCTTTACATAGTTCCAAGGTTTTGCCTGATATTTTCTATGTAGTCGACAGTTTCTATGTAGTCGTTGTGACATTTGTCGAAAAGCTTATGTCATCATTCTTTTAGTAAATTCTACTCCAAGACCATGCATGACCATAATTAAATCACGCGTTATGATATAGCACGTCATGCTGTCTTGCTTACATCTTAGATCGCACACAGGTGGGCGGAGTAACAAAGAAGCGCTGTTTATTCTGACAAGGTCAAATGTTTCAAGTAAGCAAGACAGCATGACGTGCTATATCATATCGCGTGATAAAAGCCGCTCATGCTAGGCCGGCTGTTTGTCTCTTGGATTTTGATAACTGTCCGCTCTCATTTGATATTTTGATAATTTTACTTACGTAGGGAATTAGATAACCGGTGACAGTTTCTTCTGTTTCTGCCGTCAGATCCTGAACCGTCCGTTCGAGATGTACGTGGGCGAGGTGGCGCTGCCGCCGTCCGCGGACGTGTCGGACGTGGCGCTGGCGGCCGCCGCGCTGCGCCGCCTGCTGCACCAGCGCCTGCCCGCCGCGCCCGCGCCCGCCGCCCGCGCGCTGCTTGTGCTGCTGGACCATCTCGACCACCACTACAAGCGGCCTGCTATCTTCCAGCATCACCCCGACATCCGCATGCAGGTAAGAAAGAAAGGAAGTAAGAAATACATTTATTGACTTGCACACACACATATTATACAAACAATTTAGGCAGAACAAGAAAATAGGTTGACAGTGACAGAAGTGAGAGAACAAATAATAGAGGTTAGGAAGTGTGTGCAGCCAACAAATGACCCTGTCTCGGCCAAAAGCTTCTGAGTCGCACACAGGTGGGCGGAGCAACAAAGAAGCGCTGTTTATTTTGACAAGGTCAAATGTTTCAAGTACCTAATCAAAGCCGGTGTCAGAATAATAAATTTCATAATGAAATAAAAAACAAATCGGAAGGTAATACAAAATAATAAATAAATAAATATAACAGTAATACATTTCTAAGAAAAGAAAATGAAGTGCGGATAAAAAGACTAGGCTCACCACCATCTCGACCATCACTACAAGCGGCCCGCCATCTTCCAGCACCACCCCGACATCCGCATGCAGGTATGTGCTGCGCTGCTAGCTGTGTCACCTGCTGCACCAGCGCCTGCCCGCCGCCCGCGCGCTGCTAGTGCTGCTCGACCACCTCGACCATCACTAGAAGCGGCCTGCTATCTTCCAGCATCACCCCGACATCCGCATGCAGGTATGTGCTGCGCTGCTAGCTGTGTCACCTGCTGCACCAGCGCCTGCCCGCCGCCCGCGCGCTGCTAGTGCTGCTCGACCACCTCGACCATCACTAGAAGCGGCCTGCTATCTTCCAGCATCACCCCGACATCCGCATGCAGGTATGTGCTGCGCTGCTAGCTGTGTCACCTGCTGCACCAGCGCCTGCCCGCCGCCCGCGCGCTGCTAGTGCTGCTCGACCACCTCGACCATCACTAGAAGCGGCCTGCTATCTTCCAGCATCACCCCGACATCCGCATGCAGGTATGTGCTGCGCTGCTAGCTGTGTCACCTGCTGCACCAGCGCCTGCCCGCCGCCCGCGCGCTGCTAGTGCTGTTGGACCATCTTGACCACCACTACAAGCGGCCTGCTATCTTCCAGCATCACCCCGACATCCGCATGCAGGTATGTGCTGCGCTGCTAGCTGTGTCACCTGCTGCACCAGCGCCTGCCCGCCGCCCGCGCGCTGCTAGTGCTGCTCGACCACCTCGACCATCACTAGAAGCGGCCTGCTATCTTCCAGCATCACCCCGACATCCGCATGCAGGTATGTGCTGCGCTGCTAGCTGTGTCACCTGCTGCACCAGCGCCTGCCCGCCGCCCGCGCGCTGCTAGTGCTGCTCGACCACCTCGACCATCACTAGAAGCGGCCTGCTATCTTCCAGCATCACCCCGACATCCGCATGCAGGTATGTGCTGCGCTGCTAGCTGTGTCACCTGCTGCACCAGCGCCTGCCCGCCGCCCGCGCGCTGCTAGTGCTGTTGGACCATCTTGACCACCACTACAAGCGGCCTGCTATCTTCCAGCATCACCCCGACATCCGCATGCAGGTATGTGCTGCGCTGCTAGCTGTGTCACCTGCTGCACCAGCGCCTGCCCGCCGCCCGCGCGCTGCTAGTGCTGCTCGACCACCTCGACCATCACTAGAAGCGGCCTGCTATCTTCCAGCATCACCCCGACATCCGCATGCAGGTATGTGCTGCGCTGCTAGCTGTGTCACCTGCTGCACCAGCGCCTGCCCGCCGCCCGCGCGCTGCTAGTGCTGCTCGACCACCTCGACCATCACTACAAGCGGCCTGCTATCTTCCAGCATCACCCCGACATCCGCATGCAGGTATGTGCTGCGCTGCTAGCTGTGTCACCTGCTGCACCAGCGCCTGCCCGCCGCCCGCGCGCTGCTTGTGTTACTAGACCATCTCGACCACCACTACAAGCGGCCCGCCATCTTCCAGCACCACCCCGACATCCGCATGCAGGTATGTCCTGCGCTGCTAGCTGTCTCACCTGCTGCACCAGCGCCTGCCCGCCGCCCGCGCGCTGCTTGTGTTACTAGACCATCTCGACCACCACTACAAGCGGCCCGCCATCTTCCAGCACCACCCCGACATCCGCATGCAGGTATGTCCTGCGCTGCTAGCTGTCTCACCTGCTGCACCAGCGCCTGCCCGCCGCCCGCGCGCTGCTTGTGTTACTAGACCATCTCGACCACCACTACAAGCGGCCCGCCATCTTCCAGCACCACCCCGACATCCGCATGCAGGTATGTCCTGCGCTGCTAGCTGTCTCACCTGCTGCACCAGCGCCTGCCCGCCGCCCGCGCGCTGCTTGTGTTACTAGACCATCTCGACCACCACTACAAGCGGCCCGCCATCTTCCAGCACCACCCCGACATCCGCATGCAGGTATGTCCGGCGCTGCCAGCTGTCACACCTGACCACAACATAAACTGATATGTTTTCAAAAATTTTGCTAAAATTAACATTAATATTGGTGAGGTTATAGGCGGCATAGAGAAAACCGCCATTCAGGAGATGGGCAGCAAGGTCTTCCTGAAACAGCAAACTTTATTTCTTTATTTCTTGGTACACCAACAAAATACATAACATAGACATTTCATATTAATTATACGCAGAAAAATTTGGACGTGTATGTACCTTTATTACAGGTATACACAACATTGTCAAACGTATATTCTACTCAGACTAAAATTACTTGAAACTACACAATTCAATCATAAACTATCAAAAAGCAACATTTCCTAAAATTTACTAAATAAAAAATGTACTTAAATTACCTAAACTTAGTTTAAATTGATTTTAATTTTAAGATTTTAATTTAATAAGATTGCGCTTAAAAGTACAAAAACTGGCGCCAAAAATGTTCAGATCCAAAACGGTATCCTCCGTGGCAAGTTCGTTGTAAAACGAACATATACGATGACAGGGTGAGTTACGCCTGAGGTTCTTTTTCTTCTTAACAGTACGGGCGGTTTCCGCAACTCGACGTCTATTGCACCTATTTTGCGTCCAGAGGGTGCGCGGCCAGATCACTCCAGCCAGTCCAACTCAGCCAGGAACACTCCAAGAGCTTTCACATTCGTGATCGCTCCCTGGACGCTGCCCGGCGAGCCGAGGTACCTCACCCGGTAGGGGGCCACCCCGCTGCATTCCAGCAGTACGTGGGCAGCTGTTTCTTCTTCCACCATGCACCCTCTGCATAGGGGATTGTCGGTGACACCTAAATTAAAAAGATGTCTGTTAAATTGTCCATGACCAGTGTTCAGTACACCCCTGCCTATACCGCGGAATCAGCTGGCGCAGTGGAAGCATATTACTAATATAGACTCCGGACAAAAAACTAGGTTTCAGCCGGGATGTAACTGAACAATTGAACTGCGATACACAGCGTTTTAATGTGAAGTAAGGTGAATTTTACATACTGTCTGTGGTCCTGGGCAGTGGAGACAGAGGGCGCGCCCCCTGGTAAATCTTCTTCTTCTGCAGACCTTACCAATTAGTCACCTCACTCACAACACAAATAACAGCGTTCACAAGACACTGGGCGTTTCAACAATAGATACACAAAGACACACACGGGGGAGCCTCTTTTATTATGATTTACAGTCCCGACAAAAAGCGCGTGGTGGACAATTATCTCTCTTTCAAAACTCCGCGACCAGCCCGATGGATGGCGTCAAAACCTTGGTCGTACAAAACGGGATCACATAGATAATTTAAGATTTTATTCAAACTCGATATGCCATGCACATTCAACGCGAGCGATTTTTAACAAATTCAGCAAAAAAATCCGACATTTTGTCACAAGAATTTCAATCAAGTGTCACTGTCAACTTCAAGTGACAGCTAATGTCAATTTGACGTGACATTAGAGTTGCGTTCAGAAACGTCGATCTTTTCCGAACATCCCCCCGCCCCGGACCGTTAAGAACGGTACGTCAATCTACGGGTAATCGGGAGAGCCCACTAACTGCTCTCTTCAAAACCGAATCTCGAACCAAAACCTCAGCAAAACGAGGAACTCCGTCAGTTCCGGGGTAGAGTTTAACAATGCGCCCCCTTCGCCAACATAGGGGCGGCAGGTTAGCATCCTTAATCAACACGAGGTCGCCAGTCTGGGGTGGGGTGGTTTTATCTGTCCACTTCACGCGCTGTTGTAGGATATGCAAATACTCCATCGACCAACGTGCCCAGAAGTTTTGGGACATCTGTTTCAAAAGTTGGTATCGCGACAAACGATGGGATCCTACATCCTGAATCGGATATTCAGGCAACGCCAAAAGGGGCTGTCCGATCAAGAAATGACCTGGGGTCAACGCTTCCAGGTCATTCGGGTCCGAAGACAACGGGCACAAGGGTCGCGAGTTGAGGACGGCCTCAATTTTACAAAATACCGTATCAAGTTCCTCAAACTTGAGAATAGTTTCTCCAATCACGCGACGCAAGTGTGTCTTGGCAGCCTTTACACAAGCTTCAAAAATTCCTCCCCAGGTCGGACAAGCTGGTGGGCTAAACTTCCAGATTATCCCACGCCGGGAGAGGGTGGTTCCAATGTCTATTTTATTATCAACAAAAAACTTAACTACTTCCTTAAGATAATTACACGTTCCCTTATAATTAGTACCACAATCGGAACGTATCAATGTCGGCAGTCCTCTACGGGAAACAAATCTGCTCAAGGCGGCGACAAAGGCTTCGGTAGACAATTCCGAGACAATTTCCAAATGGACAGCCTTGGTGGACAAACACACAAACACGCACAAGTACGCCTTATAGGTTTTAGCATTACGCAGTCTCGAAGCCTTTACAGTAAAGGGACCGGCGAAGTCGGTGGCGACTCCGGCAAAAGCTCTACATTCCGTGACGCGATCAGCAGGCAAATCACCCATCTGGGGCTGCATGGTCGCGGCCTTCAATCGATAACAAGGCAGGCAACGGAAAACCACCGTGCGAATGGCTCGACGAGCAGACAAAATCCAAAATTCACGCTGCAAAATGGCCAACAAAGCATTACAGCCAGCATGTTGTGCATTCACATGGCGATCTGTTATTATCAGTTGAGTCAAATGTCCGGCTTTAGGTAACAAAAGGGGGTGACGAGCTCCATACGGCAGGTTCGCATTTCGAAGTCTTCCGCCGACTCGCAAAAGCCCACTCTCGTCCAGGAAGGGATTTAATCGCGATACCGCGCCCTTCAACTTGCGACGGCCTAAACGCAAAATTTCAATCTCGGACTCAAAACTATCAGCTTGTACTCTCCGGACCCAAAACAAGAGCGCGTCCCTACGCTCGTCCGGAGTGAGAACCGACGAATCACGCCTCGCGCGTGGGTTTCTGCAATTGTACACAAAACGTCTGATCCAAGCGGTAACACCAAGCAGCTTCTGTAAGGAGCTGTACCGGTCCAACAACAAATCCTTTTCCCCGGCGGGGTTAGTCTCCAGGACGCATGCCCGCATATCAGGAACGGCTACGTTCGACAACGCTGGAGAGGGGCAACCACTGTGGGCCCCACCAGAGGGGGTGGTTAATTAGGGTTGGGGCTACACAACCCCGAGACGCACAATCCGCGGGATTCATGGTTCCCGGCACGTGTCTCCAAATCAACTCGATGTCGGAATTACAAATCTGCGACACTCGATTGGCCACAAACACGTCCAAGGTGTGCGCCGGAGCCTTCAACCAACAAAGGACGACCTGACTGTCCGTCCAAGCATAAACCTCTTGTATCTTAATAGATCGACCTAATGTGAGCCATACGTGGTTCAACAAACGCATTAGGAGGGCAGCTCCACACAATTCCAACCTCGGGATCGTATGACGAGTCCGAAGGGGAGCGACTTTGCTTTTCGCTATCACCAGATGCACAGCAACAACTCCGTCAACAGTAACGGTGCGGAGGTACACGGCCGCAGCAAATCCACGTTCGGAGGCATCGGAAAAGCCGTGAAGAGTAACTTTACAATTTTCAGAAGGGAGGAATAGCCTCGGCAAATGCACTTCATTAATCTCGGGGAGGGATGAAACGAAGCTCGACCAATCTCGGAGTAACTCGTCCGAGAGGGGTTCATCCCACGACACACCCGAAGCCCATAACCGTTGCAAGAAACACTTGGCCATAAACAGCACGGGGCAAATCCACCCATTGGGGTCAAAGGTACGTGCGACAGTAGACAATACTAAACGCTTGGTCCAGACTTTCGGTGGTCGTAAATCCACACAATACGTGAAAGTGTCAGAGACCGGTTTGTACTGTACGCCAAGGACGGTCACCACATGGGGATTATCAACATTTTCGAATAGGTGGGGGTCCTGCTGGTGCTCTTCGGGCAAACCTACCAGTACATCAGGCGAGTTGGATATCCATTTCCTCAACTCGTAACCTCCCGACTTCAAAAGGGCGGTGAGTTCGTCTCTCAGGACAATCGCCTCTGAGACAGATGAGGCGCCCGTGCAAATGTCATCCACATAGACGTCACTGGCCAAAATGGCGGAGGCGCGAGGGTATCTCAAGCGCTCCTTCTCGGCCAACTCCAACAAAGAACGAATCGCAACAAACGGGCTCGAAGCCAAACCGTACGTATTCGTATTCAATTCATAAATCAACAAGGGGTCCCTAGGACTCTCTCTCCACAAAATCAATTGGTACCTCCTATCCTCTGGATGGATGACCGTTTGTCTGAACATCATCCGGATGTCAGTCATAAATACAATTTGGTGCCGCCGGAAGTTGGTCAAAATGTCTGAGATCTCCGTGTGCAGCTTGGGACCTACATGCAGACACTGGTTCAAGGACGCTCCAGTAGAGGTGGGAGCCGAACCGTCAAAGACCACCCGAATCTTTCCGGATTTCAAAACGGCGTGGTGCGGCAAAAAGAAGTGCTCAACGGAGCGCCAATCCAAATCGCTCACGGACATGTGCCCTAACTCCTCATACTCCCGCATGAATTCAACATACTTCTGGCGGAAGACCGGATCCTTGCTCATGCGACGCTCCATCGCCACTAGCCTACGTTCCGCTAGCGGTCGGGATTCGCCCAGAGGAGGTCGGCCGGCACGAAAGGGGAGACGGGTGATCAAACGACCAGAGCGGAGGCGACCAGTGTTATTCTGGTAATACAACTCGCATTCATCCGCTACTGGGTCAACCCGCGGGGCTGGTGGAGGTTCCTCAACCTCCCAAAACTTCTGCACCACTTCGGAGAGAGACACATTAAAAACAAGACCGCGATCCTCATCAAGGGAATCCAAAACGCGGCGAGCAGGGCCCATCACAACTGTACCGAGTGTCGTCTGCAGAGCTACCAAGCCATCTGGCTGCAAAACTCGCTTCCCCGTCAACAAAACTCGCCCCAGGACATCGGCTCCAAGGAGAGCATCAATCGGGCCTGGGCGGAAGAAATTTGGATCGGCGAGTGGGGAATCAGACACCAAAGACAACATACTCGGTCCCAAGTCAACTGAAGGTTGACGGCCAACAACTGTGTCCAACACAATCGCCGAGGTCTTAATGCCTGGCGTGGACTTATTACGTGATGTAAATGTGAAGTCAACATGCCCTAACAACCCGGGGACTTTCACATCGCCAACACCTCTCACGCCTTCCGTGTGGGGGTGCACCTTGAGGCCCAACCGCCTAACTAACCAAGATGACACAACACACCCCTGAGCACCGGAATCCAACAAGGCGCGAACTTCCACAAGGTCGCCATTCAATCCCCTGACAAGCACAGAGGCCGTGGGCAACAAAACGGTCTCTGGAGGGGTGGCTACAATCGACCGTAAACACGTTGATTGCTAGTATGTGGGGTCCCCAGACGTCCCCCCATGGTAAGGGGGTCGCTCATAGCGATCCAGTGGGTCCCATTCTCCCACATACTGCCTACGTCCAATTCGCCCGGTATCAGGCGGGTTATATCTCCCGGCCCCTTGAAGACGGGGCGGGCGCCGCTCCAAACGCGGGTATTCGGCGAGCGGCGGCGAGAATCGGTGCCTAGCATCCACCGTGTACGTCGCCCCATAGTCGCGGGGGCAC
The DNA here is from genome assembly GCA_949710035.1 of Crambus lathoniellus. Classification (NCBI taxonomy): domain Eukaryota; kingdom Metazoa; phylum Arthropoda; class Insecta; order Lepidoptera; family Crambidae; genus Crambus; species Crambus lathoniellus. The sequence continues at coordinate 33,505,898 of OX453302.1, read as the reverse complement.
GGTGACCGATTTTCAGAGGGGGGGTCCCGGGGACCCCCGGCTGTGCGAGGCTCAACACGTTGCGGGGGGCTTCTACGACCTCCCGCATCGCTCGCAAAATCGAACCCCCTGGTTGGGGACCGATTTCCCATGGGGGGGTCCGTGGGACCCCCGCCCGTGCGAGGCTCAAAACGTCGCGGGGGGCCTCTACGACCTCCGGCAACGCCCGCATAACTCATCCCCATCCTTGGGGATCGGTTTCCCATGGGGGGGTCCCTGGGACCCCCGCCCGTTTGAGGGTCCAAACGTGGCGGAGAGCTTCTGGGGCCACTCTGGTGGCCACTAGAACTGCTGCGGGATGCAAACACCGCGGGGGGTCCGAGACCCCCACCCATACGCGGTGATCCTGCAGCGACGCGCTGCGGCGCTCCGCCGCCCTCTGGGCTGTTCATGCAGAGGAGGGGATGGTGGTTGCCCTTACAAAAGCGGCATGGGTGCGCTTGGGTACATTCGCGCTGCATGTGCAGGCCCAAGCACGAGTAGCACCATGTCCGTTGTCGCGCGATCGCTCGACGGCCTTGGACGCGCTGGTCGAGGAACTTATCACAACGGGTCGTGCTGTGACCCGGTTCCCGACAGTACAAGCAGCGGGCGGTCTCCTGGACGGCGGCATAGCGGCCGGGCGCGCGAGGGGCCATACGCCCCCTACGGGGGGGTCCGGTGGGGGATCTACTCTGTGGCACAGGTCGTTCGGGTCCCATAGGACCGGCCAGAGAGGAATTATCTGCCAGTCTACTTTCTCCTTCCAGGAACGTCAAGAGGTCCGAGAAGGGTGGCAGATAAGTCGCACTATCCCCACCATACTGCTGCTCAAAACGGACCTTAACAGAGTCCGGCAACTTTCCCAGGACAATGTGCAGTAACAAAAACGACCACTGCTCCACTGGGAGTTTTAAGTTTTTTAATGCGTTGTATGCCACCAACAGCGGATTCAACAAAGCCACTCTCAAGTGCATCACGCTGGCAACGCGGGGTAAATTCAAAATGGCGGCAACATGGTTGTCCGCCAGACGTCGTACGTTCTGGTACCGACGGGCAATCAAATCCCTAGCAATAGGGTAGTTTTCATCCGAGGGGGCCAAATGTTGAACCGATTCAAGGGCCTCCCCTTCCAACACGGATAATAAATAAGCTAACTTCTGGCCCTGGGTCAAATCATCCCGGGCATGTACCAGACTATCAAAAATATTAATAAAGCCCTCCCAGTCCTCTAGACGACCAGCAAAACGCCTTAAGTCTAAGGGGGCCAATCTAGCAAAGAGAGGGGGCATACTCTTAGATGTGACCGGGGACGGGCTCGGTTCATTCTCTCTTGCCACTTGCAAAGGTCGAGCTACCTGGGTAATTCTGTCCGCAAAATCATAACACTGGTCCACATCCAAATCGACTTCTTGTCGCATTTCCACATCGGCCTCAACAGTCCTTTCCAAAAATAAGGCATACTGTTCATCAACATCAGCCAAACGTACGGGCAGATCTACGTATCTGTTCAACAAGGCCTCCGTTCTATCCGGTCGATCCAATAATGCGACCGCAGAAGCTAACCACCGTAACTCAGAACGTATTTTGGCTTTAGCAGAGGAGGCCGTCATTGTAACGTCACAAATTTATCAACAAAAACAACAAATTCAAAATATTCACTATAACACAAAAATCTCCAATATTTGGAGGTTACTAATAACCACAAAATTCCAATATTACAACAACAAAGTATTTATAATGACACAAACTCTTAAATATCTGGAGGTTATCAGAAAACAACAAAACTCACTGACTATTGAAATTCACTCAAAATCACTGACTATTGAAATTCACTTGGATATCAACACAACATACTGTTACACAACAACAAGTTAATTTTAATTATTTCAAAGCACAAGTTTCAATGAGTTTCAATGTGTAAACAATGTCCCAAATCATTTAAGTTTCACTAAGTATTGAGTGCAAACTTATTAGCTAACCTTTTATTAGCTATTATTTTAGCAACAAACTTGTCAATATTCACAACTCAAATTTGCTAACAAAACTGAATAATAATTATTATGAGCAAAGAAAGGCATCTGTTTACAATTTGGAACTTCAATACATGACTTCAATACATTAATTACAAGACATGGAACCAATAACAAAGGAATGCCCTTTACTTTTCAAATGCAAGTTAATTACCATTTACAAGTACAAATTAATCTAGTCCGGACCAGATGGTCATCGACACGGCACTGATTAATACAAAGTTTTGGCGTGGGCCTCTCAGGCCTTCAAACTACGCTCTGCTACCAAGAAATGTTCAGTACACCCCTGCCTATACCGCGGAATCAGCTGGCGCAGTGGAAGCATATTACTAATATAGACTCCGGACAAAAAACTAGGTTTCAGCCGGGATGTAACTGAACAATTGAACTGCGATACACAGCGTTTTAATGTGAAGTAAGGTGAATTTTACATACTGTCTGTGGTCCTGGGCAGTGGAGACAGAGGGCGCGCCCCCTGGTAAATCTTCTTCTTCTGCAGACCTTACCAATTAGTCACCTCACTCACAACACAAATAACAGCATTCACAAGACACTGGGCGTTTCAACAATAGATACACAAAGACACACACGGGGGAGCCTCTTTTATTATGATTTACAGTCCCGACAAAAAGCGCGTGGTGGACAATTATCTCTCTTTCAAAACTCCGCGACCAGCCCGATGGATGGCGTCAAAACCTTGGTCGTACAAAACGGGATCACATAGATAATTTAAGATTTTATTCAAACTCGATATGCCATGCACATTCAACGCGAGCGATTTTTAACAAATTCAGCAAAAAAATCCGACATTTTGTCACAAGAATTTCAATCAAGTGTCACTGTCAACTTCAAGTGACAGCTAATGTCAATTTGACGTGACATTAGAGTTGCGTTCAGAAACGTCGATCTTTTCCGAACAACCAGTAATAGCACCTGTTACCAGGCGAAGTTGCGGTCTGCACAGTTGTATCAGGGCCCTGGATAGACGCGCGGCAGTGCGAGTTTCGCATGTCTGCACGAATCCAGCGAGCTCCAGTTCTGTTGATGTAATTGAGAACTTGACAGATTTTTTTTGTAGGAACATAACATAGGTACGTATTTATTTTCAAATGTCTTGCATATTTTTAGCGATATAGAGCATCAAACTTTCTAATTAGACAAGGAGGGCGCTGTAGAAATGTGATGTCACATTTCTATAGCGCAATACTCTCGCCATAGAAAATTTCGTTTTAGAAAGAGATAGCTAGAGTCACAATTAAGTAGCTCATAATTCGCTTGTAATAATAAAGATGGAATCCCTCACATTTGTTATTCAATAATGTTATATTTCTGAATGACATAATTAAATATCTACATTTCGACAACAGTCAAATACCCAATTATATAGTGCGTTCACGGATCTTATTTGCATACCAGCTTGTCGGGATAGGCGCGATCGGCTCTGGGCCAACAGGCGTCGAGCCGGATGCGCGTCTGGCCAGTTCGTTGGCTGCATCGTTTCCACGTGATCCACTGTGATCTTTGATCCATTGGATAGTAATAGTATTAAGTGCACCTACTGTATTCAAGGCGTGGTGACACTCAAGTAAAAGGCTCGATGTGATGCGATACGCCCGAGGTTAGTGCGACATCGTGGAATGTGAAATAAATTTTTATTTTCGGCCTAGTGATAGTGACACGAAACAATATACTGTCCAACAAGGATTCGGATAGTACCAAACCATGCAATAATTTATATAAAAAGTTCGAGTCTAAAATTGAACGCCGTTCTTCATAAGACTGGCGAGAGGTTATACCTTTTGATATAAACGCTAAGTGACGGGTAAACGAGCGATTTATCCTTTCTATCATATCAGAGTGGATGTCATAATAAGGGTCCATATCACACTAGCAAACTCTAAAATACTCCTTACGAGTGCGTTAAATAAAACAATCCTAGAGTCGTTGCTCTGAAAATCCCTTGTAACCCTCTTTATAAAGCCCATCATACGAGAGGCTCGATAAATAATATCTTCAAAGTGAGACGTAAAATTTAGTTGCTCGTCCAGAATAACTCCTAGGTCCCTCACCTCTTTGACTTTTTGGATCACGTTTCCATCAATGACATAGCTACCATCAACAGGGACTTTTCTTTTAGTAAATGTAATGTGGAGGCATTTAGAAGCATTCAAATTTAATTTATATTCATTCTATTTTTAGGCACCGCACTCTTGAACAGATGAAGCGTCACATTGTAAAAGCATACAGTCATCATTGCTTTTAATGGCCTTGTATAGTTTCATGTCATCTGCAAACATAGAGCAGTGACAGTGTCTAATGCTAGATACTATGTCATTGACGATAAGAAGTAATATAATGGGGCCGAGGTGAGATCCCTGAGGAACACCTGATGTTGAAACGTAAGACTGTGACTCGTATCCATTCAGTACCACCTTCTGACAACGTTCCACATGATATGACCTAAACCAGGACAGGAGAGGCTCGGCAAAGCCATAAGTCTTGTCGAGTTTGCAGAGTAAAACCTGGTGGTCGACTCTGTCAAAGGCGCTACTAAAATCGGTGTAAATCGAGTCCACCTGCCCGCCTTCATCCAACTCTTTGATGATATTATTTACATAGGGAAACAGATTAGTGACAACAGATTTTTTTCTCTTGAAACCCGTGTTGCTTATCGCTAATAAATTCCTCAGTGTGCTTGACGATCAAGGGGCATACCAGAGACTCAAAGACCTTAGATATAGCCGAAAGAATAGAGATTGGGCGGTAATTAGAGATATCATTCCGGTGACCCTTCTTGAAAATGGGAACAATGCGTGCCTTTTCCCACTCTAAAGGAAAAATGCCATCGCTTAAATATTTATTAAATATGTGCGATACGGAATAGGCAAGAGAGGATGCACACCTTTTCAAAAATAACAGGGGAAGTTGGTCAGGACCAGAACCTTTGTGAATTTCAAAGCTCTTTAGTTTAGTAAGAACTTGCTTTTCTGTAAACCTTACAATGCCCAGTGAGGTACCTATAAAAGTGTCTTCAAGGATAAAGCCGCCTGAAACGTCTGGTCTAGCAAAAACCTTACTGCGATCGCCAACTTGCATGCCAAGCGTGACGATTATGGTAACCCTCCAAATGAGATCCTTGGAGGAGGCCTATGCCAATGTCACTAAAATTTATCTTCGTCGATGTAGATTTGACTCGTATCTGTGTCCGCAGATTCTGGAGATGGTGTTCGCCCTGCGCGCGAACGAGTTCAACTGTTTGGGGTTCTGCTACGACGCGTCGGGGGGCGCGGTGAGCGGCGCGGCGGCGGCGCGGCTGCGGCCGCTGTGCTCGCCGCTGCTGCTATGCTCGCCGCTGGCCACGCGCGCGCACCCGCCGCCACAGCCCAGGGACCCGCCGCCGGTATGTGGCCGACCTCACATCAGCGGGAACTGCTACTCAGTCAACTGTGTCGTGTCTTGCCTGCCCTTTGTCACTTTAGCTGAGTAGTCCTTCATTAGACGTCTATTGTAATAGTTTTCCTGTTGCGCAGGTTTACTGCGTTGCTTGATGGGCGACCTCTTTGACAATTATTGCGATTAGTGTAACATCTTAAGCTCGCTCTGTACACGTTGGCTCAACCATTGGCCAATACATCGTACATTGACACTTTTGAAAGAACCTTTTTAAACTTGTTCGTTCAAAAGTGTTAATGTACGGTGTATTGGCCAATGGATGGGCCAACGTGTACAGCGGGCTTTACATAGGCTCGCTCGGACTATTGCTGGTTTTAAACCTTATTATTATATGAAAAATAAAGAGTTGGAAAGTCGTGAATTTAGATTCCTTTACTAAGCAATGCAATGTGTTGTGTTCAGGGCGCGTGCGTGGTGGGCGCGGGGCGGTTCGCGCGCGCGCTGGTGGGCGCCCTGTCGCGCGAGGCGGAGTGGGCCGTGCTGGGCGGCGTGCTGCGTGCACTGCCCGCGCTGCTGCACGCGCGCGCGCCCGCGCTCGGCCGCCGCGCCAACGACCTCGACCTGCTCGCCTCCACGCTCTGCTCCATGGTCAGACATGTCGCGATGTAACCATTGCATACAGCGGGGTGGGCCGTGCTGGGCGGCGTGCTGCGTGCACTGCCCGCGCTGCTGCACGCGCGCGCGCCCGCGCTCGGCCGCCGCGCCAACGACCTCGACCTGCTCGCCTCCACGCTCTGCTCCATGGTCAGACATGTCGCGATGTAACCATTGCATACAGCGGGGTGGGCCGTGCTGGGCGGCGTGCTGCGTGCACTGCCCGCGCTGCTGCACGCGCGCGCGCCCGCGCTCGGCCGCCGCGCCAACGACCTCGACCTGCTCGCCTCCACGCTCTGCTCCATGGTCAGACATGTCGCGATGTAACCATTGCATACAGCGGGGTGGGCCGTGCTGGGCGGCGTGCTGCGTGCACTGCCCGCGCTGCTGCACGCGCGCGCGCCCGCGCTCGGCCGCCGCGCCAACGACCTCGACCTGCTCGCCTCCACGCTCTGCTCCATGGTCAGACATGTCGCGATGTAACCATTGCATACAGCGGGGTGGGCCGTGCTGGGCGGCGTGCTGCGTGCACTGCCCGCGCTGCTGCACGCGCGCGCGCCCGCGCTCGGCCGCCGCGCCAACGACCTCGACCTGCTCGCCTCCACGCTCTGCTCCATGGTCAGACATGTCGCGATGTAACCATTGAATACAGCGGGGTGGGCCCGACGTTCATATATTTTGAAAGATAGCTTTGAAAGAAGCTTAAAGGACATTTTTCATTTTCGGCTAGGACATTGTACACTATTCGTACTAATAGTAAAAAATATAGTAAAGTCAAATAAAATATTAAAATTCTCATTGTCTTTCTGGATAAATGGTACAAAAATAAACTTTGAAATAAAAATTCTTTGCCATCCATGGTCACACTGGCAACCATATTTAAATCACATTCGGAAACTTTGATGTTTCTGTACGAAAAAACGATGACATTGAAGACTGATGATAATCTGTCAATGTAAACCTTTTTTTTAATGTTAGTGTGACATTTTACCGTCATATTGAATCGGGGTTGCATAATTATTAAGACTAGATAATGCTTTTGTACCATCAAACGCGTTAGCTTATTGCGATATAATTAGTTTTCAGTTATTATAATTATCTTTTGCTTGCCTATGGTATAGTGTACAAAGTCCTAGCCGAGGCTCCATACAAAACTGAAAAATCTCCTGTGATCAACTTTGATGAGCAATAGCATAAGAATGGGTTGTCCAAAACGTGAAGCAATGGATGAATCTGGTCTTATTCTTTACAAAATTAAATGCCCTACAACTTAAATAAAGAACAGTTTTTGATGTTACAAGTTCTTTACAATATATAACCTAAAATACCCCTTTTGGGATTGTTCGCGCCGCGCTGCGAGCCGTGCGTTGTCATTGTCAAGGTCACGGGCGACACGAGACAATGCGCTCGGCCGGCCGGTGTAGGATCGCCAGTTGGCCGTAAGCAGCCGTGAGACAAGTTCGTGTGCTTCTGTAGCGACGTGCCGCGCAAGTTACCTCCCCATATTGGGACCGAGATTCCGTTTGCCCCTATTAGGGCTCCGGTCGGGGTACGGACTTGAGACCCGTGTGTGTTCGCTTTGAAAAGCGCCGGGAAGTTTTAGCAGCCTATTAGGGCATTGTGTAGTATAAGAGTGTTAGCTGTAAGAGTATCCCATCGGGGGTTGTGTGGAGATCGTTTTGCCCGCGCGCGCGCCGGCGAGACAACGTTCAGCCCCCCTGGATTACGGACAGTATCCCTTACCATAAGGTAGGACTAGTTTAATTTACTTAATTTTGCATGAGAAACCTTCGATTCAATAAACTGTGGAACACAGTAGATGTGGTCATCACAATTGTGCGTGATCATATTTTTGGTAGCAGAGCTTAGTTGATATAATTAATTTTCATATTAAAATTAACTACATAAAATTTCATAGTAAAAATAAAAAGCGTACCTAAAAAGAGTACCTAAAAATTATTTTTTTTTGTTGAAATCTCGAGGGTATTTGAAGATCCCGAGACGATTTGAAGTACTAAGAAATTGTTCTAGTAAATTCTCGAAGCGAATGTTTCTCACTTGGTGGATCCGATAATAGATAGACACTTATATAATTGTTGTCACATACTAGTGTTTTGATACGAGTTTACTCGCCTAGATGTGTATATTTTTTTTTTGTGTGTCCGGATTTATTTGACGAATAGTTCGTTCGAAAGTGTGTTTATTAGTATCACATACTAGTGATTTGATACGAGTTTACTCGCCTAGATGTGTATATTTTTTTTTGTTTGTCGGGATTTATTTGACGAATAGTTTCGTTCGAAAGTGTTGTTTATTAGTACCACATACTAGTGTTTGTTCCGAGTCCGCTTGCCTAGTTAAAAAAGTGGAACTAGTTTTAATTATTAGTAGTATTAAATTACGAGTATTATTATTAAAAATAGTTTTGTTTTCGTTTGTTGATAACGGTTTAGTAGTTGATTTGCGAGGTATGCCATACCGTTAATCCTATACGTTTTGTTTATACCGTTATATTGTTAGCCCTTGAAATTGGTAAGTTGCTAATAATTTATGAAACTAGTAGGGTCCGTGTATGTCGTCCGAATTTTAACCCTTGAACCCCGTTGGGGCCAATTCTGACCACGCATATAGCTGTCAACGTTCACTCAAACCCGGGGCGGCCAATATTGACCAGGCGCCGGCCGGCACAGATTACTTGTGTTTTATATTATCGTGACGCGACCTATTTCTATTGTTTTTTTTGTTGATGTTTACCACTTTTATATTTCTTTGTTTGCTTTGTTTATTAAACGGAATATAAATGGCTCCTACGAATCCGACCGCCGTATCCAGGGCTGGCATCCAAGGAGCTTTGCGTTGGCTTGCTTGTGCGGTCACATTAATAGACCGAGCCGACCGGGTAGGCGCGTTGCTAGCTCGGTATGGCGGGCTGGCAGCTCGGCTGCAAGACCTGGAGCGCCACGCCATGGAGTGTCGCGCGCATTATATGGAGAACCCCCCAGCTGATGATGCCGTGTCGGAACAGCTGGAGCAGGATGTAGCCCAGGCCTATGAGCTGGCTGACCAGTTCACGGAGGCGGCTGAGAGGGCCCTGGCTGTTCGGAAGGGGGAGCCGGTTTTGAGCGGGGAGGTCAAACCTACCCCGACGGCGTTGCTAGGCCGATTGCCTACCTTGGAGATTCCCACTTTTAATGGGGATCTGTCAGCCTGGATGGGCTTCATTAATTTGTTTGACAGTTTGGTGGATTCACGACGGGACTTATCCCCTAGCGAGAAGTTGGCCTATTTGCGCTCCTCCCTGCGAGGAGAGGCCAGCGCGGTAATCCAACACCTGCTCATCAGTGACGACAACTACCAGGTGGCTCGCCAGCTTCTGGTTAGCAGGTACCAGAATGTCCGGTTACTGGCGGACACCCACGTGGCCACGATTTTGGCCCTCCCGCGAATCACGCGGGTACACCTGTTACGGAGGGAGTTGCTGAACCCGCTACTGTCAGCGGTCAACTCCCTAAGGCGATTGGACCTGCCGGTGGATCAGTGGTCCTTTATACTGCTGCACATAGTCCTCGCCAAATTGCCCGCTGAAATGAAGGGGCGTTTCGAGCAGAGGTACGGAGGCGACAGCGCCTCGTATCTCCCGCCCTTCGCGGACCTCCTTCGTTTTTTGGAGGACGAATGTAGGGTGACGGACCACCTGGAGCCCGCCCCGGTTCCAGGTGTTGGTCGTATGGTGGCGGCGAGGGAACAGCCCCGTCGCCCGACCAATCGCTATGCTGCCTTCCAGCAGTCCCCTCCCCCCGCACCGAGTGAGCGGTGCAGGTATTGCAGGGGAGATAGGCACGGGGTGCACGAATGTGCCAAATTTAGAGGCCTCCGCCCAGAGGGACGGAGGGCCGTTGCAAGACAGCGCCAATGGTGCTATAGGTGTTTGGGGGGACACATGCAGTCGGCGTGTCCCCAGACCGAGGATTGTCGTCTTTGCGGAGGGAGGCATCACCCCCTCCTTTGTTTGGACCGCAAGGACGCCGGGAGCGACCGGGGTTCGAATTCCTCGCGCACGGGCGGGGGCCCGGCAGCCCGGAACCGGTCCCCTAGAGATTCGGCGGGGCTTAGCCCCCCCGTTCAGTCCCCCCCGGAGAGGGGGAACTATAGGAGAGACGCCCCCGCCACGGGCGGGGGTAGGGGGGTACCACAAGAGTACGCCACGGTGGCGATGGGCACGGGCCCTATTTGCTACTCCCCCCCCCTAATGGAGAGGCCTCGATTGGGGTACTATGTACCGAGGCACGCCCCACACGGGTATTACCCTGCACCTAGGAGTGCTGTTGGTCGGGGCCAGTATGTACCCGATTGGGACCCGCTCGCCCGGTACGAGCGTCCCACATTTGGCGCGCCGACTCAGGCGCGAGGGGGACAAGTACCCCCCCAAAATTTTTAATGGCGCCCCTGTCGGACCCAACCACCCCTCCGGAGCTTGTGCTGTTGCCAACAGCCTCCGTGAATGTTTGGGGACCTAAGGGCAATGTTGTCACGGTGCGTGCCCTTTTGGACTCAGGTGCCCAGGGGTGCATAATGTCCAAGTGGCTTGTCCGACAGCTGGGTCTTTTGCTTGTGCCGCATCACGAAGCGGTACGGGGGGTGGGAGACTCGCGGATCCCTGATCCGATTGGTCGAGTTGAGTTCTCCTTCTCCCCCCACTTCACGCCAAGGCCGAAGATCGGTGCTTCGGCGATAGTATTTGATAAGGTGGTTGGACCACTCCCGCAAGTGCGAGTGCCGCCATCCACGATTGAGCTGACGTCTGGACTGGCTTTGGCTGATCCTTCCTTCCACCGACCGGGCCCAATACACTTGTTGATTGGTGCGGATGTCCTCGGTCGTGTACTGTGTGGAAGCAAGCGAGTTTTGCAGACAGCCAATCTTGTCGCCTTGTCCTCGTCGCTGGGTCATGTGGTGATGGGAAAGGTACCACAGACACCAGAGACCCCGTCGGTAGACCGCCAGACCATTGTCGGCTCTACTTTGTCCGACGTTCTCCAAAAGTTTTGGGAGGTGGAGGAACCTCCCACTGCCAAGCGGTTGGATCCGTTAGCGGAGGAGTGCGAATTTTTCTACCAGAACAACACTGGGCGCCTCCTCTCGGGTCGCTTGATTACCCGCTTGCCCTTCTTGGCGACTCGCCCTCCTTTAGGGAGCTCCCGACCGATGGCCGAGAAGAGATTGTTGTCCATGGAGCGTAGGATGGCCAGGGATCCCGCATTCAAGGAGAAGTATATAGACTTCATGCGGGAGTATTTGGACCTTGGGCACATGTCCATCTCGCAGTTGGACTGGCGTAATGTGGAACATTACTTCCTGCCACACCACGCTGTTTTGAAGACTTCCAATGGGAAGATCCGCGTGGTCTTTGATGGTTCAGCGCCCACGTCAACCGGAGTGTCGTTGAATCAGTGTCTGCATGCGGGGCCGAAGTTGCATCACGATGTCTGTGATGTTTTGACCAACTTCCGCCGGCACGCTGTCGTCTTTGTGGCCGATATCCGCATGATGTTCAGACAGACCGTGATTCACCCGGAGGATAGACGATACCAGCTCATCCTTTGGCGTGAGGATCCCCAGGATCCGATGTTGGCTTACGAGCTGAACACCAACACTTATGGTTTGCGGTCGAGCCCCTTTGTGGCGATCCGTTCGCTTTTGGAGCTCGCAGAGCGCGAACGGCTACGCTATCCCCGGGCATCTGCTCTTATTGAGGGGGGGGCCTTATTTGTCGACGATATCTGCACGGGGGCCTCGAGCTTAGATGAGGCTCTCGTCTTACGTGATGAGCTGATTGCGCTCTTGAGGGCTGGTGGCTATGAGTTGCGGAAGTGGCTGTCTAACTCACCGGACCTATTGGCAGATTTGCCTAAGGACCACCAGCAAGAGCCGCTCCTCTTTGAAAATCCGGAGACTCCAGACATGCTGTCTGTTTTGGGAGTCCAGTATCGACCAGTCCCGGATTTGTTCACATATAGATTGGAACTGCCAGACCCAAAGGTCTGGACTAAACGCACGGTGCTGTCTACTGTAGCCCGTACCTTTGATCCGAACGGTTGGCTCAGCCCTGTAGTGTTTTCGATGAAGTGCTTCCTACAGGAGCTCTGGGCTGCGGAATTGTCATGGGATGAGCCCCTCTCTGGTAGCCTCCTACGAGAGTGGGTGAGGTTCGTGTCATCCCTACCCGACGTCAATCGGGTTTGTATACCGAGGCAAATGCTGCCTTCGGGAAAGTTTAAAGCCTCCCTGCACGGCTTTTGTGACGCGTCCGAAAGCGGATACGCGGCAGCCGTTTACATCCGAACGGTGGATGCAGCAGGCGTTGTCGCCGTACACTTAGTTACGGCCAAGAGTAAGGTCGCCCCCCTTCGGACTAGGCTAACCATTCCGAAGTTGGAGTTGTCCGGCGCCACTCTCTTAGTACGGCTACTCAATCATGTTGCCGACACCTTGGGAAACGGTGTCGACTTGGGGTCGATATTTGCGTGGTCTGACAGCCAGGTCGTCCTTTGTTGGCTGAAGAGTTCAGTCCACACCCTTGAGGTTTTTGTGGCCAACCGGGTCTCACAAATTCAGACTTCAAAGGCCCCGTTGATTTGGCGCCACGTACCGGGCGAATTGAACCCCGCAGATTGTGCCTCCCGCGGCTGCGAGGCGCCTGAGTTAGTGGACCACCACCTATGGTGGAGTCCATCATGGTTGTTACGGCCTGAGCGCTCATGGCCTGCCACCCCGGCTGTGGCCAGAGTCCCAGACCTAGGCATGCGTGTTCACGCCGTGGAGACGGTGGCGGCTCCGCAGATGGAGTTTTTGTTAGACCGCTACAGTTCTCTTGATAAGTTGCTCGGCGTGACTGCTTGGATGAGGCGCTTTGTGCGAAATTGTCGCCATCCTCAGGAGAAATCGTTGTCTCCGGTCCTCGCCCCACAAGAGCGGCAAGACGCTCTGTTGCATTGGTTGCGAGTGACGCAACAGCGAGAGTTTGAACCGGAGCTGAAAGCCCTGCGCTCAAGTAAGCCCAAGTTGAAGGGACCCTTGGTGCGGTTGAATCCCTTCTTGGACAGTACCGGATTGCTGCGTGTCGGAGGTAGGCTCAGACATGCCAACCTGCCGTACGGATCACGCCACCCTTTGTTGCTCCCCAAGGATGGACCGTTAGTTAGACTGTTGATTACAGACCGACATGTAAAGAATGCTCATGCCGGTTGTAATGCTTTGACCGCGCTCCTCCAACGAGAGTTCTGGATTTTGTCAGCGCGGAGAATAATCCGATCCGTTATTTTTCGTTGTCTCCCGTGTTATCGTTTGCGCGCCGATACGATGCAGCCCCAGATGGGTGATTTGCCTGCCGATCGAGTGAACGAATCGATGCCCTTCTCAGGAGTTGGAACGGATTTTGCGGGGCCATTTACCGTTAAGACATCGCGGCTTCGTAATGCTAGAACGGAAAAGGCTTACTTGTGTGTATTTGTTTGTTTGGCCACTAAAGCGGTCCACCTGGAGGTGGTTAGTGCCCTCACCACAGAAGCCTTTGTAGCCACGTTGAATCGTTTTGTGTCTCGCCGCGGAATGCCGTCGTTAATCAGGTCCGATTGTGGAACCAATTTCAAGGGCACCGATAGGTATTTAAAGGAAGTTTGTGAATTTTTGGATAGGAATAATTTTGAGATCGGATCCACACTCTCTCGCAGAGGGGTACGATGGCAGTACTCCCCGCCATCCTGCCCCCACTGGGGAGGGATTTTTGAAGCAACTGTAAAGGCCGCTAAAACTCACCTTCGTCGCGTTATTGGGGAGACGGTCCTCACGTTTGAGGAACTCGCGACCGTATTTTGTAAGGTTGAGGCGGTCCTCAACTCGCGTCCGTTGTGTCCGTTGTCTTCGGACGCGAATGATTTAGAGGCCCTTACGCCGGGCCATTTTTTGATTGGCAGACCGCTTAACGCCTTGCCGGAATATCCTTATTCCGAAGTGGCCTCCGGACGGCTCTCGCGATTTGAATTGCTCCAGCAGCTTACGCAGAGTTTTTGGCGCCGTTGGCATCTGGAGTATTTGCACATTTTGCAGCAACGCGTTAAGTGGTCGGATAGGACGACCCCACCCAAGACAGGAGACCTCGTGTTGGTAAAGGATCCAAACCTGCCGCCCCTCCGCTGGCGCTTAGGACGCATTGTTCAGCTTCATCCGGGGTCGGATGGTGTGCCCAGGTTTGCCGAGGTCCTGGTGGGGGACTCTGTTTTGAAGCGAGCGATCGCTACCCTCTCTCGCCTGCCCTTAGATTGAGTTGGCGGACAGTTTGCTACTGTCCGGGACGGGGGGATGTTCGCGCCGCGCTGCGAGCCGTGCGTTGTCATTGTCAAGGTCACGGGCGACACGAGACAATGCGCTCGGCCGGCCGGTGTAGGATCGCCAGTTGGCCGTAAGCAGCCGTGAGACAAGTTCGTGTGCTTCTGTAGCGACGTGCCGCGCAAGTTACCTCCCCATATTGGGACCGAGATTCCGTTTGCCCCTATTAGGGCTCCGGTCGGGGTACGGACTTGAGACCCGTGTGTGTTCGCTTTGAAAAGCGCCGGGAAGTTTTAGCAGCCTATTAGGGCATTGTGTAGTATAAGAGTGTTAGCTGTAAGAGTATCCCATCGGGGGTTGTGTGGAGATCGTTTTGCCCGCGCGCGCGCCGGCGAGACAACGTTCAGCCCCCCTGGATTACGGACAGTATCCCTTACCATAAGGTAGGACTAGTTTAATTTACTTAATTTTGCATGAGAAACCTTCGATTCAATAAACTGTGGAACACAGTAGATGTGGTCATCACAATTGTGCGTGATCAGGGATACTTTTAAGCCCCCCCCCCCCCCTCTTCTCGCACAGGGTCCTCGAGGTCCATAACTTGACAAACTGTTACTTAACCATCCCAAAACAACAACACCAAGTTTTATTAAATTCCGACCTTCTCCCACCTAACCCCTCTTTTTGCGACCTGACGACCGTATTACTAGTTTACATTCCAGATTATTGTCTTTGAGTATGAAAAAATGATAGAGGTCGTGTCGTGTGGCAGGTGTCGGACCGCAGCCTGAACTTCCCTGAGTGCGTGCGCGTGGGCGGCGCGGGCGGCGGGCGGCTGGCCGTGTCCGAGCTGCACGGGGCCGTGCTGCCCGCACTGGCCGCGCTGGCGCCGCACCACGCCTGCCTCGAGCCGCACACGCAGCAGCGCATCGTGCG
Organism: Crambus lathoniellus; assembly: GCA_949710035.1. NCBI lineage: Eukaryota > Metazoa > Arthropoda > Insecta > Lepidoptera > Crambidae > Crambus > Crambus lathoniellus. Next base: position 33,490,539 of record OX453302.1, on the reverse strand, counting down.
GTGCCTGCTCAAGCACGGCATGGGTCAGTACCGCACACCCTCACACAGACACGGCCCGTGCTGCCCGCACTGGCCGCGCTGGCGCCGCACCACGCCTGCCTCGAGCCGCACACGCAGCAGCGCATCGTGCGGTGCCTGCTCAAGCACGGCATGGGTCAGTACCGCACACCCTCACACAGACACGGCCCGTGCTGCCCGCACTGGCCGCGCTGGCGCCGCACCACGCCTGCCTCGAGCCGCACACGCAGCAGCGCATCGTGCGGTGCCTGCTCAAGCACGGCATGGGTCAGTACCGCACACCCTCACACAGACACGGCCCGTGCTGCCCGCACTGGCCGCGCTGGCGCCGCACCACGCCTGCCTCGAGCCGCACACGCAGCAGCGCATCGTGCGGTGCCTGCTCAAGCACGGCATGGGTCAGTACCGCACACCCTCACACAGACACGGCCCGTGCTGCCCGCACTGGCCGCGCTGGCGCCGCACCACGCCTGCCTCGAGCCGCACACGCAGCAGCGCATCGTGCGGTGCCTGCTCAAGCACGGCATGGGTCAGTACCGCACACCCTCACACAGACACGGCCCGTGCTGCCCGCACTGGCCGCGCTGGCGCCGCACCACGCCTGCCTCGAGCCGCACACGCAGCAGCGCATCGTGCGGTGCCTGCTCAAGCACGGCATGGGTCAGTACCGCACACCCTCACACAGACACGGCCCGTGCTGCCCGCACTGGCCGCGCTGGCGCCGCACCACGCCTGCCTCGAGCCGCACACGCAGCAGCGCATCGTGCGGTGCCTGCTCAAGCACGGCATGGGTCAGTACCGCACACCCTCACACAGACACGGCCCGTGCTGCCCGCACTGGCCGCGCTGGCGCCGCACCACGCCTGCCTCGAGCCGCACACGCAGCAGCGCATCGTGCGGTGCCTGCTCAAGCACGGCATGGGTCAGTACCGCACACCCTCACACAGACACGGCCCGTGCTGCCCGCACTGGCCGCGCTGGCGCCGCACCACGCCTGCCTCGAGCCGCACACGCAGCAGCGCATCGTGCGGTGCCTGCTCAAGCACGGCATGGGTCAGTACCGCACACCCTCACACAGACACGGCCCGTGCTGCCCGCACTGGCCGCGCTGGCGCCGCACCACGCCTGCCTCGAGCCGCACACGCAGCAGCGCATCGTGCGGTGCCTGCTCAAGCACGGCATGGGTCAGTACCGCACACCCTCACACAGACACGGCCCGTGCTGCCCGCACTGGCCGCGCTGGCGCCGCACCACGCCTGCCTCGAGCCGCACACGCAGCAGCGCATCGTGCGGTGCCTGCTCAAGCACGGCATGGGTCAGTACCGCACACCCTCACACAGACACGGCCCGTGCTGCCCGCACTGGCCGCGCTGGCGCCGCACCACGCCTGCCTCGAGCCGCACACGCAGCAGCGCATCGTGCGGTGCCTGCTCAAGCACGGCATGGGTCAGTACCGCACACCCTCACACAGACACGGCCCGTGCTGCCCGCACTGGCCGCGCTGGCGCCGCACCACGCCTGCCTCGAGCCGCACACGCAGCAGCGCATCGTGCGGTGCCTGCTCAAGCACGGCATGGGTCAGTACCGCACACCCTCACACAGACACGGCCCGTGCTGCCCGCACTGGCCGCGCTGGCGCCGCACCACGCCTGCCTCGAGCCGCACACGCAGCAGCGCATCGTGCGGTGCCTGCTCAAGCACGGCATGGGTCAGTACCGCACACCCTCACACAGACACGGCCCGTGCTGCCCGCACTGGCCGCGCTGGCGCCGCACCACGCCTGCCTCGAGCCGCACACGCAGCAGCGCATCGTGCGGTGCCTGCTCAAGCACGGCATGGGTCAGTACCGCACAACCTCACACATCAGGACCTCACCTGAACTGACTGTTTACGTTATATACAAACACATGGACACAAATTCCGGAAATCCGTAACATGTGTCGACATTTTGCACTCTCTGCTAGCAGCCGAGAATTACGGTCTCGACGTCTGTCTTAAAACTACTATACTAACGACTAATATACTAACTAAATCTAATTAATTCTAGCACTTACTGTAAAATCCTGAGTTCGGGCCACGCAGCCGCACTTACGAAATGCCGCGGTCGGCACGACTTGTATTTGTCACTTTTCCCAAACACTTCCTACCCCCGTGGCTACAAACCTTTCTGAAATACGATTTAGCAAGACACTACAAATTGCCCGCACCTTTCTAACGAGTCCATTCACTTAACAATTAAAACGGTCCGCTATTTATTTCACTACACGAGGACACATCCTCAAGTGAAATATGCAAATAGACTTCTTTCATATCAATGTTCACTTGCGATTTTACAGATGCAATCCAAATCACAATTATTCACTATAACCGGTCCGGAATATATAACATCGGCCTCAAGCAGTCTGCTGCCGTCACCGTATTTCCCATCGGACCACTGATTACCAATTAGACTATTAACATAATACAATGCAAACAAACAAGAGTTTATTCACTAAATGTAAATACAATGTGCATTCCCACGCGAGATTTACAACCGTTTTTACAACCAACATAAACCAACCAATTATTACTCTTGCGCACCACAGCCGCCATAACAAGTGCGTGGCTTCGTCACATATAAGAACTGCCCGAGTTAGTGTGGCTATGCTCGAGGTCAACTGTGCGAAACCACAGAATAAATAATAGTACTCTGGTACAGAAACTTCACTCCGCTATACTATTTAAATAAATAGATACTCTAATTACAACTCAATAAAGTGGAAATTCATCTTGTACGGCACTAATTACGAACGGCCACACGTTGCATCTCTTTCTATCGCATATATTCTAGGTCTTTTGCGCATCTAATTTCTATGGATTTCCAACGCCCCGGGGCGGAGCGGGCGAGAGTAGCGCGCAAGTACATCGAGTGACATACGCCTGTCGAAACGCTGAGTGATGGCGCCCCAACCGCTGTTTTATTGTAAACACTGACTGTTGCGTTGCAGTGCTGCGGTCGCCGCAGCCGTACATCAACGCGCTGACGGTGTTCACGCTGGAGATGCGCGACACGATGGTCAAGATGCTGCCCGAGGTGCTGCTGGACCTGTCCAAGATCTCCGACACCAAGCCCATCGCCAGCCCCATGCTCGAGTTCCTCTCCAGTCAGTATGCCACACATAGACACCTTATTACACACTTCATATTTTAGCTAGAGATTGTTTCATTATTGCAATAATTTCATCTTTAGCGATTATCAAATATCTGGAAAGGTATTTCTTTCGTGTGTGAGGGTAGTAATATCTTCGCATTGATGAAAGTAACACTGGCTAACTTAATACAGCGCGTAAGAAGTATTGGAAAAATTCGATGTTTCTGATAAAGACTCCCTAGCTCAGTGGTTAGAGCAGTCGGCCGGAAGCGAAAGGTCGTCTAAATACTTCATTTAAAATTTTTCAAAAGATATTGCTTTTCAAAGTAAATCTTTTTATGCATTTCATTATTACGATTATTTATTTAAGTACATGACAAAGGTAACCTATGTCATATAACCTTTTTAATGGTCAATTCAAACCAAGATGACAAAGACGTGGTGAGCACTTTCAGTGTTAAATAATTTTAAACTTTATGTTCATAACTAAAAGTCCAATATCGTTTGAAAAGTTGCGGTAGTTTTCTACTTTTTAGTAGATTTTAGATGTATTTTCTAACTACCAAAAAGTAGATTTTAGCTTACGAATTTGCTTAAATTACGAGGTATTTTGCTTAAAGCACTCAGTTTTTTCTTAATTTTACACGGTTTTGGTAGATTAAGTGCCTGTTTTACAATATCCGATTAGGAGGTACTTTACAGTTGGCCTATCTGTCAAGTAACAGCTAATCAGAACTACCTTAGACATTGTGAAACAGGCCCTTAGTAGCTTTTGACTATACATAAAAGTAGATTTACTAAAATGTGGTCACACTGCCTAAGTCTGAAGACCTAAACCCCCATATTCCAAAACGTGGACTTAAGTTAGACCAGCACGGGTAGTATGATCAACTCGAGAAAAGTTTTGTCTATATCGTAACGTCAAAAATGACATTTCGTTGTAGAAAGATCTATTCTTCGGCTGTCAATTATGGACTTTCGAGGTAGACAAGACTTTTCTCGGATTTGTCATGCTACACGTGCTGGTTTAAAACTGATGCTAATTCTGTCTGTTCATTTGCAAAATGAAAGTGACAGCACCAGTTTTAAACCAGGACTATTTTAGTCCGCGCTTTGGAATAAGGGGGAAAGACTTTAGACCTAATTTTGACGCTTCGTTTGTTGCGTTGCAGCGCTGACGCGTCTGCCGAAGGTGTTCGCGTCGTTCGTCGAGGACCAGTACATGTCTGTGTTCGCGATCCTGCTGCCGTACACCAACCCGTCGCGCTACAACCACTACGTAGTGTCGCTGGCGCACCACGTGGTGGCCGCCTGGTTCCTCAAGTGCCGCCTCTCCTACCGACGCAACTTCGTGCGCTTCATCATCCACGTCAGTATATATATTTCTTTATTTCTTTATTTCTCATGGTACACCAACAAAATACATACATAAACATTTCATATTAATTTTATGCAGAAATTTTGGACGTGTATGTACCTTTATTACAAGTATACACAACATTTTCAAACATACATTCTACTTAAGACCAAAATTACTTAAAACTTTACAATTCAATCTTAAAGTATCCAAATTATATATAGTCCTCCTCATCGATTTCGATGACGGCGACCCTGACTATTATTATTTAAATTAAATAGGAAACTCGCCTAGGGATCCTGCCTAAGGTGAGCTCTTATGTGACTGGCATGACCAAATTTTGTTTTGAATGTCCTGCCGCAGAGGTTGCAATATGGTTCGCCTTGTGAGTTGTAACTATAGTTATAGGTCGTTCCTTGCGAATGTGGCGCTTCACGTCAAGCATGTCAAGACGGCTGTCCTCGAACTCTCGAATTCTTTTGTGGATAGTACGGTGCCAAGATCTTCTAGAAGCAAGCTCCTCCCAGTTGGTGACATCAATTTCGCATGCATTCAGGTGCCTTTTAAACACGTCCTTATAGCGAAGATATTGACCGCCAAGCTTCCGCTTACCCTTGGCTACTTTAGAGTAGAACACAATTTTGGGAAGGCGGGAGTCATTCATGCGAAGAACGTGACCACACCATCTAAGTTGGCGCTGCATGAGGAGAGCTTCCATACCAACCAATCCAGAACGACGAAGAACCTCAGTATTTGGGACCTTAGACACCTCAGATATACATGTGCCGACCCCGCTACCCTACACCGACCCGTCGCGCTACAACCACTACGTGGTGTCGCTGGCGCACCACGTGGTGGCCGCCTGGTTCCTCAAGTGCCGCCTCTCCTACCGACGCAACTTCGTGCGCTTCATCATCCACGTCAGTACATAAATACAAATTCAAAATTCAATATTTTTTATTCAATTTAGGTTGAGGTAACAACACTTATGAACAAAGAAGCTACGCCATCGGTTCGCAAATCCTACCTTGCGAGAAGAACCGGCAAGAAACTCGTAAAGGGCAATCTTTTTCTCTGTTTTATTTCATAGAGAGTCCCATCGAAGCTGATTGGAATGAGACGGGTCGATTTTTTCTAAATACTACATTTTCCATTTTTCATACAGAGTAGCAAATTTAAAAATGACCTTCACACATTAGTAAGGTCACTTTACATCACAATAGAAAATACTTAATTTAATTATATATACATGTCCCGAATATAAGCCGAAGCTCCGGCATATATTCGCGTCCAAAATTCCTCAATGTCTCAAGACTAAGGTCTTTTACCAGTGTGTGTTGCCAGTTATGACTTATGGAAGCGAGACGTGGTCTTTTACTATGGGTCTCATAAGAAGGCTCAAGGTCACCCAGCGAGCAATGGAGAGAGCGATACTCGGTATTTCCCTGCTCGATCGAATCAGAAATGATGAGATCCGCAGAGAACTAAAACGACCGACATCGCTCGAAGGATTGCTCAGTTGAAGTGGCAGTGGGCGAATCACATAGCACGGAGAACCGACGGCCGTTGGGGCGGAAAGGTTCTCGAATGGCGAGCGCGAACCAGACGACGTTCCGTGGGCAGGCCCCCTACAAGGTGGGCCGATGATTTGGGTAAAGGTCGCGGGAAGCCGCTGGATGCCGCCGATCGTTGTGGAGATCCTTGGGGGAGGCCTGTGCTCAGCAGTGGGCGTCGTACGGCTGAAATGATGATGATGATGTTGACATGTCTTGACCCCGCTTCCCTACACTGACCCGTCGCGCTACAACCACCCCGTGGTGTCGCTGGTTCCTCAAGTGCCGCCTCTCCAACCGCCGCAACTTGTGCGCTTCATCATCCACGTCAGTATTCACTTCCGACCATGAATCCACCGCTACCCTACAACATATCTGGAAAGAATAACAATAGGTTGCATAATCGCCATTTAAATCGCCAACAAAGTTCACATATCAATTTGTGTTTCTATAACAGTTCCTGTGCAATCGATAACTACAATTTCTTAGATTATTAAATACTAGCGGATCCTCGCGGTTTCACCCGCGTGGTACCCGTTCCCGTGAGAGTATTGGGATAAAATATAGCCTATGTCACTCGGGAAGAATGTAGCTTTCAAATGGTGAAAGTTTTTTTTAAATCGGCCCAGTAGTTTCAGAGCCTATTCGATGCAAACAAACGATCAAATCTTTCCTCTTTATAATATTAGGATAGAATACTCACTTTAACATACGCTAATAAATATGTTATGCGCAGGGCTTGCACAACTACATAATAATGCCATTCGAAGAGCAGCTGCAGTCGACGTACAAGGCGAGCGCGTTCCAGCCGCCAACGCCCGCCAACGAGGACTCCTCCAACCGCCAGCGCAGCTCCAGCCTGGTGAGACATACACTGCACAACTACATACTGACACATGCCATCAATGACACAACTACATAATAATGCCGTTAGAGCAGCTGCAGTCGACGTACAAGGCGAGCGAGTTCCAGCCGGCGGCTGCTATAGGTATGGTCTCATTTGATTCAGCGCAAAAAAATACATATAAAAAGACACCTCACTTGCCTAGTTTGTAAATTTTACACTTTTTAAAATTTCCCACTTCCCATATCTTCTGGGAAGGGGAATACTTCTAAATTTTGGTAGGTTTCGGCAGATATTCATTTCTAGTTCCAAGATAGAGTTATAATCAAAGTTTCAATGATGTACATATTGCCACCAAAATATGCTATTTGATCTGTACTATTAGGCAGGTTTCACAGTTGTCCGGGAGACCTGAACATGCCGCCCCTGGTCACTTGAGGTTTCAATGGTGGAAACGTGTCAAACACCTCACGCGTGCTTCCGCTCCGGAAGTGGCCCACATTGGCTTCCCGGGCAGCAGCAGAGCCAGTCGCAGTACTCAGCGCGTGTAACTAAGTGAAAGTGTGTTGTGTGCAGGGCTCGAAGGCAGTGTCGCGCGCACCGATGGGGCGCACGACGGGCGGGGGCGGGGGCTCCGGTGGGGGCGCGAGCGGGGGCGGGGGCGCGGGGGCGGCTTCAGCGTCGGCTGCCTTCCACGTGGAGCTGACCGAGACCTGCGTGGACCTGCTCGCGCGCTACTCCTCCACGCCCGCCAGCGTCAAGCCGCAGCGGTCAGTAGCGTACATTCCGCAGGCGCCGCGTCAGCCAAGGCCGCCAAACACGTGGAGCTGACCGAGACCTGCGTGGACCTGCTCGCGCGCTACTCCTCCACGCCCGCCAGCGTCAAGCCGCAGCGGTCAGTAGCGTACATTCCGCAGGCGCCGCGTCAGCGTCGGCCGCCTTCCACGTGGAGCTGACCGAGACCTGCGTGGACCTGCTCGCGCGCTACTCCTCCACGCCCGCCAGCGTCAAGCCGCAGCGGTCAGTAGCGTACATTCCACTAAGACTGCGTATAGACCGGCCCAACGAACGCCAACGAACGACATCAGGCATTGCCCGCTTGGCGTTTCTGGCCTTCGAAGATCAATCTAAAGTTATGTAAAAGATCAATGGGAGCGATTCCAGTTCACATTCGGATTTTCAGATCATCTGATTGAGACAGAGGGTGTTCGCGCCGCGCTGCGAGCGGTGCGTTGTCATTGTCAAGGTCACGAGACAATGCGCTCGGCCGGCCGGTGTAGGATCGCCAGTTGGCCGTAAGCAGCCGCGAGACAAGTTCGTGTGTTTCTGTAGCGACGTGCCGCGCAAGTTACCTACCCATTTTGGGACCGAGATTCGTTTTGCACCTACTAGGGCTCCGGTCGGGGTACGGACGTGTAACCCGTGTGTGTTCGCTTTGAAAAGCGCCGGGAAAGTTTTAGCGGCCTATTAGGGCATTGTGTAGTATAAGAGTGTTAGCTGTAAGAGTATCCCATCGGGGGTTGTGTGGAGATCGTTTTGCCAGGGCGCGCGCGCGCCGGCGAGACAACGTCAGCCCCCCTGGATTACGGACACTATTTTAGTAAGGTAGGATTAGTTTAATTTACTTAATTTTTGCATGGGAAACCTTCGTTTCAATAAACTGTGGAACACAGTAAATGTGGTCATCACAATTGTGCGTGATCATATTTTTGGTAGCAGAGCGTACCTAGTTGATATAATTAGTTAATTTTCATATTAAAATTAACTAGGTACATAAAATTTCATAGTAAAAATGAAAAGCGTACCTAAAAAGCGTACCTAAAAATTATTTTTTTTTGTTGAAATCTCGAGGGTATGCCGAGACGATTGAAGTACTAAGAAATTGTTCTAGTAAATTCTCGAAGCGAATGTTTCTTACTTGGTGGATCCGATAATAGATAGACACTTATATAATTGTTGTCACATACTAGTGTTTTGATACGAGTTTACTCGCCTAGATGTGTATATTTTTTTTTGTGTGTCCGGATTTATTTGACGAATAGTTTCGTTCGAAAGTGTGTTTATTAGTACCACATACTAGTGATTTGATACGAGTTTACTCGCCTAGATGTGTATATTTTTTTTTGTGTGTCCGGATTTATTTGACGAATAGTTTCGTTCGAAAGTGTTGTTTATTAGTACCACATACTAGTGTTTGTTCCGAGTCCGCTTGCCTAGTTAAAAAAGTGGAACTAGTTTTAATTATTAGTAGTATTAAATTACGAGTATTATTATTAAAAATAGTTTTGTTTTCGTTTGTTGATAACGGTTTAGTAGTTGATTTGCGAGGTATGCCATACCGTTAATCCTATACGTTTTGTTTATACCGTTATATTGTTAGCCCTTGAAATTGGTAAGTTGCTAATAATTTATGAAACTAGTAGGGTCCGTGTATGTCGTCCGAATTTTAACCCTTGAACCCCGTTGGGGCCAATTCTGACCACGCATATAGCTGTCAACGTTCACTCAAACCCGGGGCGGCCAATATTGACCAGGCGCCGGCCGGCACAGATTACTTGTGTTTTATATTATCGTGACGCGACCTATTTCTATTGTTTTTTTTTGTTGATGTTTACCACTTTTATATTTCTTTGTTTGCTTTGTTTATAAAACGGATTATAAATGGCTCCTACGAATCCGCTCGCCGTATCCAGGGCCGGCATCCAAGGAGTTTTGCGTTGGCTTGCTTGTGCGGTCACATTAATAGACCGAGCCGACCGGGTAGGCGCGTTGCTAGCTCGGTATGGCGGGCTGGCAGCTCGGCTGCAAGACCTGGAGCGCCACGCCATGGAGTGTCGCGCGTATTATTTGCAGAACCCCCCAGCTGATGAGGCCGTGTCGGAACAGCTGGAGCAGGATGTAGCCCAGGCCTATGAGCTGGCTGACCAGTTCACGGAGGCGGCTGAGAGGGCCCTGGCTGTTCGGAAGGGGGAGCCGGTTTTGAGCGGGGAGGTCAAACCTACCCCGACGGCGTTGCTAGGCCGATTGCCTACGTTGGAGATTCCCACTTTTAATGGGGATCTGTCAGCCTGGATGGGCTTCATTAACCTGTTTGACAGCCTAGTGGATTCACGACGGGACTTATCCCCTAGTGAGAAGTTGGCCTATTTGCGCTCCTCCCTGCGAGGAGAGGCCAGCGCGGTGATCCAGCACCTGCTCATCAGCGACGACAACTACCAGGTGGCTCGCCAGCTTCTGGTTAGCAGGTACCAGAATGTCCGGTTACTGGCGGACACCCACGTGGCCACGATTTTGGCCCTCCCGCGAATCACGCGGGTACACCTGTTACGGAGGGAGTTGCTGAACCCGCTACTGTCAGCGGTCAACTCCCTAAGGCGATTGGACCTGCCGGTGGATCAGTGGTCCTTTGTACTGCTGCACATAGTCCTCGCCAAATTGCCCGCTGAAATGAAGGGGCGTTTCGAGCAGAGGTACGGAGGCGACAGCGCCTCGTATCTCCCGCCCTTCGCGGACCTCCTTCGTTTTTTGGAGGACGAATGTAGGGTGACGGACCACCTGGAGCCCGCCCCGGTTCCAGGTGTCGGTCGTATGGTGGCGGCGAGGGAACAGCCCCGTCGCCCGACCAATCGCTATGCTGCCTTCCAGCAGTCCCCTCCCCCCGCACCGAGTGAGCGGTGCAGGTATTGCAGGGGAGATAGGCACATGGTGCACGAATGTGCCAAATTTAGAGGCCTCCGCCCAGAGGGACGGAGGGCCGTTGCGAGACAGCGCCAATGGTGCTATAGGTGTTTGGGGGGACACATGCAGTCGGCGTGTCCCCAGACCGAGGATTGCCGTCTTTGCGGAGGGAGGCATCACCCCCTCCTTTGTTTGGACCGCAAGGACGCCGGGAGCGACCGGGGTTCGAATTCCTCGCGCACGGGCGGGGGCCCGGCAGCCCGGAACCGGTCCCCTAGAGATTCGGCGGGGCTTAGCCCCCCCGTTCAGTCCCCCCCGGAGAGGGGGAACTATAGGAGAGACGCCCCCGCCACGGGCGGGGGTAGGGGGGTACCACAAGAGTACGCCACGGTGGCGATGGGCACGGGCCCTATTTGCTACTCCCCCCCCCTAATGGAGAGGCCTCGATTGGGGTACTATGCCCCGAGGCACGCCCCACACGGGTATTACCCTGCACCTAGGAGTGCTGTTGGTCGGGGCCAGTATGTACCCGATTGGGACCCGCTCGCCCGGTACGAGCGTCCCACATTTGGCGCGCCGACTCAGGCGCGAGGGGGACAAGTACCCCCCCAAAATTTTTAATGGCGCCCCTGTCGGACCCAACCACCCCTCCGGAGCTTGTGCTGTTGCCAACAGCCTCCGTGAATGTTTGGGGACCTAAGGGCAATGTTGTCACGGTGCGTGCCCTTTTGGACTCAGGTGCCCAGGGGTGCATAATGTCCAGGTGGCTTGTCCGACAGCTGGGTCTTTTGCTTGTGCCGCATCACGAAGCGGTACGGGGGGTGGGAGACTCGCGGATCCCTGATCCGATTGGTCGAGTTGAGTTCTCCTTCTCCCCCCACTTCACGCCAAGGCCGAAGATCGGTGCTTCGGCGATAGTTTTTGATAAGGTGGTTGGACCACTCCCGCAAGTGCGAGTGCCGCCATCCACGATTGAGCTGACGTCTGGACTGGCTTTGGCTGATCCTTCCTTCCACCGACCGGGCCCAATACACTTGTTGATTGGTGCGGATGTCCTCGGTCGTGTACTGTGTGGAAGCAAGCGAGTTTTGCAGACAGCCGATCTTGTCGCCTTGTCCTCGTCGCTGGGTCATGTGGTGATGGGAAAGGTACCACAGACACCAGAGACCCCGTCGGTAGACCGCCAGACCATTGTCGGTTCTACTTTGTCCGACGTTCTCCAAAAGTTTTGGGAGGTGGAGGAACCTCCCACTGCCAAGCGGTTGGATCCGTTAGCGGAGGAGTGCGAATTGTTCTACCAGAACAACACTGGGCGCCTCCTCTCGGGTCGCTTGATTACCCGCTTGCCCTTCTTGGCGGCTCGCCCTCCTTTAGGGAGCTCCCGACCGATGGCCGAGAAGAGATTGTTGTCCATGGAGCGTAGGATGGCCAGGGATCCCGCATTCAAGGAGAAGTATATAGACTTCATGCGGGAGTATTTGGACCTTGGGCACATGTCCATCTCGCAGTTGGATTGGCGTAATGTGGAACATTACTTCCTGCCACACCACGCTGTTTTGAAGACTTCCAATGGGAAGATCCGCGTGGTCTTTGATGGTTCAGCGCCCACGTCAACCGGAGTGTCGTTGAATCAGTGCCTGCATGCGGGGCCGAAGTTGCATCACGATGTCTGTGATGTTTTGACCAACTTCCGCCGGCACGCTGTCGTCTTTGTGGCCGATATCCGCATGATGTTCAGACAGACCGTGATTCACCCGGAGGATAGACGATACCAGCTCATCCTTTGGCGTGAGGATCCCCAGGATCCGATGTTGGCTTACGAGCTGAACACCAACACTTATGGTTTGCGGTCGAGCCCCTTTGTGGCGATCCGTTCGCTTTTGGAGCTCGCAGAGCGCGAACGGCTTCGCTATCCCCGGGCATCTGCTCTTATTGAGGGGGGGGCCTTATTTGTCGACGATATCTGCACGGGGGCCTCGAGCTTAGATGAGGCTCTCGTCTTACGTGATGAGCTGATTGCGCTCTTGAGGGCTGGTGGCTATGAGTTGCGGAAGTGGCTGTCTAACTCACCGGACCTATTGGCAGATTTGCCTAAGGACCACCAGCAAGAGCCGCTCCTCTTTGAAAATCCGGAGACTCCAGACATGCTGTCTGTTTTGGGAGTCCAGTATCGACCAGTCCCGGATTTGTTCACATATAGATTGGAACTGCCAGACCCAAAGGTCTGGACTAAACGCACGGTGCTGTCCACTGTAGCCCGTACCTTTGATCCGAACGGTTGGCTCAGCCCTGTAGTGTTTTCGATGAAGTGCTTCCTACAGGAGCTCTGGGCTGCGGAATTGTCATGGGATGAGCCCCTCTCTGGTAGCCTCCTACGAGAGTGGGTGAGGTTCGTGTCATCCCTACCCGACGTCAATCGGGTTTGTATACCGAGGCAAATGCTGCCTTCGGGAAAGTTTAAAGCCTCCCTGCACGGCTTTTGTGACGCGTCCGAAAGCGGATACGCGGCAGCCGTTTACATCCGAACGGTGGATGCAGCAGGCGTTGTCGCCGTACACTTAGTTACGGCCAAGAGTAAGGTCGCCCCCCTTCGGACTAGGCTAACCATTCCGAAGTTGGAGTTGTCCGGCGCCACTCTCTTAGTACGGCTACTCAATCATGTTGCCGACACCTTGGGAAACGGTGTCGACTTGGAGTCGATATTTGCGTGGTCTGACAGCCAGGTCGTCCTTTGTTGGCTGAAGAGTTCAGTCCACACCCTTGAGGTTTTTGTGGCCAACCGGGTCTCACAAATTCAGACTTCAAAGGCCCCGTTGATTTGGCGCCACGTACCGGGCGAATTGAACCCCGCAGATTGTGCCTCCCGCGGCTGCGAGGCGCCTGAGTTAGTGGACCACCACCTATGGTGGAGTCCATCATGGTTGTTACGGCCTGAGCGCTCATGGCCTGCCACCCCGGCTGTGGCCAGAGTCCCAGACCTAGGCATGCGTGTTCACGCCGTGGAGACGGTGGCGGCTCCGCAGATGGAGTTTTTGTTAGACCGCTACAGTTCTCTTGATAAGTTGCTCGGCGTGACTGCTTGGATGAGGCGCTTTGTGCGAAATTGTCGCCAGCCTCAGGAGAAATTGTTGTCTCCGGTCCTCGCCCCACAAGAGCGGCAAGACGCTCTGTTGCATTGGTTGCGAGTAACGCAACAGCGAGAGTTTGAACCGGAGCTGAAAGCCCTGCGCTCAAGTAAGCCCAAGCTGAAGGGACCCTTGGTGCGGTTGAATCCCTTCTTGGACAGTACCGGATTGCTGCGTGTCGGAGGTAGGCTCAGACATGCCAACCTGCCGTACGGATCACGCCACCCTTTGTTGCTCCCCAAGGATGGACCGTTAGTTAGACTGTTGATTACAGACCGACATGTAAAGAATGCTCATGCCGGTTGTAATGCTTTGACCGCGCTCCTCCAACGAGAGTTCTGGATTTTGTCAGCGCGGAGAATAATCCGATCCGTTATTTTTCGTTGTCTCCCGTGTTATCGTTTGCGCGCCGATACGATGCAGCCCCAGATGGGTGATTTGCCTGCCGATCGAGTGAACGAATCGATGCCCTTCTCAGGAGTTGGAACGGATTTTGCGGGGCCATTTACCGTTAAGACATCGCGGCTTCGTAATGCTAGAACGGAAAAGGCTTACTTGTGTGTATTTGTTTGTTTGGCCACTAAAGCGGTCCACCTGGAGGTGGTTAGTGCCCTCACCACAGAAGCCTTTGTAGCCACGTTGAATCGTTTTGTGTCTCGCCGCGGAATGCCGTCGTTAATCAGGTCCGATTGTGGAACCAATTTCAAGGGCACCGATAGGTATTTAAAGGAAGTTTGTGAATTTTTGGATAGGAATAATTTTGAGATCGGATCCACACTCTCTCGCAGAGGGGTACGATGGCAGTACTCCCCGCCATCCTGCCCCCACTGGGGAGGGATTTTTGAAGCAACTGTAAAGGCCGCTAAAACTCACCTTCGTCGCGTTATTGGGGAGACGGTCCTCACGTTTGAGGAACTCGCGACCGTATTTTGTAAGGTTGAGGCGGTCCTCAACTCGCGTCCGTTATGTCCGTTGTCTTCGGACGCGAATGATTTAGAGGCCCTTACGCCGGGCCATTTTTTGATTGGCAGACCGCTTAACGCCTTGCCGGAATATCCTTATTCCGAAGTGCCCTCCGGACGGCTCTCGCGATTTGAATTGCTCCAGCAGCTTACGCAGAGTTTTTGGCGCCGTTGGCATCTGGAGTATTTGCACATTTTGCAGCAACGCGTTAAGTGGTCGGATAGGACGACCCCACCCAAGACCGGAGACCTCGTGTTGGTAAAGGATCCAAACCTGCCGCCCCTCCGCTGGCGTTTAGGACGCATTGTTCAGCTTCATCCGGGGTCGGATGGTGTGCCCAGGTTTGCCGAGGTCCTGGTGGGGGACTCTGTTTTGAAGCGAGCGATCGCTACCCTCTCTCGCCTGCCCTTAGATTGAGTTGGCGGACAGTTTGCTACTGTCCGGGACGGGGGGATGTTCGCGCCGCGCTGCGAGCGGTGCGTTGTCATTGTCAAGGTCACGAGACAATGCGCTCGGCCGGCCGGTGTAGGATCGCCAGTTGGCCGTAAGCAGCCGCGAGACAAGTTCGTGTGTTTCTGTAGCGACGTGCCGCGCAAGTTACCTACCCATTTTGGGACCGAGATTCGTTTTGCACCTACTAGGGCTCCGGTCGGGGTACGGACGTGTAACCCGTGTGTGTTCGCTTTGAAAAGCGCCGGGAAAGTTTTAGCGGCCTATTAGGGCATTGTGTAGTATAAGAGTGTTAGCTGTAAGAGTATCCCATCGGGGGTTGTGTGGAGATCGTTTTGCCAGGGCGCGCGCGCGCCGGCGAGACAACGTCAGCCCCCCTGGATTACGGACACTATTTTAGTAAGGTAGGATTAGTTTAATTTACTTAATTTTTGCATGGGAAACCTTCGTTTCAATAAACTGTGGAACACAGTAAATGTGGTCATCACAATTGTGCGTGATCAGAGGGGAAAACAGAACCCCTTGGATGGCGTTCGTTTGCCTTCGTTGGTCCAGTGTGTACGCAGCATAAGGAGCATTCCACAAAAATAATTCGACGACCGATTTGGCGCAGGGGTAATCTACCTGCCTTCTGCGCCAGAGGTCTCGGGTTCGATTCCCGAACAAGACAAATATTTGTGTGCATGAACATGTCTATTTCTCTTGGTCTGAGTGTTTTCTTTGTATATTAAGTATGTATTTACAAACAAAAAGTATTTAAGTATATATTTATCCGTTATCAAGTTCACGTAGACACAGTTTCTTATTGGTGTGATTGTAAGAAAAAAAAACCTGCACAACAGGCGATGCCTTAAGGTCACACACAGCTCATTAGACCCACCCGGCACCCGACCAGCACCGCCTCGTCGTTCGGCGTCAACTCGTTGTCGACATGTAGCCCACGGGTAGATGCCGCGTTGTCACCAGTGAACGTCGCGTGATCAACGAGTGGACCTCGCTGGGTCCACGAATTTCCGAGTAGTCTGCCAGTGAACTGCGCGCTGGCAACGTGCGGTTCACGCGAGGCAAACATTCGAACAGCGAGCTAACCCCAAGTCGTCTTCTCGCCGACCGCGCGTGGACACCTTGCGAGGGAGGCGATCCGGTGACGCTACGGAGCTGATATAGTGAGCGCATACCCATACAAATCCATATGACGAATACTAACCACTCGAGGCGAGGCGGTGCGGGTCGGGTGCCGGGTGGCTCTGGTGAGCTATGACCTTTAGAATACTTCTGATTAGCTAAAAGGACTGCTATTGATATCCGAATATTTAATTTCTGATTAAATTCCATCGGTATCTTTTTCCACTGTTTTTAAAATGTCCTTCCTGGTGCCGCTACACTTCTTACGTGCGGGACAAAAGTTGATGTTTTCATGGAATGCTTCCTAATAGGGGTGTACTTGCGGTGTGCAAGGTACATGCAGCTTTGAGAATGGGAGGTGGATGGTGATGTAGGATAAATATGAACTCGCACTTACTTGTGATGAGGTGCTGGCGATTTCTTGAGGCGGCTGGCTGCGGCAGGCCAGGCGGCGATGCGATGATGACGATGACGGATTCACTAACACTGACACAAATCCGCCGGCTGGGGAAACGTCTCTGAGGTGCTGAGCGTTCGTAATGTCACTAGGTATGTGTATGAGATACCCCAAAAATGGCGTCTGCCGCGTGGTTTGTACGCGCTTCGGTGCGTCACGCGACTAGCGTTCGCGGCGTTCGTTTTAGCACTGGGAGGGCGACGCAGCTTGACTTGCGTCGCGGTAGGGGGCCGGGGGGCCCGGCGCCCGCGCCTTTGATCGCTCGTTAGCGCTCGGTAGCGGTCGGCGCGACTCGTATTTTCTTCCGTCACGCGATGGCGTGTACAAGGGGATCGAACTTATATTGATATGTAAATATTTAATAGTGACATTCAAAAATATAACGTTGGAGAATAACAAAAGTGAAAACATCTCGAAACTGCTGTTTAACAAGCGAGTGATGAGCTGCTGAATTGAGTGAGACAAACTTTGTCTCTAGCTATCTCTTTCTAAAACGAAATTTATAGGCAGAAGTAGGGCGGTCCTAACATCTGACGTCACATATGTCTAATAAGGAAGTTTGATGATCTTTATCTCCGAAAATATGTAAAATATTTAAAAATAAATACCTGTGTCGTGTTTCTGTTATTTCTAAAAACATTTTCAACTCAGTCCAATCCCCTGTAAACCTCAAAAATGTCCGTGACTCTTGACTTGACCATGGTTGTGTGTGCAGGAGCGACCTGGCCGAGTTCCTGTTCACGGGCGGGCAGTCCATGACGTGGCTGGTGGGCCACAAGCTCATCACCGTCACCACCTCCGGCTGCCTGCAGAACTCCATCAAGCAGGGCCTGTGCGACAGGTACTGTTATATTACAGCGCAGTCTTGGACGAGTTTAAATGTTCATCTGTTATCACAGATGAACATTTAAATTCCGTAATTATAAAGTGCATTTTCCGAAAAATTATATTTACTTAACTAAAAATTTAAATTATTTGATTTTAAATTTAACAAAAAAGTAAGTTTTTATAAAAGTTTTCCAATAATTACAAACTCGAGGATATCCTTTTTTACTACGCTTAGTAAAAAGTATTAACGTAGCTACTTACATTGTTACAAAAAGTTTTTGTAAATAATTTTTTTTTTGTTGCGAATTCATCTATTATTATCCTAATCCTACTAATATTAAAAAATGGAAAATGAAGTATTTAGAAAAAATCGACCCGTCTCACAACCAGCTCCGATGGGACTCAAACCCACGACCTTTCGCTTTCCGGGCGACTGCTCTGACCACTGAGCTACGGAGTCGTTACGAGAAGCGTCGAATTTATCCAATACTTCTTACTCGCTGTATAGTCAGCGTTAATTTCATCAATGTGGAGATATTACTAACCTCACACGCGAAAGAAATACCTTTCCAGGTAATTGGCAATCGCTAAAGATGAAATTACTATTGCAAGTTATTTTAATTTTTAGTTTTTTGCATTCACAATGCAATTTTTATTACTGAAAAATGGAAAATGAAGTATTTAGAAAAAATCGACCCGTCTCACAACCAGCTCCGATGGGACTCGAACCCACGACCTTTCGCTTTCCGGGCGACTGCTCTAACCACTGAGCTACGGAGTCGTTACGAGAAGCGTCGAATTTATCCAATACTTCTTACTCGCTGTATAGTCAGCGTTAATTTCATCAATGTGGAGATATTCTAAATTCTAAATACTTCATTTTCCATTTTTCAGTAATAAAAATTGCATTGTGAATGCAAA
The DNA here is from genome assembly GCA_949710035.1 of Crambus lathoniellus. Classification (NCBI taxonomy): domain Eukaryota; kingdom Metazoa; phylum Arthropoda; class Insecta; order Lepidoptera; family Crambidae; genus Crambus; species Crambus lathoniellus. The sequence continues at coordinate 33,472,090 of OX453302.1, read as the reverse complement.
AAACTAAAAATTAAAATAACTTACTAATATTATTAATGTGAAAGTTCAGATGTTTGGATGTTTGTATGTTTGTTACTCAATCACGCCCAAACGGCTGAGCGGATTAGGCTGAAATTTGGGACACAGATACTTTGTAGCCTGGAGAGGAACATAGGCTACTTTTTATCACGGAAAAATATCACATTCCCGCAGGATATCGTCGTGTAGTCCACGCGGGCGAAGCCGCGGGCGGACAGCTAGTATTTTCTAGAAGAAAGATTTGATTGTTTGTTTGAATTGAAAAGGCTCCGAAACTACTGGACCGATTTAGAAAATTCTTTGATCAATTAAATTCCCGAGTGACATAGGCTATATTTTGTCCCGATATTCCCACGGGAACGGGTACAACCGCTCGGGTCCGCTAGTCATTAATGACCGTTACGCGTGCGTGCAGATGCGCGGTGCTCTGCCGGCAGCACGCGGACAGCGTGGCGGCCGCGCTCGACAGCGACGCGTCCTCCTCCGGCGTGCAGGTCAGTCTAACTACCTTATCTCGTTGGGTGCCATACCATAGAATAAATAATAGTACACTGGTACGGCCACACGTTGCATCTCTTAATATCGCATATTTCTAGCTCTTTTGCGGATCTAAGATTTGCACCGCCGGCGGTGCGGGCGAGAGTAGCCCGGAAGTACATCGAGTGACAGACGCCTGACTTCATGGCTACTCTTCGCCTCCGTTAGGCCTCATTTCCACCTGCAAGTAAGTCTTCTGCGATAAATGTAATACTAATAATAATAATACCTTCTAGGCAAGCGCGATTCATCGTAGATCGCATCAACGCTTAACATCAGGCGTGATAGCGGACAAGCGCTTGCCTATCAACCAATAAAATAAAAAAAAGTCCGACAGTCTGTCCGATGCAATGTGTTTACATTTGCAAGTTGCTATCGGACAGACTGTCAGAAATTTATCGCAGAAGACTTACTTGCAGGTGGAAATGAGGATACCAAGCCGTCGTCGAGTAAAAAGTATAATATTTTTACAAAAAGAAAACTTTTCAAGTTGTCGATTTTCCTTTTATTTAACAACTCGTATTTAGAAGTAGAGTAAAAGTGTCTTCTAATATATTTGTTACCCTGATAGGTGAGCGTGAGCGAGGACAGCTCTGGCGACCCTACCAATGGCTCGGAGATCCGCCGGTAAGTTCTTTCAATACTTACTGCATGTCTGTGTGTTACCTTTCCGGGACTGGACTAACATGTGTGTGGGCTCGCTATGCTGCAGCCTTACTAACTAAGCTTTTAGGGCTCTGGGAATATCTTGACGAGAGAAATACTTGACGTAACTTACAGTAAAGCTACAATTTGTTTACGAGAATGGCATTTTAAATGAGCCCTTTTTTTACTTCAAGAAGGAGCAGAAAAAATAAGAACCGCAACAAGTTAGCACTTTAGCAGTGCTAAATTAACTTACGGGAACTGCTAATAGGTGTTTCCGATTTTTTCATGTTTGGTGATATTAGTACTAAACTTACGAAGTTTATCAAAGCTGAGTTTCTGATGTAAAACTTGTCAATTGCGAGTGTACCAGGTAGTGTGTGAAACAACTCGTTGAGTGCAAAGTCGCGATAAGTGAGGCGATGTAGAGTGCAACAGTGCCACGGCTCGTACAGATCTGGCGGGAACGATCGATTGGTGTGCATTTTTAATTCTGTCAAATCTCGCGTACGACTACAAATGACACGCGTTTCCTGTTCTTTTTCACTTTAAGTTGCTCGCGAGCTATTCGTAATGCATTCGACAGATCGGTACGCACGAACGACAGTATTAAGTACTATACTACTTGCTGTGGTAACTGTTGCGTATACGGCAATAACTTATAAAGTCGGAAACACACTTCTGTCGTGTGGCACGACGCCAGAATATCTGTTTCGGACACGACAGAGACAGAGAGTCGCGTATGCAGTGGCATAAGCGTGATTGTAACCATACTAAACGTATGAAACCGATACGCGTGGTTTCGCGCGTCAACCCCCTGCGCCAGCCAGAGGCCCGATTCTCGCGCATTCGAATTTTTTCAGTGTGGTAATTCGTAGACGAACATTTTGTCTGTGGTTTCTATTGAAAAATTAGAACGTTTCAAACAAACTAAACTGTCCCACATGTCAACAAATTCATTTTGACAGCTAAGTTCGTATACGAACATCTATTGGTCCGTACCACGTTGCGTTCTACTGGTTACCGATCGATTTTTTTCGAGTTTCGAGTTTATAAATGTGAACTTTTCTCGATTGCGTGAGAATCGGCCCCCTAGTGTGTTTCCGACTTGCAACGGCTCGGGCCCGCAAGTGGGTAAGAGTGGTGTGTTGCGCAGCTACAGCAAGCACTCGCTGCAGCACAGCCGCAGCACGGACACGTCGGCGTCGAGCCTGTCCATCTCCGACGCGCTGCAGCCCGCCAGCGCGCCCGCCTCCAGGTCACTGCCCGCCCCCGCCCCCCTCTCACCCCCTCCATCCCCCTCTCCACCTCCTCCGTCTCCCCTCGACTCCGTTCCGCGAATCTAACTCATAAGTCCGCTGTACACGAATAACGTAATGGGGCCTCCAGACTCACGCCGAGAACACCCGAGAAGCGTGAATGTGATTAGTTTCTCGCCTTCTCGTTCTCGGGCTCGCATGTTCTCCGCTTTCGCTCGCACTCGGTGTCAGGCCGCACCTTCTCGTTTCTCGGGTCAAGTCTCGGCGAGAGGTCTGGCCTAGACATCTCACGTGACTCTGGAGGTCCCATAAGAGTGCTACAAACTTAGCTGACTCGTGGTAATTTTTGGAAAAAAGATAGTCAACAGCTAATTTTGTTTTTCCAGTGGCTCCTCCGTCACTGTTGTCACCGGATCGTAGCAGTTACGTTCGTAGCACTACTCTATCTTGCTCAAAAGCATGAAGAATCCTGTACAATGACCTGTTAATATGCGCGGCAACAAATAAGTGAACCAATATTAAATGCGATAGCTATCGAAGGGCATTAACCGACATTGGGCGAACAGGGATTTTCTTGAGCTCGTTTCGTGGAATGGACTTTACCTCCTTACCCTTACAGCTTGGCACCGTAGCGTAGTTGCTGGGACTGCTCACATAAGGCTGCTGATTACAGAATGCGCTTACACACGCTCTTGTCACGTCATCTAGGCTTTTAATTTATTAACATTGCAGTTATGTAGTGTTTTCTTCGTATCTTAATTTAAAATATAAGTTGATTCGCTAGTATATGTTTTGTTAATGTTACTTCGTAGCAAAACAACGTAGCATGATATTGTTATACTCTGAAAAATCATAATTTGTACCTCATCATCAAAGTAATGCACATTTAGAACTGCGTAAACAGTACTTGTTTTAACAATGATCTGAAATTTAAATTAACAGTTTTCTTTTCTTACTTATGATTTTATTCACACAAATTTTGCTGCATTACCACTGCACCACTTGGAATTCCTCTTTTACTATGTTCAGACATATTTTTTTAAATCATTTGTTATCAAACGAATACACTTTTTATATAAAATAAGTCAATTACTTTAACTTTTTTGCATTCACAATGCAATTTTTATTACTGAAATTGAAGTATTAGAAAGTCCCATCGGAGCTAGTTGTGAGACTTTTTTTTTCTAATATTTCATTTTCTAATAGTTCTAGTTATTTGCATCTTTTCCTCTTCACAATATTTATATTGTCGCGCATGTGGTGACTATGATTATCGGTCGGTTCGCAGACAAAACTCGTCGGAGAACAGCCGAGCGAGCGACCCGCTCGCCGACGCGCTCAGCCAGTTCACGCAGCGCTTCGAGAGGATCTCCAAAGAAGTCGTGAGTTTGTTTGTCAGCTTAAATATACCGCGTTGTATGTTATCCTACTAATTATTATAAAGGCGAAGTTTGTGAGTATGGATGTTTGTTACTCTTTCACGCAAAAACTACTGAACGGATCTGTATGTAATTTGCGACTGAGATAGACATAGGCTGGAATTTCAATCGTTCAGTTAGGTAGCACTTGAAAATAACTGTATACATTCTTATTGCAGTCGGTCATCGACAAGTTTAGTTTTAGTTAATAACGTTCATATAATACAGCTCGTTGACGTCCTACTTTTTGTTTGCATTATTTTAGTAGTGTACGAGCCCTAAGTTCACATCGTTTAATTAAGCGAAATGGCTGCGTTGCATTTCTAGTTCAACATTCTTTAACCTAGTTTTATGCACTTGCCTTCAATATTTATTATATTAAGGGTCTGTCTCACAATGTCTAAGTAAGTTCTGATAGTGCCTGCTTCTCAATGTCCGATTAGGAGATACTTTCCTGACAGTTTTGTATGTCAAGTAACAGCTAATCAGAACTTACTTAGACATCATGAAACAGGGGTGCAATTGCGTAAGGTAATCGTATTAATTTGACAGTTCATATCGTATTTAATCGGCTGCAATTTGTATAGAATGACATTTATTATGATACGATATGAACTGTCAAATGAATACGATTGACTTTACGCAATTCCATAGCAGGTCCTCAATCAGTGTCAATCAAAACAGCGCTCATTGGGTTTGGTATTTTACTCTTCTTTATTGATGAACGCAAACTGTAGTCCGCTACAAGGAGCGTGAAGTAAAACGCGTTGTCGGTTCGTGTCAGGACTGCGAGGGGGCGAATTGGTCGCGCGTGGGCGGGCTGGCGGCGTCGGGCGCGTGCCCGTGCTGGTGCGGGCGCTGGGCCGAGGTGGTGGTGCGCGCGCCCACCGGCGACGCCGCCTTCGTGCTGCGCGCGCAGAACGCGCTCGCGCACGACCTGCTCGCGCCGCACGCGCTCAGCGAGCTCGTGGCGCTGCTGGCGCCGGGGCCCGCGCACTCGTGGCCCGCGTACCAGCCGCCCCACGCACGCAACACGGTAACACACACACCGATATGTACTCAGCGAGCTCGTGGCGCTGCTGGCGCCGGGGCCCGCGCACTCGTGGCCCGCGTACCAGCCGCCCCACGCACGCAACACGGTAACACACACACCGATATGTACTCAGCGAGCTCGTGGCGCTGCTGGCGCCGGGGCCCGCGCACTCGTGGCCCGCGTACCAGCCGCCCCACGCACGCAACACGGTAACACACACACCGATATGTACTCAGCGAGCTCGTGGCGCTGCTGGCGCCGGGGCCCGCGCACTCGTGGCCCGCGTACCAGCCGCCCCACGCACGCAACACGGTAACACACACACCGATATGTACTCAGCGAGCTCGTGGCGCTGCTGGCGCCGGGGCCCGCGCACTCGTGGCCCGCGTACCAGCCGCCCCACGCACGCAACACGGTAACACACACACCGATATGTACTCAGCGAGCTCGTGGCGCTGCTGGCGCCGGGGCCCGCGCACTCGTGGCCCGCGTACCAGCCGCCCCACGCACGCAACACGGTAACACACACACCGATATGTACTCAGCGAGCTCGTGGCGCTGCTGGCGCCGGGGCCCGCGCACTCGTGGCCCGCGTACCAGCCGCCCCACGCACGCAACACGGTAACACACACACCGATATGTACTCAGCGAGCTCTCAGCTGCAGCTCAGCTGTTTCCCGGAAACAATAATCTAATATGCTGTCAGATTTTTATCGGTAGATTGTCATCAGCCTAGTAGTGCACCCACTGGTACCATTCTCATCTTCTGTCTGCAAATTTTGTTGCCAGAACTGGTATACTATTAAGATAAGATAAAAATATTCTTTATTCACTTAGACATAATAAATATGTACTTATGAATCGTCAATATTTTCCTACTATTCTTCTTCCGTTCAGAAGCAAGCTAGTTAATGTGATGGCCTAATCTAGTTTGATATTTTTTGCTGTATGACTTTATTTCTTGCGTACATTTAATTATTATGACATTCAGAAATATAACATTATTGAATAACAAATGTAAATACAAAGAGTAGCGCGCAAGTACATCCAGTGACAGACGCCTGGTCCCCTCTATATACCTCTATTTGTATGTTATTTTCTTCCCAGCAAACGCCCATTTTTTCCAGTTAAAATCAATTTGCATAAATAAATATAACGTAAGCACCTGAATGAAGCTTGTAACGCGTGTTCCCGCAGAGCGAGGAGGAGGCGCGCTCGCGCAGCGGCTCGGCGTCGTCGCCCGCGCCGCCCGCAGACCTGCACAAGTCCAGGTGACTATACTTAACGTGACCATACGTCCCGCTTTGGGCGGGATTGTCCCGCTTTCAGACGTCTGTCCCGCTGTCCCCAGTAAGAGCAAAAATGTCCCGCTTTAGCTTTAGTCATGCATCTATCGTTAAATGAGTAGAGTCGAGTAGAATCTCTGAAAGAGATAATGTATTTCCACTGACACAAAGTATCAGAAGCTCTTGGGCTAAAGTAAAACAAGGTGGCTTGCGTTAATGCCGGCGTTTGAGATAGTTTTGAAAATGTTTGAGCCTTTGAAAAGCTACTTCTTGGGCATCGAAAAATGTCCAAATATTTTAAGAGAATTCTTTAAAAATCCCAGTTTTGAGTTGTGATTATATTTTTAACATGCACAAGCAGCGACTTTTCATTAAGTCCTTTTGAAAATCAAGGGTCAAACAAAAGGTATCTGCAATAGAGATTTCGAAGGCAATTAATCGTCTACGAGGAACTTTGCACTTATAGAAAATTTACTTTTCCTTTCTCACACTGCGGGAGTCTACTGGTAAAATTGCAGGAAACTGAACGGGAGAATGTGAAAATTCTTACTTGAAGACGAGACCCGATTTTTTATACAGATTTGTTCCGCCGACAAAAATAAAACAAGTGCCTAGACGTTACATTAATTTAATTCATTCATTCATCTTTTGTTCAAAATCCCGCATGTGTCCCGCTCTGACGAAAAATATAAATGGTCACGTTAACTATACTGCACACCACGCCACACGATTGTGAGCCGGCTAATGCCCGGAACACCGATATTCATCCCCGATTATTCTATTAATATCTTAAGAGGCCGGCGACTCGTCAGTCTCCCATACAAACAAAATACATAATAATTTAAAATTTGAGCTTGATTGACTGTACTTGTGATGTTATTCGGATTATGACAGTATTAATCTAGGTCGCTATTAAAAAATATCCAAAATACCGATCCAATAATAAACAACAATTATTTTTTTACATACTAAATTAAAATTAGCATTTATTTTTAATTGGGTAAATATTTTTTTTTATAAGGACCTTCATCAATGCTGTCTTAATCTGAATAACAACCCAAGTAAAAAAAAATGCTCAACCTTTAAATTATTTTGATATTTCGTTTGTATGCGAGTCTCATTTTAGCTGACTCGTCGCCGGCATCTTAAGTAGTGCCACATCTTCATTATCATTTCAATTAAGGAGGCTCAGGCTCAGGCAGAAAACACTATAACACTGTGCACAATATGACTGTTGTATGAATCCTACTAATATTATAAATGTGAAAGTTTGGATGTTTGGATGTTTGGATGTTTGGATGTTTGGATGTTTGTTACTCAATCACGCCAAAACGGCTGAACGGATTTGGCTAAAATTTGGAACACAGATGCTTTGTAGCCTGGAGAGGAACATAGGCTACTTTTTATCCCAGAAAAATAACAAATTCCCGCGGGATAACGTCGTGTAGTCCACGGGGGCGAAGCCGCGGGCGGAAAGCTAGTTAGTAAATAAACGTGTCTATAACGTTGGGGTACCGATCCCAAAAATCCCCGGAAAAATCAAAAATTTTAATTTTCACACACGGAACCATCAAAATTTGCTTTCATCTATTTGTTTATGCCTGAAAACGAGTCGTAACTTTGGAAATTTTTCAGTTCGGACACTGTAGTAGCGGGTGAGAAGAAACCTCCACACGCCGCCACACACTGCATTGTACCGCCGCAACCTCAAAGGTAACTGTTTAACAGGGAGCTGTACTAGCTCGTAATACTTTAATTAACTAGTTTATGTTTGGAAACTGACATCTCTTTATTATACGAATATCATAACGAGAATTTAACAATCGATTACTCTGAAACGGGTGCGAACTGCGAGGGTTTACTCACATTAGTAAAACAACGCTGGCTTTAAGCGTCAAAAGGTATTGACAGTCTTGTAAGCCTTTCGTAGCTTAGTTGGTCAGAGCATTTTTTTTTTATGAAAAATGAAATTAATGACAAATGAATTGGGCTGGATTCCCAGTTAGGTGGGTTCGAATCCCACCGGAAAGCTACTTACAGGACTAGTGTATTTTTTTCTATCGCATTTTTTCCTATGACTACAGAATTGTATCGTAAATCATCATCAGCCATTTGATGTCCCTACTGCTGAGGCACTGGCTTTTCTTATGGTTATGGATGCAGGTTTCATTCAATGCAGATTGATGGGTATTAACGACTGCAAATGCAGGCGGGACCGACAGCTTAACGTGCCTTCCGAAGCACGGAGGAGACCGACCATTGCGGAAGTTGCTGAACCTCAACGATCGCGGTAGCCACTGCGCCACGGACTCCTCATTGTGAATGCATAAAAATAATTTAAAGTGTTAATATCCACACATATTGTATTCGGTTTGGTTGGTGGTAGTACTTGTTCTCCGCCTGGCTAGCTACCACCATCTCATCTAAGTCTGACGCTATAACAATGATGTTTTCAGCATTATTGTGTTCCGGCAGTTAGAGATAATATACCCAGATCCTCAGTGATTGAGGATTCCGGGAGTAGTGCGCTTCCACCTTCAGCCTTATCACCACTTATCATCAAGTGTGATGAAGACTAAGTGTAACTACCCGTTGTGTATAAAAAAGAGACGATGGTAATGTATGATTGCGCGCGCGCAGGATGAGCACGCAGCCCATCAACATCCCTCACTCGCCGCAGCGGCAGTCCTCCTCCAGCACCAACGACGACGACGACATGCTGCTCATCGTGCCCGAGGTGAGCCACACGTCGCTATTACCGACACAACACACGTCATCTATACTGAGCACGCAGCCCATCAACACATGCTGCTCATCGTGCCCGAGGTGAGCCACACGTCGCTATTACCGACGCAACACACGTCATCTATACTGAGCACGCAGCCCATCAACACATGCTGCTCATCGTGCCCGAGGTGAGCCACACGTCGCTATTACCGACGCAACACACGTCATCTATACTGAGCACGCAGCCCATCAACACATGCTGCTCATCGTGCCCGAGGTGAGCCACACGTCGCTATTACCGACGCAACACACGTCATCTATACTGAGCACGCAGCCCATCAACACATGCTGCTCATCGTGCCCGAGGTGAGCCACACGTCGCTATTACCGACGCAACACACGTCATCTATACTGAGCACGCAGCCCATCAACACATGCTGCTCATCGTGCCCGAGGTGAGCCACACGTCGCTATTACCGACGCAACACACGTCATCTATACTGAGCACGCAGCCCATCAACACATGCTGCTCATCGTGCCCGAGGTGAGCCACACGTCGCTATTACCGACGCAACACACGTCATCTATACTGAGCACGCAGCCCATCAACACATGCTGCTCATCGTGCCCGAGGTGAGCCACACGTCGCTATTACCGACGCAACACACGTCATCTATACTGAGCACGCAGCCCATCAACACATGCTGCTCATCGTGCCCGAGGTGAGCCACACGTCGCTATTACCGACGCAACACACGTCATCTATACTGAGCACGCAGCCCATCAACACATGCTGCTCATCGTGCCCGAGGTGAGCCACACGTCGCTATTACCGACGCAACACACGTCATCTATACTGAGCACGCAGCCCATCAACACATGCTGCTCATCGTGCCCGAGGTGAGCCACACGTCGCTATTACCGACGCAACACACGTCATCTATACTGAGCACGCAGCCCATCAACACATGCTGCTCATCGTGCCCGAGGTGAGCCACACGTCGCTATTACCGACGCAACACACGTCATCTATACTGAGCACGCAGCCCATCAACACATGCTGCTCATCGTGCCCGAGGTGAGCCACACGTCGCTATTACCGACGCAACACACGTCATCTATACTGAGCACGCAGCCCATCAACACATGCTGCTCATCGTGCCCGAGGTGAGCCACACGTCGCTATTACCGACGCAACACACGTCATCTATACTGAGCACGCAGCCCATCAACACATGCTGCTCATCGTGCCCGAGGTGAGCCACACGTCGCTATTACCGACGCAACACACGTCATCTATACTGAGCACGCAGCCCATCAACACATGCTGCTCATCGTGCCCGAGGTGAGCCACACGTCGCTATTACCGACGCAACACACGTCATCTATACTGAGCACGCAGCCCATCAACACATGCTGCTCATCGTGCCCGAGGTGAGCCACACGTCGCTATTACCGACACAACACACGTCATCTATACTGAGCACGCAGCCCATCAACACATGCTGCTCATCGTGCCCGAGGTGAGCCACACGTCGCTATTACCGACACAACACACGTCATCTATACTGAGCACGCAGCCCATCAACACATGCTGCTCATCGTGCCCGAGGTGAGCCACACGTCGCTATTACCGACGCAACACACGTCATCTATACTGAGCACGCAGCCCATCAACACATGCTGCTCATCGTGCCCGAGGTGAGCCACACGTCGCTATTACCGACGCAACACACGTCATCTATACTGAGCACGCAGCCCATCAACACATGCTGCTCATCGTGCCCGAGGTGAGCCACACGTCGCTATTACCGACGCAACACACGTCATCTATACTGAGCACGCAGCCCATCAACACATGCTGCTCATCGTGCCCGAGGTGAGCCACACGTCGCTATTACCGACACAACACACGTCATCTATACTGAGCACGCAGCCCATCAACACATGCTGCTCATCGTGCCCGAGGTGAGCCACACGTCGCTATTACCGACACAACACACGTCATCTATACTGAGCACGCAGCCCATCAACACATGCTGCTCATCGTGCCCGAGGTGAGCCACACGTCGCTATTACCGACGCAACACACGTCATCTATACTGAGCACGCAGCCCATCAACACATGCTGCTCATCGTGCCCGAGGTGAGCCACACGTCGCTATTACCGACACAACACACGTCATCTATACTGAGCACGCAGCCCATCAACACATGCTGCTCATCGTGCCCGAGGTGAGCCACACGTCGCTATTACCGACGCAACACACGTCATCTATACTGAGCACGCAGCCCATCAACACATGCTGCTCATCGTGCCCGAGGTGAGCCACACGTCGCTATTACCGACACAACACACGTCATCTATACTGAGCACGCAGCCCATCAACACATGCTGCTCATCGTGCCCGAGGTGAGCCACACGTCGCTATTACCGACGCAACACACGTCATCTATACTGAGCACGCAGCCCATCAACACATGCTGCTCATCGTGCCCGAGGTGAGCCACACGTCGCTATTACCGACGCAACACACGTCATCTATACTGAGCACGCAGCCCATCAACACATGCTGCTCATCGTGCCCGAGGTGAGCCACACGTCGCTATTACCGACGCAACACACGTCATCTATACTGAGCACGCAGCCCATCAACACATGCTGCTCATCGTGCCCGAGGTGAGCCACACGTCGCTATTACCGACGCAACACACGTCATCTATACTGAGCACGCAGCCCATCAACACATGCTGCTCATCGTGCCCGAGGTGAGCCACACGTCGCTATTACCGACGCAACACACGTCATCTATACTGAGCACGCAGCCCATCAACATCCCTCACTCGCCGCAGCGGCAGTCCTCCTCCAGCACCAACGACGACGACGACATGCTGCTCATCGTGCCCGAGGTGAGCCACACGTCGCTATTACCGACGCAACACACGTCATCTATACTGAGCACGCAGCCCATCAACATCCCTCACTCGCCGCAGCGGCAGTCCTCCTCCAGCACCAACGACGACGACGACATGCTGCTCATCGTGCCCGAGGTGAGCCACATACTGCAGTTACACTCTCGCGCGTGTAAACTTGACGAGACGCGAATGTAAAACCTCGGTTACACTCGCGGTTCGCGGCTCGTCTCGTAGCCCGGCTCCAGGGACCGTACTCTGGGACCGTACTCTGAAACGCTAATCCGAAACTTCGGTTAGCCCCGCCCCGTACACTCGATCCTCTCCAGACTAGAGAGTGAGAGCGACGGGTATACCGAAGTTTTGGGTTTTGCGTTTCAGAGTAGGCCTTCTGAAACGCAAATCCGAAACTTCGATTAGCCCCGCCCCTTTCACTCGATTCTGTCCCGTCCCGACTAGAGAGTGAAAGGAACGGGAATACCGAAGTTTCGGATTTTGCGTTTCAGAGTAGGCCCTCAGGCTTGCGCGAGCCGGCCACGAGATGAGCTTGTTTACACTCTCGCGGCGTGCTCATTTGCTATTGACCTATCAACGATGACAGATGTTTCAACGATAGCGGATGTTGATATATTATTAAAAGCATCGACTCGTAAGTTTAGTGAGCTTTTACTACTACGCACAATTTAACAATACAGATCACTTGTCAATCACAACACAACCGGCACGGAAAACATTTGTGATTTAATGAAACGCCAACGTGAGTGTGAACACCGCGCTCGCATCCCTCGCGAGCCCCTTTGGCTCGTGTCCATAAGATCGCTCCCGACGCGAGCCCGGAGGGTCACGAGACGAGCCACGAGCGCACGTTTACATTCGCGTCTCGCGGCTCGTCTTGCAGCTCGTCTCGTGGCTCGCGCGAGAGTGTAACTGAGGTATAAACTTGCGCTCGTGGCTCGTCTCGCGGCTCGATTCGTGACCCTCAGGGCTCGCGTCGTCGGGAGCGGTCTTTTGGGCACGAGCCAAAGGGGCTCGCAGGGGATGCGAGCGCGGTGTTCACACTCGCGTTGGCGTTTCATTCAATTACAAACGTTTAACCGTGCCGGTTGTGTTGGGATTGGCAAATGATCTGAATTGTTAAATTGTGCGTAGTAATAAAAGCTCACTAAACTTACGAATCGATGCTGTTAATAATAAATTGACATCCGTCATCGTTGAAAGGTCAATAACAAATGAGCACGCCGCTAGAGTGTAAACATAAGCTGGTCTCGTGGCCGGCTCGCGCGAGCCTGTAGCCGGGAGTGTAACTGTGGTATTACATTGCTATTACCGACAAAATGCACAACTAAGGCTCTACCCGCACGTACCACAACCACAACTCGTGGGCAATTTACATTCACCACATTTTGTCGTCATTATCGACTGCGTGAGTGATACCAACCACGACGCAACCACCAGCGTCGACGCTGCGAATTAGCGGCCGGCCACATTGCAAACACAACATTGCGTCGACGGCGCCTCGACACAATGCGCGTTTTGACGACTACGCTGACGTCGGTCGCCTTCTTCTTACCCATAATAAGGATTGCAACATGCCTTGTTAAACTCCGGCTCTCATGAGAACTCACGAGAACTGACCCCTGATTCACGAACCGTCGGACACGGAATAGGATTCGAATTCTATGCTTTGTCTTTGTCTATTCTACAGTGAGTGACAGAGACAGTGCATACATGCGGTCGGGAGCGCTTCTGACGGTTCGTGAATCAGGGGACTGTATCTGCAAACAACTACTAGCGACAACACAATCACAACGCAACTGCAAAAAGCTGCATCGACACTATTCACACGTGACCACATTTTGTCGCTGCGATGTGGTGTGGTTGTGGTACGTGTGGGTCGACCCTAAGCCTCTGCTTACACGGCGCTACTCAAAACTGACAAACTAATTACTAATTAGTGACAAAGCTCCGTACACGACACTACCAAAATTTAGTTGAAACCAACACGAAACGGCATTCATTTTCATTAACCGCAGCACAGTTTCCAGTATTCAGTAGCGCGCGACCAGCATGACCGGTCGCGTCGCGTCGCGAGTGATTAGTTACTAACGCGTTAGTCGTGGGCCACACTGGAGCGGCGCGTCTTGCGTCCGCGTTGAGCGGGAAAAACAAATATATTGAGACGGACGGGAGGGGCCACACTCGCGCGTCCGGCGGTTGCCGCGACCGGCGGAGGGAATAGTACGTGTTCGCGCGTCCTGCGAATCCGCAGGAAGCCTCCGCGCCCCGCGGTCGCTCCAGTGTGGCCCACGACTTACAAACCAGTTTGTGATTGGTAGCGTCGTGTACGAGCGGCCATTGAAATACACAAATACTAGTGCTGTGACATTTTCGATAGGTACTCATTGGTGATTAGTTTGTAACTAGTTTATTTTGAGTAGCGCCATGTAAGAAGGCCCTAAATATTACGTAAAATTACGCCAATAAGATAAGATAAGATAAGATAAAAATATTCTTTATTCACTTAGACATAATAAATATGTACTTATGAATCGTCAATATTTTCCTACCACCCATTCAAGACTTTTTTAACTGACAAGAAGTTGATATGCTGCATAAGCAACACTTCAAGCAACCAACGCAACTATTACGGGGCATCCAGACTCACGCGAGAAGTCTGGGCGAGAAGTCTCGCCTTGACTTGACCCGAGAAACGAGAAGGTGCGGCCTGACACCGAGTGCGAGTGAGAGCGGAGAACATGCGAGCCCGAGAACGAGAAGGCGAGAAACTAATCACATTCACGCTTCTCGGGTGTTCTCAGCCTGAGTCTGGAGGCCCCATAACATAAAAATGAGCAGGATTTAAATGAAAACGTAATTATAATTATTACACAGCATAACTGACGTGTATTATTTAAATTCACTGTATTTGCTGGCTAAACCATAAAGTAACGATACATTTTATTATGTACAGCCGAACTAATTGAGTCATGACCCAATTTTCTAATCAATACTAAAATTCAATAAAGTAGAAATTCAAACTCGTTGACATTGACACCGACTCTTGAAGTTTTGACGCTATCAAACAAATTATAATTAAACGGGTCTAGATTCAATCGGTTCGACTGTCGTCAAATAGTAATGTGTGTAAGGTGTGTGCTCGTGTGCAGGGCAAGTCGCGTCACCCGGTGCGGCGCTCCAACTCGTCGCCCGAGATGTCGTCGTCGTGGAAGGGGGCCGCCGCGCCCGCGCCCCACCCCGCGCCCCACCCCGCGCCCCACCCCGCGCCCGCGCCCCCGCCCGACCCCGCCGACATGATCCTGCTGCCCGGCACCGAGCCGCAGTACGTATACCACACGCTAAACGATTGGTCTGCGCAGACAGACATCAAATGCGTCATCAATATTATTACTATAATATATACTGATATACAGGGCGTCCCAAAATTAACTCACATGGAGGGAAAGTACCTTAAATACTGAAGATATAAAATTTTACTGAAAGGAGACTTCATTTTTATTTTAAAAAGAAAACGAACTGCATTCAAACAGTTTTAAGTAATCAACTGTCTGAACTGGGAATCGAACCCGCCGAATGTAAAAAAAAATATTTCTCTAATTTAATTGTACCGATCGAAAGGCTCGATCATACCTTATCATTTTTTCTTAATAACATAGCATCTTAAATAAAAGGAAGACTACGAAATTTAACATTTAATGTTGAATAACAAGTTTGTGCAGCGTTATGGATAGCCTTTCCTGTGACTGTCGTGCTCAAAACTTTAACTTTTCAATGTATTACTAATGAGTGAAGATTGGAGCAATTATCATAAAGTGTTTGATAAAGTTATAATGTGTTAAGTAACACCAGCTCGATTGGTTTAAAAATGTTTGAATAGTTACTTTGGTGCGGTCTATTCCAACATATGGCATAGTCGTGGGACTCGTGGGACGCCCCCAGGGCTTCCAATGACTATGTCACATGGTGGCATAGACCACACCAAATACTGTAGATAGAAAGTTTTATTGAAATAGGACTTTATTTTTATTTTAATAACAATAGAACTGCATTCAATGTTTTTTTTAATAATAGCATGTCTAAACCGAGAATCGAACCCGCACGAAATTATTCAAACTTTTTAAAACCAATCGAGGTGGTGTTACTTATCACATTATCAAACACTTAAGATAGGGAATTAGGTATAATTGCTCCAATCTTCACTCATTAGTAATACCTACATTGAAATGTTAAAGTCTGTATTGAGCACGGCAGTCACAGAAAAGGCTATTCATAACGCTGCACAAACTTGTTATTCAACATTAAATGTTAAATTTCGAAGTCTTCCTTTTATTTAAGATGCTATGTTATTTAGAAGAAATGCTTAGGTATAATCGAGTCTTTCGATCGGTACAATTAAATTAGAGAAATATTTTTTTTACATTCAGCGGGTTCGATTCCCAGTTCAGACAAGTGATTATTCAAAATTCGGTGAATGCAGTTCGTTTTCTTTTTAAAATAAAAATGAAGTCTCCTTTCAGTAAAATTTTATATCTTCAGTATTTAAGGTACTTTCCCTCCATGTGAGTTAATTTTGGGACGCCCTGTATACTGATTAAAAATTTGTTTTAAAAATCTTTGGTTCGAACTTGAATAATTATTTTGGGACGCGAGTTCAACTATTAAGTTGAACTCACTCGTTGAAATATTAATTTCTAATTGACGATTACTTTATTTAACGAATAATTTTATTTCTACTTAAAAGAGTTCAAAATGTGATCCACTATCGAATTTCCTTGTCACTTATCAGTAGCTATAATAGTCTTCGGTAAAGTGATATTTCATGTTTATTTACGCGCAGTGACGGTCTGTTTGGGATGGACATTACATTGCGATCCAATCTTAATGACGACCATGAAGTCGAGTAACTACTTCGCATCGTATCGCACGATGTTCCGGCGCCACCGAGTTCGAATCGGTCTGTCGCCACCCGGCGGCACGGCGCGCTAGGCCCCACTAGGCTCGCCGAGCAGAGTTGAATCGAATCGCAGGAAGTTGCCTCCTCTCCTATTATATTTCTATGAAACTACGTCCATTAGTGACGAGCCGAAGCGCACCGAATTGAATCGACCGCGCGAATCGCTCGAGGCTAATTTCTCCGCCGATTCGATTCGGTGCGTCTCAGTCGATTCAAAGAAGCGGATTCAAAGAAGCGGAAAGATGCGGACCAACGTATTTTTTATTATTACTATATGAAGGTATCGTTTGAAAACTCTTAAAAATCTTTGTTTAAATAGTAAATAATGAACGCAGAACTATCGATATCAACGGTTCAACAATATACAGAATGGTTTAATCATGAAGATCCACATTTTACGACACGGCCTAATTTGATGAAGAGTTGCGATAAATGAATAATTCGATTCGATTCTTCAGAGATGGACGCACTAGGAATAAACACGACTCGCTTCGATTGGGCACGTTTCTGGTGTAGTCGACGCTAGGCTTAACGGCTTGGCCACGGGACAGCGCGGCGGCGGCGGTGACGAGCGAATTGCGCAATAATTACGCGCTCGCGACAGACGTCTAATCAAATAAGTCAATAAAACGCACCAACTGATGCGCAATAAGGTATTTTACTGTTGTTGAAATGTAGATATTTAATGATGACGTTAAAAAATATTGCAATTAAGAATACCAAATGTGAAAAAATAATTTGAATCTGTTTTATAATAAAAGAATTATAGTCTGTTTGATTTTGACTATAGCTGTCTCTTTCTAAAACGAAATCTTCTATGGCGTGACTATGACGTTACTAACCCACTGACGTCACTAAGATAGCGTCCTGTCCTTGTCTAATTATAAAGTTTGAAGTCCTATATCTTTGAAAATATTCAAGATAAGTAATTCAAAATGAAAACTTGTTTTGTGTAGCTAATATTTCGAAAAACATTTTAAAGAAATAAAAAAAAATCAGTAAAATACCGTATTCGCTGGTCCGCTGCCGCGCTGTCCCGTGGCCAGGCCGTAACATAGCATGTCCTTAGGAGCGCGTCGGCGTGCCTGCACGCGACCAAGAAGGCGGCCAAGAAGAGCGACATGCGCGTGTCGTGCGAGGCCATCCCCGAGGAGATGTGCGGCACCTCCCCGCACCACCCGCACCACCACCACCCCCAGCACCACCTCATGACCTACAACTCCGACCCGGGTGAGGAGCGCGCCTATTCCTCCTTTTTATCGATGTTTACTTTATACTCAATGGGGATCCTTGCTGCCACTTTCTCACACCAGGTGGCGCATCGTCGCCATGGCCATTGAAAACTGTCAGTTTCATATAAAAACTAACCACAAATTCCACAGATAAATTTTTGGATGATGATGTTTTTATTGAATCTGAAATTAGTACCGATGTGTTAAATGAGGATCGAAGACCACACTGTTTTAGTAATAGGAAACACAAATATACCTGTCAAAGTAACTTTGTAATCTTCGGCAATATGTTGGAGCTTGATTTTATTTTTTTTACAGTTTCTCAACAAGAGTTTCAATTACTTGGCTATAATATAAAAAATCTCGAAAGTCCGAATAAACAAATTGCCAACAACTTTGACAGCGGCCATCGCGCCGCTGGCGCCATCTGCGCTAAGCTTTGCGCGTGGATCCCCATTACTCAATTGCTTTTCTTTAGCTTGCAAGCGAGACTCTATAGTATCGTGCTTGTGATTGAATATCCATTTATGATGTCTAATGAATTATAGCAGTTTTTGACGAGACCTGACCCCGAATTATGCGTGTACCGCAATCGTGGTGGGGTTCCTTGTGTCGAACCGTGCTGCCGAAGAGACGCTCTCCAGCGTAGGCCGTGTAGTATAATGGGTGTGTGTCGCAGGCGCGGTGGACACGGAGCCGCCGCCGCCCGCGCTCGCAGCGCACCACCATCTGCAGAAGGTAAGGCGTTACTTTGTACGGCCACGACCAATTATATGTTAACAACGTAGGACTATGCCATATTACAAAATTAAAAGACTTTGGTGACATTGTGGCAAACTTCTATGTTGTTTACCTATTTTGGTCGTGATTGTACACAATACTTTATTTTCATCCTTAACCATTTTAGCTCAGTGAAAAAGTTCATTTATCAGTTCCTTACAATCACTCAATTTAATGTCATCTTGTCAGCCGAACGACGCCCACTGCTGGGCATAGGCCTCCCCCAAGGATCTCCACAACGATCGGTCCTGCGCTGCCCGCATCCAGCGGCTTCCCGCGATCTTGACCAGATCGTCGGTCCACCTTGTAGGGGGCCTGCCCACGGAACGTCGTCCGGTACGCGGTCGCCATTCGAGAACCTTTCCGCCCCAACGGCCATCGGTTCTCCGCGCTATGTGTCCCGCCCACTGCCACTTCAATGATGCAACCCTTCGAGCTATGTCGGTTGTTTTAGTTCTCCTGCGGATGTCATCATTCGATCGAGCAGGGAAATACCAAGCATCGCTCTCTCCATTGCTCGCTGGGTGACTTTGAGCCTTCTTATGAGACCCATAGTAAAAGACCACGTCTCACTTCCATAGGTCATTACTGGCAACACACACTGGTCAAAGACTTTCGTCTTGAGACATTGAGGTATTTCGGACGCGAATATATGTCGGAGGTTCCCAAACGCTACCCATCCGAGCTGGATTCGACGAGAGATCTCTTTCTCAAAGTTGGACTTACCTAACTGGACCGTCTGTCCTAGGTAAACATAGTGGTCAACAACTTCGAGTGTAATGTTCCCAACATTAACTGGAGCGGGTGCAACATGGGCATTGAACATGATTTTCGTCTTGTCCATGTTCATCTTAAGACCCACTCTTTGCGAAGCATTACTGAAATCTTCGAGCATTGTGTTCAGGTCTTCCAAGGTCTCAGCAATAAGAACTACATCATCGGCAAACCGTAGGTGTGTTAGGTACTCGCCATTGATGTTGATGCCGTATCCTTTCCAGTCCAGCAGCTTAAACATATCCTCCAACGCAGCTGTGAACAGTTTGGGAGAGATGACATCTCCCTGTCTCACACCTCGCTGTAGTTGGATAGGATTAGAGCTCTGGTTCTGTAATCGGACCGACATGGTGGCGTTTTGGTATAAGTACCTCAGCATCTCGATGTACCTGTAGTCTATTTGGCACCTCTGGAGAGACTGCAGCACCGCCCAAGTCTCAATCGAATCAAAGGCTTCTCATAGTCCACGAACGCCAAGCAAAGTGGCAAGTTATACTCTTCGGTCTTCTGTATAACGCCGCAGCGTATGAATGTGGTCTATGGTACTGTAGCCTTTCCGGAACCCGGCTTGTTCGGGAGGTTGGAAGTCGTCGAACCTGCGAACGAGACGATTCGTAATGACTCTCGAAAACAACTTATAGATATGGCTCAGAAGCGAGATGGGTCTATAGTTCTTCAAGAGAGTTTTATCACCCTTCTTGAAAAACAGCATCACATCGCTTCTGCCCCATGCCTTTGGCGTTTTGCCCTCAAGGATGACTGAATTGAAAAGCTTCTGGAGGACTTTAAGTATTGGCTTACCGCCCGCTCTCAGAAGCTCTGTTGTGATTCCGTCATCGCCCGCCGCCTTGTTGTTTTTAAGCTGCTTGAGAGCCATTCTAATCTCGTACAGGCTGACGTCCGGGATATCTTCGGTATGGTGTCGGGTAAGCTTGGCTCTAGGGTCAGTAGCCTTGCTTTCAACAGGTGTTTGTGTGGAATATAGCTGTCCATAGAAACTCTCAATCTCCCTCAGGATTTCAGACGTTGACGAAATGATGCTACCTTCCTCAGTTTTCAGCCTCTCAATTGACTTTGCCCGATAGACAGATCTCTCGCGAACACTTTGGAGCCTTTGTTCCGCTCAATGGCTTCTTTAATACGCTCGGTATTAAATTGGCGAAGGTCGCGCGTCAAAGACTTAGATATCTGTCTATTAAGCTGTCGATAACGATGGGCATCCGCTGAGTTCTGCAGCTTCATTTCGTGTCTCTGATCCATGAGTAGGAGAGTCTGACTGGAGAGTTTCCTCAATGTGGGACGGCGGGTTTTATAGTACTTAGACCCTACCGTGCAGACAGTATCCACCACCATGTTGTATAGATCGTCCACGTCTATGCTGTTCTCAAGGGCTTAATAATTATATGCATAAATAATTTAATGTATTGGACTTTAAAGAATGTGTTGCTTTTATTTCAGTCAAAACATATTTAATGTTTTTGATGTGGTTTAGTCGTTAAGGACACTAAAATGTCTTACCAAAATGTATTAAACCCTAGGCTGTATTTTTTAATAAGATTAAATTGCAAAAAAATATCTTGTAGTGTAATACCGA
Organism: Crambus lathoniellus; assembly: GCA_949710035.1. Lineage (NCBI taxonomy): Eukaryota > Metazoa > Arthropoda > Insecta > Lepidoptera > Crambidae > Crambus > Crambus lathoniellus. The sequence continues at coordinate 33,450,902 of OX453302.1, read as the reverse complement.
TAAAGCACGCTTAACATTTGCAGAGCGCTAAATAACTAACACTAACGGCTCATCTATTATTACTAGGTATTTTTAAACAATGTAAAGGAAAAATTGTGAAAGTGACGACCACCTACTCTGAAAATAACTTTCAGGCGGGATTCCAACCCGCGCCCCCGGAATTCCGGCCGATGCTTTGACTAAGTAATGAATGGAATAAAACATTTTAAAATTAAAATCTTCTTTCTTAAGATGGTTCGATGAGCTTAGAAGCGCTACCAATGGAAATAAATCAATTACATTTTATTAAAGGCTTAGATTAAAAGTTTCGGTTATTTTGCGCAAATAAATGAGTAAAATGCATTTTATAAATATACTTTTAAGAACTCAAACTTAAGCAATAAGTCGTGAATCTCAATAGTGCCAAAAGTGGCCACATTTAGCAATATCGAGATCCAAAACTTAATGCTCATATTCGAGGCCATGAAAAAATATTTAAAAATTGCATTTTCATCTTCTATTTGCGCAAAATAACCGAAACTTTTATTCTAAGCCCTTGATAAATCGTTAATGATTTATTTCCATTGGTGGCGCTACTGAGCTCATCGAACCATCTTAATATAAAACTCTTTCGTTACTGACCGACAGACAGACAATGCACAGCTAAAACTACTAGGCGCAAGAAGTTTAAATTTGGCATGTATGTTCCTTGGGGAGTGCGGGGGAGTACCAGGAGAGGATTTTTGGAAATTCCCCCTCTAAAGGGGGCGAGCGGAACGCTAGTCTTAATATAGTCTTAATAAAAGTGGTCGTGTGGTCCCAGACGGCGAGCGACAGCACAGTGACGAGCGGTCTCAAGCCGCCGGCGGCGCCGCGCGCGGGCCCGCCCCCCGCGCCGCTGGGGCCCCCGCGCGCGGGCCCTCCCCCCGCGCCGCTGGGGGCCCCGCGCGCGGGCCCGCCCCCCGCGGCCGTGGCGGCGCTGCTGGCGGCCGGCAGCGCGGGCTCCGAGCACGACGACCTGCCGCCGCTGTCGCGCTCCAAGCGCAGCCACACCATCTCCGTCATGAGCCCCACCAGGAGACACAGGTTCTTACACTGATCAACGATCATACCAAAAAAAAACATCCTCCGAGTACCTTATTCGTTTCCTTTTTTACTTTTTTGCATTCTCATTGCAATTTTTATTATTGGAAATGAAATACTAGAAGAGTTTTTTAACAATAGGCTACTTGAGCCTTTTTTTTATTCGTGTCCTAAACGATTAATAATTGTCCTATTATACCTACAAAACTTTATTTTAAAATTTCGCTTTTTATTAACCGGTAAATACGCTCTTCGACATGTTCTGACGTCATACAATTTGTAACCAACCACTTGACAGTGTTGACAATGTCAAGTGGCTATTTACTTACCTTATGGTAGTTCCACTTATCAAGGATCTTTGTCTAATATGCATTTGATCAAAGAAATTGGGCGACTTATCTCTTTCTTTCTTTTTTTTAAAATATATATTGTCTTTTTTTTCTGTGTTGTCTTCATTTAAGAATTTTGTCTAGTTGTATAAGTTATAATTTGTCCTTCGATTGTACTAAATAAATGTTTGGATTGATTGATTGATTGACTTTGACGATCAATTTTTTTTATACATTCGACATCCAAATTCATTGATCAAATATATATTGGACAAAGATCTTTGATAAGTGAAATGCACCTTTACTATTATAGAAAAAGTGAAAGTGACGTTTATTTGTTTACTAATTTAGAAATCCCAAAAAAAATATGACGTTACAACATGGACGATAGTGTTTTCATCAGTTTAAATAAAAAATTAAAATATGTATTTTTCAAATTGTTTTTAATTATCCATCTTTAACTTTTATATCATGATTTCGCTATATTACGTTTTCATAAGCCAAGTACTAAAGGAAATATTCATTCGATGTATAAAGTTTCAAACTTAATTGGATTTGAAAAGTAGTCTATTCGTAAAAATCCTTAACATAACAATAACTTATTAACATAAACTTGTGTATTAACTAGAGTAACGGGACTCAAAGAGACATTTACCACCGGTTGCACCAAGTTTTTTTACATTATACTTTTACTTTTACAGGGTTTATGGTTTAAAAATGTATGGGATTTGACAGTTTTGACAGCAAAATTATTACTTTTTACGAATTCGTAAAATGAATATTTTGGTGCAACCGGCTGTTATTCTCGTTGAGTCCTGTTAATCTTGTTTATAATTATAATAAAGCGCGAAGGTTTAAAATCTTTTAAACTTATTTACAGAGAAAACCTGAGTCAGCGCAACAGCACAGGCGGCAGTGGCGGCGGCAGCGCGGGCGCCAGCTCGAGCGGGCCGGGCGCGGGGGGCGCGGGCGCGGGCGGCGGCGGCCTCACGCCCGCCTTCGTGTTCCTGCAGCTGTACCACAACATGAGCACGTACCCCGTCACGCCGCCCGTGCCAGGTGACACACGCCCTACATGCCCCGCCCTACACATACATTGGGCGCGGGCGCGGGCGCGGGCGGCGGCGGCCTCACGCCCGCCTTCGTGTTCCTGCAGCTGTACCACAACATGAGCACGTACCCCGTCACGCCGCCCGTGCCAGGTGACACACGCCCTACATGCCCCGCCCTACACATACATTGGGCGCGGGCGCGGGCGCGGGCGGCGGCGGCCTCACGCCCGCCTTCGTGTTCCTGCAGCTGTACCACAACATGAGCACGTACCCCGTCACGCCGCCCGTGCCAGGTGACACACGCCCTACATGCCCCGCCCTACACATACATTGGGCGCGGGCGCGGGCGCGGGCGGCGGCGGCCTCACGCCCGCCTTCGTGTTCCTGCAGCTGTACCACAACATGAGCACGTACCCCGTCACGCCGCCCGTGCCAGGTGACACACGCCCTACATGCCCCGCCCTACACATACATTGGGCGCGGGCGCGGGCGCGGGCGGCGGCGGCCTCACGCCCGCCTTCGTGTTCCTGCAGCTGTACCACAACATGAGCACGTACCCCGTCACGCCGCCCGTGCCAGGTGACACACGCCCTACATGCCCCGCCCTACACATACATTGGGCGCGGGCGCGGGCGCGGGCGGCGGCGGCCTCACGCCCGCCTTCGTGTTCCTGCAGCTGTACCACAACATGAGCACGTACCCCGTCACGCCGCCCGTGCCAGGTGACACACGCCCTACATGCCCCGCCCTACACATACATTGGGCGCGGGCGCGGGCGCGGGCGGCGGCGGCCTCACGCCCGCCTTCGTGTTCCTGCAGCTGTACCACAACATGAGCACGTACCCCGTCACGCCGCCCGTGCCAGGTGACACACGCCCTACATGCCCCGCCCTACACATACATTGGGCGCGGGCGCGGGCGCGGGCGGCGGCGGCCTCACGCCCGCCTTCGTGTTCCTGCAGCTGTACCACAACATGAGCACGTACCCCGTCACGCCGCCCGTGCCAGGTGACACACGCCCTACATGCCCCGCCCTACACATACATTGGGCGCGGGCGCGGGCGCGGGCGGCGGCGGCCTCACGCCCGCCTTCGTGTTCCTGCAGCTGTACCACAACATGAGCACGTACCCCGTCACGCCGCCCGTGCCAGGTGACACACGCCCTACATGCCCCGCCCTACACATACATTGGGCGCGGGCGCGGGCGCGGGCGGCGGCGGCCTCACGCCCGCCTTCGTGTTCCTGCAGCTGTACCACAACATGAGCACGTACCCCGTCACGCCGCCCGTGCCAGGTGACACACGCCCTACATGCCCCGCCCTACACATACATTGGGCGCGGGCGCGGGCGGCGGCGGCATACATACTATTCCAACACAACTTATGTGAAAAGCTGATCACAAATTTGTAATGGCATTTGCAAATTGTATAGTAACACTTCTCTATTAAGGGAAAATTCAAACCAAGCTGCCAGTGGCGCTGCGAGTTTTTTACAGTAATAAATAATGTATATGTCGCAGGGATATGAGGAAATCTGAGATTTCACGAAATCCCTAGGGATACCACGAAATCACGGAAGATGTGGAATATTTTTATTTACGACATCTTCTTCCTAAACAAGTTCAAAACAAGTTCAGTGATATGTCATTTCACTAAACTAAATCTTGTGAAATGTCAGAAAAGTGAATTTCAGAAGTGAGAGTTTGCCTCGGAAGTCCTGTAGAACACGTGATAGGTTAGAAATTTAAGGCGATCGCGAAGCGCAGCGAAGCGAAAAAGCGTGAAGTTTAGTGAAATGACATATCACTGAACTTGTTTAAGAAGAAGACGTCGTAAATAAGAATATTCCACATCTTCCGTGATTTCGTGGTATCTCTAGGAATTTGGTGAAATCTCTGATTTCCTCATATCCCTGCGACATATATAAAGACCAGTATCGCTTGAAACGTTCAAAAAAAGCGCGTGGTCGTCCGCGGCGCCGCAAGCAGTCGAGCGGCCATCTTGATCTGAATTGGGTCTAAGCACAGCCGTCTATCGTCTTCTACAAGCCGTGCGCATAAAGTTGGCAACGTCGCATTTCTAGTTTTAAGTGAACCGATTTGACACCGTTTGACAGGTAAACAGCGAGTAAACCCCGAGTACTGAATCCTATGGTTCCTATTGTTCTAAGTATATGAACTATCCGTTATACAAATATCAGCTAAATCGACATTGTGCTTATAAACAGCCATCTTGTTCTATCTTACCTCCAATACTCCATGTAAAAAGAGACAGCAATATATTTATTCGACCTATTTTTGGCAACATTAAAACATGACGTCATAGTCTGTGTCATAGTAATGCATGATTGAGGCCGGTGCCCGGTCGCCATTTTTGTTTCTCGGTATGTCTAGGTATGCCTCACTTTCTCGTAAGTATGCCATATCCATAGGATTCGTACTCAGAGGAGTAAACCGGTTCACAGCAATGTTGCCGGTCCGCTTCATAGCATGGCTTGTAGAAGACGATAGAGAAGGCTGTGGGTCTAAGCAAAGGAAACAGATATCGTCTTTTTAGTAGTTTTTAGTATGTCTGATCTTAAGTATTTACTCGTTTATTCAGCTTTGACGAATTAAATTTTTATCGGAGCGATTGACTATACGAATAGGTCGATTATAAGCGTTGTGTTTGTGGTCGTCCGCGGCGCCGCGAGCAGTCGATCGGCCACGAGCGGCACCGCTATACACCGCTGACAGGATCCGCGCGCTGATACAAAACACGTGTATTCGATCGGAAGCCGCCAGTAGCCGCCTGTGGGTGCTAGTGGCCGCTGCCATCTTACTCTGAAATTGGGTCTAAATAAGGAAAACAGATATCTACTTTTTAGTTTCAATAATTTCTATAATATTTGGTTGTTAAAGAATGTCTTATCTTAAGGTGTATCGATGAGCTCAGTGGCGCCGCCAATGGAAATAAATCAATTGCATTTTATTAAAGGCTTGGAATAAAAGTTTCGGTTATCTCGCGCAGGTGAAAGAGTGGAATGCATTTTATAAATATACTTTTGAAAACTCAAACTTACGCAATAAGTCGTGAATCTCAAAAGTGCCAAAAGTGGCCACATTTGGCAATATCGAGATCCATAACTTAATGCTCATATTTGAGGCCATGAAAAAACATTTAAAAATTGCATTTCGCTCTTCTATTTGCGCGAAATAACCGAAACTTTTAATCCAAGTCTTTAATAAAATGCAATTGATTTATTTCCATTGGCGGCGCCACTGAGCTCATCGATACACCTTAAGTATTTACTAGTTTATGTAGCTTTGACGGATAAAATTTTTATCGGAGCGATTGACTATACGAATAGGTCGATAATAAGCGTTGTGTTTGTGGTCAGGCGAGGCGCCGGCGCTGCTGAACCCACTATCCGAGCGGCCGCTGCGCGTGGCGGGCGCGCAGCACGAGCGCACCATCAAGAACCTGGACCTCGTGCCGCCCGTCGAGACCTACAAGGTAAATAACTTCTAACAAATAACTTTTTACAATCACACCAATTGGGTATTTGACGGTTGTTGAAATGTAGATATTTAATTATGACATTCAGAAATATAGCATTATTGAATAACAAATGTGAAAAAAGAAATAAAATCTGTTTTATAACAAGCGAATTATGAGCTACTTAATTGTGACTCTAGCTATCTCTTTCTAAAACGAAATTTACTATGGCGAGAGTATGGCGTTATAGAAATGTGACGTCATGTTTCTATAACGCTCTCCTTGTCTAATTAGAAAGTTTGATGCTCTATATCGCTGAAAATATACAAGATATTTGAAAATAAATACCTATGTTGTGTTGCTACTAATTAAATGAATATTTTGAGTCAATAAAAAAAAATCAGTCAAATACCCAATTATCTAAGCCCATTTTAATTTCATTATGAATCTGTATCATGGAAAACTTGATAACGGATAGATATATACTTAAATACTTTTTGTTTGTAAATACATACTTAATATACATAGTAAACACCCAGACCAAGACAAATAGACATGTTCATGCACACAAATATATGTCTTGTTCGGGAATCGAACCCGAGACCACCGGCGCAGAAGGTGGGTAGCCTACCCCTGCGCCAAATCGGTCGTCAAGATAGATATGCGGAAATGCCTGTTGTTAGGAAGAGATAAATTTATTTTGATATTGTTTTTGGTTTCTTTTAACGTGTAGTACGAAATTCGCCATTTTAAAATGCAATTTATTCGAGTGTAACGTGTCTATTAATAAAACGTCATTGACTACTGGCTCTATTTTGTGCGAACATAATTTTCCTTATAACGCATGCGGTCATCCACAGGTGGGCGTCCTGTACGTGGGCCCCGGCCAGCAAGACAACGAAGTGTTAATACTGAAGAATGAATACGGCAGCGTCAGGTGAGTCACACGCCACGCACAATAAAGTTTAAGTTAAGGAAAAATTGTGATTGTGAAAAAGACACAGCGGCCCATTTGGACCATGGAGGGTCGTGACCAGCGGGAAGCTCTTCTGCGGGTTTAACAAATCCAGGCCTATGTTTAGTCTGCTACACTCTGACTTTGGCGTCGCTAGGTTGTGAGAACAGAACTTTCTAATTAGACAAGGAGAGAACGACTATCTTTGTGACGTCACCAAGTCAGTAGTGTCATCGTCTCGCCATAGAAGAGTTTGTTTTGAGAGAGACAGCTGTAGTCAAAATTGAACAGCTTATGATTAGCTTGTTATAAAACAGATTCAAATTATTTTTCACATTTCGTATTCTTTTGCATGCTATATCATTATTAGCGAAACATGCGGACTATAATTTATTGTACCAACTTGTATAGACCGTGTTTTAAGCAAAGAAACAATCACTACATAGTATAAAACAAAGTCGCTTTCTCTGTCCCTATGTCCCTTTGTATGCTTAAATCTTTGAAACTACGCAACGGATTTTGATGCGTTTTTTTTAATAGATAGAGTGATTCAAGAGGAAGGTTTATATGTGGAGCTCCACACCAAAAAGTCACATTTCCATCATAAATGATTTTTCAGAAAATGGCATAACACTGGTTCATATAGAAGTTCATTTTATTTATTGTATTTGATTTTCAAAATAAATTCTATGCCCAATACTGAATTTTAGAACAAAATCAAAATTATCAATTATTGATTACAAACTCTAGGATTTTAACATCAATTTTGTAAATGTTGCATTTTGGTGCATCCTGTGTGAATTATAACGTTTTGGTTTGAAAGCATGGAAAAATGTTACTTTTTGGTGCAAACCATTTGGGAAATGTGTCTTTTTGAAATGAATAATTAAAAAGAAACAAACAATTACAATTTTTTTTATTACAACAATTAAACAGGAAATCAACAGTCTGTGTTAATAAAATTACTTAAACCTTCAATTAAACTTTAATTCTAACACCATTACGTTCCTCCTCATTACAGTCACAATAATTGTCAACATCTGTGAACTGTTCTATGCCAGAAGCACTCCATTCTCCCTCCAGCACTTCACTGAAGTATTTTAGTTCCTCCATCTGTTGCCAAATTGTAATGCAAGCGGATCTCCATTTATATCTGAATTTCAAATTAAATGATTAGAAAAAGTTGCACCTCTACAGAAACAAAAAAGGTGTCGCTCATTAAACTTACTTTTCTGCTCGTTTTTCCTTTCTAATTGATTGCCATTTGCTAATTTTTTCTCCTCTGTCCTTCATTTAGTTCCCGTACCATGCTTTGCATGGCGTAAATTAATAAATTTAGGATAAATAAAACACATGAAAGTTCGTTACACTTCAACTAATCGAAAATTAATTCTTTTTGACATTGAAGTGAATAATCTTCTATCAAAGCAGTGCAACCAACATCGACAAATCATTTTTTGTCTATGGTAGCTTTATACTTCTTGGCTGTGATCCGTTACACGTAAAAACCTCCCCGAGCATTTGTTAAAATGTGGAGAGCTTCAAAATATTGCATTTTTATTCAAACGGAAAATATAACTTTTTGGTGCGATTTTATGTAAAAAAATCACCGATGTGGTGAAAATGTAACGTTTTGTTGCAACTAAAATGTGATGAAATTTAGTTAAATAAAATGTTACGTTTTGGTGCAATACTTCATATTGTCATGCTCATAACTCTGTATTTATTGCGTTTTGATGAAATTTTGATGATTTAAAGATTATTTTTTATCATTGGCAACCGATTCCCATACTCAGGTTTATTTTTCACTCTAAGTGGAAATGTGACTTTTTGGTGTGGAGCTCCACATATGTACTTTTTATCCCGATATTCCCACGGGAACGGGAACCACGCGGGTGAAACCGCGGGCGGCCGCTAGTCTATATATATAAAAATGAATCCCTATTTCCCTTGGTCACGACATCACGCGTGAACGGCTGGACCGATTTGGCTAATTTTGGTCTTGAAATGTTCGTGGAAGTCCAAGTGTTCGGAAAAGATCGACGTTTCTGAACGCGTCTCTAATGTCACGTCAAATTGACATTTGGCTGTCACTTGAAGTTGACAGTGACACTTGATTGGAATTCTTCTTGGAAAAATGTCGGAATAATTTTGCTGAATTTGTTAAAAATCGCTCGCGTTGAATGTGCCTGGCATATCGAGTTTGAATAAAATCTTAAATTATCTATGTGATCCCGTTTTGTACGACCAAGGTTTTGATGCCATCTCTGGAGTGGCCGGTCGCGGATGCTTTGAAAGATAACCTTTTCTACCACACGCGCTTGTTGTCGGGACTGTAAATCATAATAAAAGAGGCTCCCCCGTGTGTGTCTTTGTGTATCTATTGTTGAAACGCCCAGTGTCTTGTGAACGCTGTTATTTGTGTTGTGAGTGAGGTGACTAATTGGTAAGGTCTGCAGAAGAAGAAGATTTACCAGGGGGCGCGCGCGCTCCCCTCTCCCCACGCTGCCCAGGGACTTTCTACAGCACAGACCGTATGTAAAATCACCTTACTTCACAAATTCTATCCGCTGTGTATCGCAGTCCAATTGTTCAGTTTACATCCCCGCTGAAACCTAGTTCTTGTCCGGAGTCTACTCATGATAACCTTCCACTGCGCCATGCCGATTCCGCGGGTCTAGGCAGGGGTGTACTGAACATTTCTTGGTAGCCAAGAGCGTAGCTTGAAGGCCTGAGAGGCCCACGCCAAAACTTTGTATTAATCAGTGCCGTGTTGATGACCCAGTCTGGTCCGGACTAGATTAATTTGTACTTGTAAATGGTAATTAACTTGCATTTGAAAAGTAAAGGGCATTCCTTTGTTATTGGTTCCATGTCTTGTAATTAATGTATTGAAGTCATGTATTGAAGTTCCAAATTGTAAACAGGTGCCTTTCTTTGCTCATAATAATTATTATTCAGTTTTGTTAGCAAATTTGAGTTGTGAATATTGACAAGTTTGTTGCTAAAATAATAGCTAATAAAAGGTTAGCTAATAAGTTTGCACTCAATACTTAGTGAAACTTAAATGATTTGGGACATTGTTTACACATTGAAACTCATTGAAACTTGTGCTTTGAAATAATTAAAATTAACTTGTTGTTGTGTAACAGTATGTTGTGTTGATATCCAAGTGAATTTCAATAGTCAGTGAGTTTTGTTGTTTTCTGATAACCTCCAGATATTTAAGAGTTTGTGTCATTATAAATACTTTGTTGTTGTAATATTGGAATTTTGTGGTTAGTAATAACCTCCAAATATTGGAGATTTTGTGTTATAGTGAATATTTTGAATTTGTTGTTTTTGTTGATAAATTTGTGACGTTACAATGACGGCCTCCTCTGCTAAAGCCAAAATACGTTCTGAGTTACGGTGGTTAGCGTCTGCAGTCGCATTGTTGGATCGACCTGATAGGACGGAGGCCTTGTTGAACAGATACGTAGATCTGCCCGTACGTTTGGCTGTTGTTGATGAACAGTATGCCTTATTTTTGGAAAGGACTGTTGAGGCCGATGTGGAAATGCGACAAGAAGTCGATTTGGATGTGGACCAGTGTTATGATTTTGCGGACAGAATTACCCAGGTAGCTCGACCTTTGCAAGTGGCAAGAGAGAATGAACCGAGCCCGTCCCCGGTCACATCAAGATTCAAGATTCAAGATTCAAATTTGTTTATTCAATTTAGATTGTTATTTACAATACTTGTGAACGTCATAGAAGCTACGCCATCGGTTCGCAAACCCTACAGCGGGAGGCCTTGGAGAAGAACCGGCAAGAAACTCCAAGGGTTGTTTTTTTCTCCCTGTCTTATTTACAGAGTCGTCAAATTGAAAAATGACCTTAACATGGTATGACTAAGGTCAGTTTCCATCACAATTACACAATGGGTTATGATAAATACAGTTAAGTATAGGCGAACTAATGATCATAGCGGTGAACAATTTTCAGTTACTTAGGAACTCTACTTAAAGCTTTAATATTAGTTTAAAACAAAAGACAATTCTACTATATACTGCAAGTTGCGCCATACATGTTTCAAATGTAATTCTTAATAAAATGAATAAAAACAAAAGAAAACACATTTTAAGGCAAGCAGATAAGAGCAGACCCATTCCCACTGGCAGCACCCGTTCACGAGCATGACGCATGAACCAGCCATCGCTTCGCTCAACCATATTTTAGGGAACGTAACGACCCGCCTCACACGCCACCACCGTAGAAATGTTTTAGTGAGCATGACATGACATGACATGACATCTAAGAGTATGCCCCCTCTCTTTGCTAGATTGGCCCCCTTAGACTTAAGGCGTTTTGCTGGTCGTCTAGAGGACTGGGAGGGCTTTATTAATATTTTTGATAGTCTGGTACATGCCCGGGATGATTTGACCCAGGGCCAAAAGTTGGCTTATTTGTTATCCGTCTTGGAGGGGGAGGCCCTTGAATCGGTGCAACATTTGGCCCCCTCGGATGAAAACTACCCTATTGCTAGGGATTTGATTGCCCGTCGGTACCAGAACGTACGACGTCTGGCGGACAACCATGTTGCCGCCATTTTGAATTTACCCCGCGTTGCCAGCGTGATGCACTTGAGAGTGGCTTTGTTGAATCCGCTGTTGGTTGCATACAACGCATTAAAAAACTTAAAACTCCCAGTGGAGCAGTGGTCGTTTTTGTTACTGCACATTGTCCTGGGAAAGTTGCCGGACTCTGTTAAGGTCCGTTTTGAGCAGCAGTATGGGGGGGATAGTGCGACTTATCTGCCACCCTTCTCGGACCTCTTGACGTTCCTGGAAGGAGAAAGTAGACTGGCAGATAATTCCTCTCTGGCCGGTCCTATGGGACCCGAACGACCTGTGCCACAGAGTAGATCCCCCACCGGACCCCCCCGTAGGGGGCGTATGGCCCCTCGCGCGCCCGGCCGCTATGCCGCCGTCCAGGAGACCGCCCGCTGCTTGTACTGTCGGGAACCGGGTCACAGCACGACCCGTTGTGATAAGTTCCTCGACCAGCGCGTCCAAGGCCGTCGAGCGATCGCGCGACAACGGACATGGTGCTACTCGTGCTTGGGCCTGCACATGCAGCGCGAATGTACCCAAGCGCACCCATGCCGCTTTTGTAAGGGCAACCACCATCCCCTCCTCTGCATGAACAGCCCAGAGGGCGGCGGAGCGCCGCAGCGCGTCGCTGCAGGATCACCTCGTATGGGTGGGGGGCTCGGACCCCCCGCGGTGTTTGCATCCCGCAGCAGTTCTAGTGGCCACCAGAGTGGCCCCAGACGCTCTCCGCCACGTTTGGACCCTCAAACGGGCGGGGGTCCCAGGGACCCCCCCATGGGAAACCGATCCCCAAGGATGGGGATGAGTTATGCGGGCGTTGCCGGAGGTCGTAGAGGCCCCCCGCGACGTTTTGAGCCTCGCACGGGCGGGGGTCCCACGGACCCCCCCATGGGAAATCGGTCCCCAACTAGGGGGTTCGATTTTGCGAGCGTTCCGGGAGGTCGTAGAAGCCCCCCGCAACGTGTTGAGCCTCGCACAGCCGGGGGTCCCCGGGACCCCCCCTCTGAAAATCGGTCACCGTGCCCCCGCGACTATGGGGCGACGTACACGGTGGATGATAGGCACCGATTCTCGCCGCCGCTCGCCGAATACCCGCGTTTGGAGCGGCGCCCGCCCCGTCTTCAAGGGGCCGGGAGATATAACCCGCCTGATACCGGGCGAATTGGACGGAGGCAGTATGTGGGAGATTGGGACCCACTGGATCGCTATGAGCGACCCCCTTACCATGGGGGGACGTCTGGGGACCCCACATACTAGCAATCAGCGTGTTTACGGTCGATTGTAGCCACCCCTCCAGAGACCGTTTTGTTGCCCACGGCCTCTGTGCTTGTCAGGGGATTGAATGGCGACCTTGTGGAAGTTCGCGCCTTGTTGGATTCCGGTGCTCAGGGGTGTGTTGTGTCATCTTGGTTAGTTAGGCGGTTGGGCCTCAAGGTGCACCCCCACACGGAAGGCGTGAGAGGTGTTGGCGATGTGAAAGTCCCCGGGTTGTTAGGGCATGTTGACTTCACATTTACATCACGTAATAAGTCCACGCCAGGCATTAAGACCTCGGCGATTGTGTTGGACACAGTTGTTGGCCGTCAACCTTCAGTTGACTTGGGACCGAGTATGTTGTCTTTGGTGTCTGATTCCCCACTCGCCGATCCAAATTTCTTCCGCCCAGGCCCGATTGATGCTCTCCTTGGAGCCGATGTCCTGGGGCGAGTTTTGTTGACGGGGAAGCGAGTTTTGCAGCCAGATGGCTTGGTAGCTCTGCAGACGACACTCGGTACAGTTGTGATGGGCCCTGCTCGCCGCGTTTTGGATTCCCTTGATGAGGGTCGCGGTCTTGTTTTTAATGTGTCTCTCTCCGAAGTGGTGCAGAAGTTTTGGGAGGTTGAGGAACCTCCACCAGCCCCGCGGGTAGACCCAGTAGCGGATGAATGCGAGTTGTATTACCAGAATAACACTGGTCGCCTCCGCTCTGGTCGTTTGATCACCCGTCTCCCCTTTCGTGCCGGCCGACCTCCTCTGGGCGAATCCCGACCGCTAGCGGAACGTAGGCTAGTGGCGATGGAGCGTCGCATGAGCAAGGATCCGGTCTTCCGCCAGAAGTATGTTGAATTCATGCGGGAGTATGAGGAGTTAGGGCACATGTCCGTGAGCGATTTGGATTGGCGCTCCGTTGAGCACTTCTTTTTGCCGCACCACGCCGTTTTGAAATCCGGAAAGATTCGGGTGGTCTTTGACGGTTCGGCTCCCACCTCTACTGGAGCGTCCTTGAACCAGTGTCTGCATGTAGGTCCCAAGCTGCACACGGAGATCTCAGACATTTTGACCAACTTCCGGCGGCACCAAATTGTATTTATGACTGACATCCGGATGATGTTCAGACAAACGGTCATCCATCCAGAGGATAGGAGGTACCAATTGATTTTGTGGAGAGAGAGTCCTAGGGACCCCTTGTTGATTTATGAATTGAATACGAATACGTACGGTTTGGCTTCGAGCCCGTTTGTTGCGATTCGTTCTTTGTTGGAGTTGGCCGAGAAGGAGCGCTTGAGATACCCTCGCGCCTCCGCCATTTTGGCCAGTGACGTCTATGTGGATGACATTTGCACGGGCGCCTCATCTGTCTCAGAGGCGATTGTCCTGAGAGACGAACTCACCGCCCTTTTGAAGTCGGGAGGTTACGAGTTGAGGAAATGGATATCCAACTCGCCTGATGTACTGGTAGGTTTGCCCGAAGAGCACCAGCAGGACCCCCACCTATTCGAAAATGTTGATAATCCCCATGTGGTGACCGTCCTTGGCGTACAGTACAAACCGGTCTCTGACACGTTCACTTATTGTGTGGATTTACGACCACCGAAAGTCTGGACCAAGCGTTTAGTATTGTCTACTGTCGCACGTACCTTTGACCCCAATGGGTGGATTTGCCCCGTGCTGTTTATGGCCAAGTGTTTCTTGCAACGGTTATGGGCTTCGGGTGTGTCGTGGGATGAACCCCTCTCGGACGAGTTACTCCGAGATTGGTCGAGCTTCGTTTCATCCCTCCCCGAGATTAATGAAGTGCATTTGCCGAGGCTATTCCTCCCTTCTGAAAATTGTAAAGTTACTCTTCACGGCTTTTCCGATGCCTCCGAACGTGGATTTGCTGCGGCCGTGTACCTCCGCACCGTTACTGTTGACGGAGTTGTTGCTGTGCATCTGGTGATAGCGAAAAGCAAAGTCGCTCCCCTTCGGACTCGTCATACGATCCCGAGGTTGGAATTGTGTGGAGCTGCCCTCCTAATGCGTTTGTTGAACCACGTATGGCTCACATTAGGTCGATCTATTAAGATACAAGAGGTTTATGCTTGGACGGACAGTCAGGTCGTCCTTTGTTGGTTGAAGGCTCCGGCGCACACCTTGGACGTGTTTGTGGCCAATCGAGTGTCGCAGATTTGTAATTCCGACCTCGAGTTGATTTGGAGACACGTGCCGGGAACCATGAATCCCGCGGATTGTGCGTCTCGGGGTTGTGTAGCCCCAACCCTAATTAACCACCCCCTCTGGTGGGGCCCACAGTGGTTGATGCGGCCTGTGTCGGAGTGGCCGCCCTCTCCAGCGTTGTCGAACGTAGCCGTTCCTGATATGCGGGCATGCGTCCTGGAGACTAACCCCGCCGGGGAAAAGGATTTGTTGTTGGATCGGTACAGCTCCTTACAGAAGCTGCTTGGTGTTACCGCTTGGATCCGACGTTTTGTGTACAATTGCAGAAACCCACGCGCGAGGCGTGATTCGTCGGTTCTCACTCCGGACGAGCGTAGGGACGCGCTCTTGTTTTGGGTCCGGAGAGTACAAGCTGATAGTTTTGAGTCCGAGATTGAAATTTTGCGTTTAGGCCGTCGCAAGTTGAAGGGCGCGGTATCGCGATTAAATCCCTTCCTGGACGAGAGTGGGCTTTTGCGAGTCGGCGGAAGACTTCGAAATGCGAACCTGCCGTATGGAGCTCGTCACCCCCTTTTGTTACCTAAAGCCGGACATTTGACTCAACTGATAATAACAGATCGCCATGTGAATGCACAACATGCTGGCTGTAATGCTTTGTTGGCCATTTTGCAGCGTGAATTTTGGATTTTGTCTGCTCGTCGAGCCATTCGCACTGTGGTTTTCCGTTGCCTGCCTTGTTATCGATTGAAGGCCGCGACCATGCAGCCCCAGATGGGTGATTTGCCTGCTGATCGCGTCACGGAATGTAGAGCTTTTGCCGGAGTCGCCACCGACTTCGCCGGTCCCTTTACTGTAAAGGCTTCGAGACTGCGTAATGCTAAAACCTATAAGGCGTACTTGTGCGTGTTTGTGTGTTTGTCCACCAAGGCTGTCCACTTGGAAATTGTCTCGGAATTGTCTACCGAAGCCTTTGTCGCCGCCTTGAGCAGATTTGTTTCCCGTAGAGGACTGCCGTCATTGATACGTTCCGATTGTGGTACTAATTATAAGGGAACGTGTAATTATCTTAAGGAAGTAGTTAAGTTTTTTGTTGATAATAAAATAGACATTGGAACCACCCTCTCCCGGCGTGGGATAATCTGGAAGTTTAGCCCTCCAGCTTGTCCGACCTGGGGAGGAATTTTTGAAGCTTGTGTAAAGGCTGCCAAGACACACTTGCGTCGCGTGATTGGAGAAACTATTCTCACGTTTGAGGAACTTGATACGGTATTTTGTAAAATTGAGGCCGTCCTCAACTCGCGACCCTTGTGCCCGTTGTCTTCGGACCCGAATGACCTGGAAGCGTTGACCCCAGGTCATTTCTTGATCGTGAAGAGGTATGACGCTTTACCGAGGCTAAGGTAATAAAAGAGATGTGACTTGTTCGGTGTCAAGATGTATATTGAGATAATAATATTGAGTACAATTAAAGATACATTATCTTAGTAAGCGATCTTATTCTAGATTGCTGAGAATGCTACGCGTGTGTTCCAATTTTCTGTAAATGCGCGATAATGCAAACATCTTGTTTGTGTAATATGTTGCAATCATACTTCATCTCCCCTGAAAAAGTGGAAGGATCATCCCCTCCCTGCAAAAAGGAACAGACTCGTAACATTGACTTTAACGAACTTAACCAAAATTTAATTACTTAAGTAAAATAAGTAAACAAAATTTAAACATTATCAACATAGCAAAGTTAAAACTATTTCATTTATTAAATCGTACTAATACAAAAACGTTTTACAATATAAACAATATACCTAATTAAAATTGTATCTAATTAAAATGGTATCGAATTGAAATGGTATTGAATTAAAACGGAAGCTTCACATTTTACACTTAATCATAACAATAACAAAGTGTTAAGTAACATGGTATGTAATTAAGTACCTATACTTATAATTACGTATCAAATAAAATAGTTATTTATTGAATGGTTTGGTATTATTCTTATGCACAATTATAGCTTTATTTTCTTTTAAAATTTCTACATTAGACGTCATATCTCTTAAAACTTTATAAGGGCCATTGTAAATACTATCTAATTTATTTCCTACTTGGTTCTTTAATAATAACAAATCGCCTAACTGATAGGTAACATTATTGCTAGTTTTATCATACAATAATTTTCTTTTCTCTTTAGATTGTATCAAGTTACGTCGTGCGTCGGATTGCGCTTGTTGTAAACGATACTTAAGTTCTCGGGGATAACTGTCATAGTTATATAAGGGGTCGATTTCTGATTGTAAATTATTTGGAAGGTTACAAATTTTTCCAAAAACTAATTCGAAAGGCGTATATTTAGTTTCACTATGCACTGTGGTATTAAAAGAAAAACACCAATATGGAATCCAGGTGCTCCAGTTATGTTTATAATTATTACACTGGATTCTCAGAAAAGCTCCTAGGGTTTTATGAGTATTTTCTAAAGCGCCTACAGTTTCGTGATGGTACGCCGTAGAATTTAATTTTTTAATATGTAATAGAGAACATGTTTCGGACATCACTGATGACATGAATTCGGTTCCCTGGTCAGTCAATATTTCTCTAGGAATACCATAACGTAAAATGAAATTATTGGTAAAAGATTGAGCAACTGTGACCGAGTCTTTACTAGGTAATGGATACGCTTCAACGAATTTGGTTAAATCGCATTGTAATGTCAATACATATTTATTATTATAGTCATCAACATCGAGTGGACCCATTATATCCAAACTAATTCTTTCGAATGATGAGTGGGCTGTTGATGTTATGGTTAAGGGCTGCTTAATATGTTTATTACTATGCTTATGATATTGACATTGATGGCAATTTTTAACAAAAAGTTTTACATCATTACTCAAACCTGGCCAAAAATAATATTGCTTAATGTTGTTCATCATTCTATTAACTCCTGCGTGTCCGCTGGTAGGTAATAGATGGAAATCATTTAGTATTACTCTTTTTTGTTCACTATCATATATTCTTAATATATTTTTTGTTATGAGAAAGCGCGGGGTAACAGAGTTAATTCTTTTTGTTGCTTGTACAAGACTTTTGATTTTACTCTCGTTACATTTTTCTTTAATAATAAGTACCTCATGTATGCCTATTTTTTGACATAATGACTCTAAGTCCCTCGCTAACACCTCTGGGGTAGATGACGATCGGGTACTCAGATATATCGCTGATTGCGAAGGTACGTAAACGTAACAACTTGCATTAGAAATAATGCTATCTTTAGACTTTGAATAATTGTCAAACTTTAATTGATTAAAACTTAATTCAGTTACGTCATCGGGTTTCTTGAGAAGTTCTACCGCAATAGGTTGATCAGGCCTAGTGCTGGTGGAGCTCTCTGAAGAAGAATCAGTGGGGGTTTTTAATTTTTTACTTTGTGCTCTAGTTAAAACTGATACTGTGTTTTGATGTAATGATTTTAAAGTAGAAGATGTAATAGGTATGCGACTCAATGCGTCTGCAGCTGCATTGTTTCGTCCTGGAACATACTCTATTTCAAAATCATACTCCTCTAGGAATAATCGGAATTTAGTAAGTCTGCTTGTTGGGTCTTTCAAGTTAAATAAATAAATTAACGGTTTGTGGTCTGTTATAATTTTAAATTTACGTCCATATAAATAAGGGCGAAAATGTCTCACAGACCAAACAATTGCTAAAAGTTCTAATTCTATGATGGGATATCTCGTCTCGGCGGGTTTCAGGTTTCTACTCGCATACGCGACTACTTGACCGTTCATGTTAGATAAAACAGATCCTAAACCTGTCTTACAAGCATCTGTTTGTAGCCGAAAGATGTTACTTTCTGAAAAATCTGGATAAGATAAAATAGGGGGTTGAATTAATGCTGATTTTAATTTTTCAAATGCCGTTTGACACTCTGATGACCATAGAAACTGTACATTCTTTTTTCTTAATTGATTTAAAGGATAAACAATGTTTGCAAAGTTCGGTATGAATCGTCTGTAGTAATTTGCAAACGCGACAAAACGATTGACATCGTCGCAGTTCATCGGCACTGGATAGTTTTGCATGGTTGCAATTTTACTTTCATCTGGTAAAATGCCATCAGAAGTTATTTTGTGTCCTAGATATATTATTTCGTTTCGCAAAAATTCACACTTCATAGGATTTAATTTTAAGTTAACTTTTCTAAATCTCTCTAGTATACTAATTAAGTTTTTATTGTGGTTTTCTATAGATTTCCCGAAAATTACGCAATCATCTAAATAAATAAAAGCCTTTTTATAATTTAAGCCTGACATTGCAATAGTCATAAGACGTGAAAATACACTCGCAGATGTCCGGAGACCCATGGGACAGCGTTTCATCTGAAAAATTTTATCACCAGCAGTGAAAGCTGTGTACTTTCGTGAATCTTCGCTTAAAGATAACTGATAATAGCTTTGCGAAAGGTCTAATTTTGAAAAATAAATGTTATTTGCAAGCGAATCTAAGATATCAGTTATATTAGGCAAAGGGAATTTGTCGTCCTCAATACGATTATTTAACTGCCTGTAATCTATAACTAATCGCCATTGTTTCTCGTTTGACCTATCTGTTTTTTTCGGTACAAGCAAGACGGGACTAGACCACTCTGACGTAGCCTCTTCTATAATATCATTTTCGAGCATAATATCTATCTGTTTCTGAACTTCCTTCCTTAGTGCGAACGGTAATCTATGTGGCTTGACATAAACTGGCGAGACATTAGGTTTTAAAGTTATATTATGGGTCATTAGGTTTGTACAAGAGAGTTTGTCGCCTGGCAGATGAAAAACATCTGCGTACTTAGCGCAAATACTCTCAATACTTCGTTTTTCTTCTAAATTCAGTTCAGGTAAATTTAATAATCCTAATAATGTTTTTACACGATCGACAGAAACCTCCTCTTTTTCAAAATTACAGACTTCAAAATCATTCAATGAAAAAGTCTCTAAATCGGTAAGATCTAGATCAACTTCTTTCTCAGTGGTGTTTAATATCCTTACTGGCATGCGACCATTACAAGGTTTCGCTATTATACTTCCTATAAAAACTCCTTTCTGTATCTCTTTAGATAAACAAACACAATCGTCGCCTAACGATGTAGGTATATATTTTATTACCTCACATCGTGGCGGTATCAAATGTCTATAGTGACTCAATATAGGTATAGACACATAATTACTATCTTTAGTTAAAAGCAAAGTATTTTCTTTATAGTTAATTATAGCTTGATAGCGTTTCAAAAAATTATCACCTAAAATACCATTTGCAGAACAAGACATATTTTTAAACACATACATTTTTTCTCT
The DNA here is from genome assembly GCA_949710035.1 of Crambus lathoniellus. Classification (NCBI taxonomy): domain Eukaryota; kingdom Metazoa; phylum Arthropoda; class Insecta; order Lepidoptera; family Crambidae; genus Crambus; species Crambus lathoniellus. The sequence goes on along the minus strand of OX453302.1, from coordinate 33,430,678 downwards.
AAAAACTAACCCATTATAAGACAAATCTAAGTAAATATATCCTTCAGATACTAGTTTACCGCTAACACCTTTTATAACTAACTTCTCAAATGTAATTAAATTCAATAACTTCGGATAATCGCATAACCATTCGTATTTTAAAACACAAAGGCTTGCTCCGCTATCGACTAAAAGATCGATATTGCTATTACTTACGTTAAAAGTTACGGTACTACTATTATTGTAGTTTAAAACATAATTTTCAGTAGGAACGAAAAAAATCTAAATTATTATCGTTCTGGGGCTCAGAACGCGCTTGTGACTCACTATTGGTCGATTGCTCGTGCCTAGCGTACTGCACACGTTGAAAAGGCACAGCTGAGCGCGGCGGGCGCGGGCTCGGCCGACCGCGGTCACGTGAACGTGATTGTGTTCCTTGCGCGGCGCGGGAGTCTCGCGACATGTACTTACCTTGTTGTGGTCTCGTGTTTCCGGCAGCGTACCTATTGTTTGCGCTAAATCTATTATAGTAACTATATTTATTAGAATAATTACTTGGCTGACGCGGATAATTAGTAGGTGTGCGTGAGAAATTACGAGTATGAAACTTTTTAATGTTCATAACTTCCTCGTGTCTGGTAGACATTGACTGCTCGTCTAGGGCAGTTCTTATAGCCTCTGGTAAAGAATCAAAGTGACGTGATGCTATGATAGTACTAAGCTTTTGATTCACTAATCCATCTGAAAAGCGCTTGATTGCAACCTTTTCATTAATGGGACGCAATACTTCAAACTTAGTAGCGTCGTCATCCGCTTGTGCTATGGTTAAATTCACAAAAAGTTGTTCTAGTTCCGAGCCGAATGACTCGATCGACCTATGACCTTGACGACAGTTTTGTAATTTGTGTTGGATAGCAACAGCAGATTTTTTCTGAATCAAATGCGTATTCATATCTCTAATTAAATCTTTAATAGTTGGATAACTACTTTTTAAACGTAATTTTGCGCTAGGAGAGAGCCTAGTTTTAATCACAAAATCAATAAGTAACCCATGAGTAGCATCGCTGATCATTGAACTATATAATTGTATACCATCAATTAGAGATTTAGTGACGTGTTCTTGACCTGTCATCGTTGGTAAAAGTGCAATGGCTGTCTTCAAGTCAAATTTATCTTTTTCTGCCATTTTTGAAATACTACTAACACTTAAAGTCTCTAAAGAAATAATTTTGTCATAAATGATCTGAATGTCATTTGCTATTTTATTAATTAAAGTTATATCTTTAGTTGATACCTCCGATTTTTCAACTAAATTATGTACTTGAGCTAAAATATACTCTAATTTCGCGTATTCAAGTTTCGCTTCATTAAATTTCGTAAAACCTAACTCTTTTTGACGTCTATCTGGTCCTAGTTTTACTAAATTATCTTTAATATACAATAGTTTCTTATGCAATTCATTTAAATCGGAAATAATAAATGACATTATCTAATAAGAAAAAAAATGTAATCCTACATATTATTTAAAACGTTTAGGTATAAAATAACTTACGACTTACGGTGGCATTATAGCGCGCGAATAAAATAATTACGTCTCTGCACGATGAGTAGGTATGTGGTGACCGGCGTGGCGTGTGGGGGCTAGGGCTGCGGGCTGGGGGTTTTCTCATGCTCCTTGAGTGTGTAGGATCTTCAGACTTCTAAGATGGGTTCCTGGACCGCTTGAAACAGCTAACTGAAGATCGGGCTGGGATTTCCCTTGCCCCTCGTACAATGGGCCGGGTTTCTACCCTGGACACCTCCTGGTCTACGTTGATGGTTGAGTCGACGTCGTTGCCAGTTCCACGGAAGATATTGTGTTTCTTAGAACTGCGCTGTTGAATTCTCTACGGAGTCGGTTGACAATTCGGTCCCAAATTTTCCGGATGCAGGCGTAAATGATGAGTATAACGATGAGAAGCAGTATGACGGATAGTAAAATTTCTGTTGTAGTGAGCTGGCTTGAAGTTTTCTGCGTTGCTTGGGCGTCGCCGCTGGCGGTTTGTGCGATGATAACTTCTTCTTTACTTTGTGGTGCTCCCATATTATTGTTTTGTCTTCCCAAGTAATGCGATGAACAGAAGTGTAGAGCCAAATAGCACCGCAACGAAGACTGCTGCTAGTATGGTGTTGAAAATTTTGCTTTGCTGCTCCATGTAGTAATGATTTTCCCGCAAAAATTTATAAGTTCGGTTGGCAAAGGGTCGCCATGAAGAGGTATGACGCTTTACCGAGGCTAAGGTAATAAAAGAGATGTGACTTGTTCGGTGTCAAGATGTATATTGAGATAATAATATTGAGTACAATTAAAGATACATTATCTTAGTAAGCGATCTTATTCTAGATTGCTGAGAATGCTACGCGTGTGTTCCAATTTTCTGTAAATGCGCGATAATGCAAACATCTTGTTTGTGTAATATGTTGCAATCATACTTCAATCGGACAGCCCCTTTTGGCTTTGCCTGAATATCCGATTCAGGATGTAGGATCCCATCGTTTGTCGCGATACCAACTTTTGAAACAGATGTCCCAAAACTTCTGGGCACGTTGGTCGATGGAGTATTTGCATATCCTACAACAGCGCGTGAAGTGGACAGATAAAACCACCCCACCCCAGACTGGCGACCTCGTGTTGATTAAGGATGCTAACCTGCCGCCCCTATGTTGGCGAAGGGGGCGCATTGTTAAACTCTACCCCGGAACTGACGGAGTTCCTCGTTTTGCTGAGGTTTTGGTTCGAAATTCGGTTTTGAAGAGAGCAGTTAGTGGGCTCTCCCGATTACCCGTAGATTGACGTACCGTTCTTAACGGTCCGGGGCGGGGGGATGTTCGGAAAAGATCGACGTTTCTGAACGCGTCTCTAATGTCACGTCAAATTGACATTTGGCTGTCACTTGAAGTTGACAGTGACACTTGATTGGAATTCTTCTTGGAAAAATGTCGGAATAATTTTGCTGAATTTGTTAAAAATCGCTCGCGTTGAATGTGCCTGGCATATCGAGTTTGAATAAAATCTTAAATTATCTATGTGATCCCGTTTTGTACGACCAAGGTTTTGATGCCATCTCTGGAGTGGCCGGTCGCGGATGCTTTGAAAGATAACCTTTTCTACCACACGCGCTTGTTGTCGGGACTGTAAATCATAATAAAAGAGGCTCCCCCGTGTGTGTCTTTGTGTATCTATTGTTGAAACGCCCAGTGTCTTGTGAACGCTGTTATTTGTGTTGTGAGTGAGGTGACTAATTGGTAAGGTCTGCAGAAGAAGAAGATTTACCAGGGGGCGCGCGCGCTCCCCTCTCCCCACGCTGCCCAGGGACTTTCTACAGCACAGACCGTATGTAAAATCACCTTACTTCACAAATTCTATCCGCTGTGTATCGCAGTCCAATTGTTCAGTTTACATCCCCGCTGAAACCTAGTTCTTGTCCGGAGTCTACTCATGATAACCTTCCACTGCGCCATGCCGATTCCGCGGGTCTAGGCAGGGGTGTACTGAACACCAAGGATGGTTTTAACGGTGAGAAAATAGGGGAAGGAGGGTTAGTAGGGGTAGAGTAGAAGTAGGGTAGGGTAGGGGTAGGGTAGGGAAGGGGTAGAGTAGGGGGTAGGGCCACGGGAATCGCGCTGGGTCAGCTAGTTTTATTATAATCTCCTTTATTACATTTAAAATACATACAATTATATTTCTAAACATTAATTTTTTACAATGTATAACACTAAAAAATATAACATTTAAAAATACGAAAATGCAGTTCCTCAACGGTAGCAAGATCAGGGTGCCGGCTACCGGTGGTTAAGGATCCAGAGACAGGACCCTTCTCACTATACGGGCTGTGTCCAGAGGTACTGCCTTATGCATCCGACTCTTGATCCAGCCACCTAACCTAACGCAGGCGTTTAACGAGGCTCTTGGCTATCAGACCATGGGCAGATTATTATTATTATTATAAGTGTTATATTTTGTAACTTCATCATCAAATAACTACATTTCAGCAACAGTGAAATACCCTATTAATAACTCGCGTGTGCGGGCGGCCCGTACCGGTCTCCCGGGCAGCTGCGAAACCAGGCTAAACAGCGTGTTTTGGGCTTAGGTACGCGGAGTTCCTGTCGGCGCTGGGCACGCTGGTGCCGCTGGACGGCGAGCAGCACCCGCACCTGTTCCTCAACCTGGAGCAGGGCGGCAAGGACGGCGCCTACACGTACGTGTGGCACGACGACATCATGCAGGTGTGCATACAATCATACACACTAAATCAAACATAATGACACATACGCAACTTCGTTGTCATATACAATCTTCTCTTACTCCTTTTTTAAAACTGAAGGGTTTTGAGGTTGTATTGGCCACCCGGACGACTCCCCGATTATTGTGATAGTGCCTGTTATATTTTTCATGAGTTTCCAGGGATTAAGAGGATGAAATTTGAAATCTGGTATTTACCACATATTTGGGGAAAAACTCTATAAACACACATACACATGTGTACTTGTCACTTTCCCCCCTGAGGCGTGATATGATCAAAACTAGCGCTTCGGGTTAATTCCCACTGAAAGAGCAGCGGCCGGAGTAACTGAGCGTAGCGAGCGTCTTCTGGCTGTGGCTCGGTCTGCTCTTTAGATGTCGTCGCTGGAAGGCTCGCACATCCACGGCTGGCTTCAAACGACTGTGAATATTTTAATAACGTTCACAAGATTCAAATGGTTTGTTATACTGTGCCTCCCTCTTTTAGCGGGCATGTCGTTGACGAATTAGCGATGGCCGCCGTTAAGATAACGGAAAACGCTGCTAACCTACGGTCTTAAAGCACGAAGAATCTCGTACAATGGCCTGTTATTACCTGTCCCTTTCGCTTCCGCGTAAATATAAAGCGTCACGCTTACACAGGTCCTTTGAGACGGCGGTTATCTGTGCAATCGTGAAACACTATATTTACGCGGACAGGTAATAATGCCTTCTAATGATTGCCTAATGATTCTTCGTGCTCCGCGACCTTAATTTAGCTTAGGGCTGTGTTCCTTTGTCAGCTGTTATGAAACGCGCTTAAAGTTTCAGTACCAGCTCCACAGTACACACGTGTCACTGCACTAGTTGTTGGTTTACGAGTGGGCTACGTTCCGCAGGTGCTGTTTCACGTGGCGACGGCGATGCCGTCCTCGGCCAAGGACCCGACGTGCAACGAGAAGCGCAAGTACATCGGCAACGACTTCGTGTCCATCGTGTACAACGACTCGGGCGCCGACTTCAACATACACACCATCAAGGTAACTCGCCGATTACTTTATAACTATAATTTTTTTATTAAACTGGGTGTTTTGTTTATGGAAAAAAAAGCTTTTTTATATAGCTGACGTTTATCTTTGAAGTCGTCGCGAAGAATGTTGCGGACTACCAGTCTGTAAAATATAGCATGATTAAAATGACAGCTCATTCGTGCAAAGCAAAACGTTGCTTCTGCACAATGAAAGGAGACTAATTTTCTAGCATAAGCTACATAAAAAAATATGTCTGATGCTATTTTTTTTGATCTTTATTCCAATAGCTTAAAGAACTTTTTGCTTTGTAGCTCATTCGTAGCTGTCATTTTAATTAAGTTATATTTTAAAGACTATAGGCAAATAGAGAGAGATACATTACATCGTCTTTGAATGGGCACATGCGGCCTCCGCGTGACGGTTGCGTACTCGTCTATCTGCAGCCTAAATGCATTGAATCCCCGTTTGCGCACAGGGGCAGTTCAACTTCTGCATCGTGGTGGTGGAGCCGTACGAGCACGGGCTCAACCGCGTGTTCATCAAGAGCAAGGAGGAGCGCCTGCGCACCAAGTTCCTGGCGCACCTCGACACGCAGGTCGTGTCCGACGCCAACGTGGCGCTGCTCGCGCGCCAGCTGGCGCTGCACGCTGCCGTGAGTATACCGCCCTGAGCTCCTGGCGCACCTGACACGCAGGGCGCGTCCTACATCAACGTGACACGCAGGGTGTGTCTGATGCCAACGTGACACGCAGGGCGTGTCCGCCGACAACGTGCGTGAGTATACCGCCCCGAGCTCCTGGCTCACCTGACACGCAGGGCGTGTCCGACGCTAACGTGACACGCAGGGCGTATCCGACGACTACGTGCGTGAGTATACTGCCCCGAGCTCTTGGCGCACCTGACACGCAGGTCGTGTCCGACGCCAACGTGACACGCAAGGCGTATCCGACGCCAACGTGGAGGTGGAATTCGATATAATGGATCTCATTCGAATGTAAATCTAGTACCCGATTCGAATAAGAATAAGAATAAGAATAAGAATTGTTTATTTGTCAAGAACATAGTTCGGTCCCAGTATTATGGACAGTGCATTGACTTGTGCGTGTGGTGTTGCAGCTGGCGGCGCAGATCTCGCAGTCGCTGAAGGTGGGCGGCGCGCCGTACGCGTCCAACTCGCTGGAGCGGCTGCGCATCATCAAGCGGCTGCGGCGGCGGCTCGAGGGCGAGCGGCTGGCCGCGGCCGCGCGCCCCGCGCCCTACCACCCGCCCGCCACGGACCTGGCCGCGCGCGTCGCGCTGGACGACTTCAACGCGTACACGTAGCCGGGCCGCATCGTCATCATCGAGCGGCTGAGGGGCGCCAGGACCTCGGGGCGGTATACTCACGGCAGCGTGCAGCGCCACGTTGGCGGCGGACACGCCCTGCGTGTCACGTCGGCGGCGGCTTAAGGGCAATCTTAGCTTATTTCACGGTTTGAAATGATGAATTAAAAAATATGTAGGTAAAAATGTGTCTCCCCCCTTGTATCCGCGCTTGCGCCCGAAGAACAGTTTTCACCGCTTTCCCTTGTTTCCCCGCTCCGTTCCGCGAGTTAAGATCACGTCTCTTAGTTTCGAACGTTATACCTGCAAGGGGTTTCATTTTTTTTTCATTCTTTACTCCGAAAAAAATTCAGTAATCCGTGATGTGGGTAGGTCTAAATTGAAACGAGACAGTCTTGCGTGGCAGAGGCCGGAAAGACGATTAAATTTCAAACGTTCGAATGAAATAACGTTAATGTTTTGAATCTTCCCTCGCTTTAATCTATTGTGTGAAAAGGAGTTCTAAGGCGTTCGTTGCTCGTCGTCACCGTCGGTCGACAGAATATTACTTCCCCATTAAAAAAATATTTGAGCTTTGCCGGTCGGCTCCCTTGGCGTACTTTGTAATTCCTGCAAAACGAGAGCGGCCGATGAGCCACTTCTATTAGATGTACATAATTGGAGTTTCGAATGGACGTAGTTTCGACGTATGCAACTAAACATGTATGAGTACACGGCTAATGTTAAGAAATAAGAGAGCACAATTTAAGGAAAGAATACTAAAGGAGAGTAACGATAAGTCGATAAAGTTTTTTTCTTGCAATCGTAGGCGGTCCACCGCGGCCACATGTAAATATAAATTGATCGTTGTATAGGCAACTCGTAGTAATCCGATCGAGCGAGGTCCTCGCCCCTTCACGACTGACGTTCCAAAGATTATAGAGCGGTGCGCGGGCGCCGGCGGCCGCGCCTCGCCCATTAGTATTTTGTTATAATAAACACAAGCTTTAAACGGTAGTGAGAGCAGCCGGCGCGCCCGCCCGCCCCCGCCCCGCCCTTATGGCGACACATGATTCACCTTTTATCACACGTTTTAACAATTCTTGGGTGACATGTGATAATAGATAGCGTTACATATTGATACGAAATAGAAACGAGATATATCTGGCAAATTTTCTACTCAAATATGCTACGCTTTACGGTGTTTTAAGGTTTCCCTATGCGAGTTTTAACCGAATCTGTCGGACATTCCTTCTCGGGTAGCTTCTTTCGGTCGCCTTGGTTCTACGCCAGCGCAGTCTGCCGAGGACATGACCGCGAACCGCAACGCACACCTGCGTTATTGTAATTGTTCGGTGTTAAGGTATACCAACAGTAACGTTTTACGGCCAGAATTAATAACCTATCCACAAATAGGAATAGGTGCGATCAAGATTAGTTGCTATGCAATGCTTGATATTAACATAGAATTAACGAGTTGCCAGGGTGTTGCTAGGTGTTGCCTAGCAACTATATCAGCAACTATCTGTGGATAGGTTATTAATTCTGGCCGTTAATTTATTTAATTGTAACGATTTTAATTTTCGCCTAGACTGTTTCTGGTTTAAATTACCTTAGTTAAATGTAGTTTTGGAACTGAATAATGTAAAATTTAATTAAGACTTATGAGTTAGTCGGTGTTGCACCGCGACCGGAGCTCACGCCGCACTCGACTTGTTGAGCAGTAATTGAGCATTTCTTGTTGAAATATTTTATGTAGCAATTTATTTCCTGACGAAAGATTTTGTAATCAAATAAATGATGGCTATTTTTCACTGTTTTCATTTCTCCTAATATTCCTCATTATTCGAAACTATAAATTCCTATGTATCAGGTCTTGCGCCTAGGCAGTATTGTACAGGCGGGCAGGCAAGTATGTACAATGTCAGTTGAGGCTTGTTGGCAGGTTGGTTTATGCCAGGCACCAGCCACATAAAAGTTAGCAGAACCTAAAGACAGCTGTATTGTTTCCTCACAATATTTGGCGAAAGCCGCCGCTCCGCCAACAAGCCCTCCTTATATTTACAAAACAATAATGGGAACAATAGGTAATTGCAAAAACCAGTAGAAGAAAAAAGTTCTTGCTATCTCTACAATGTGTTAATGCAATAAACAAAAAGCGTATTTACCCCAACGACCTATGTACTTAATTCATTTTATATTAAATGGAATTCTGTTAAAATAAATGTGTGTAGATTCGATTCTTCTCTCGATTCTGAACCAACTTTTTTCTCAGTTTCGGCTACCTATTGTATTTACACATTGTATATCTTATGAACATATCGTCGGTCAGAGACCTTACTAGAACATTTCCAAATGAGCACTTTCGAGATAATGAGGTAGGTAGTTAGATTTGCAAAGTAACAAAATTTGTATTCCCAATCAATCAATTTTTGGTTGTAGATGGCTGCGTCTCTTTATGCGATGATTCTGCCAAATTTCCAAAAAAAACTGTAAACATGTTGCGCTTGCGATCCGATTTTTGTGTGTAAAAAGTAAAACTATGTTTTTAAAATGACTGAACACTGAATTCTAATGCTTAGTTTTAAAGTTGTATGTCATTTTACAAAATGTTCCAGGCCTAAGTACTGATAACATTGATTCCATCTTGAAACCCTACTGGAATACTTTGAAATATTCCAATTTAAAAATGAACAAATAGATCTGATTATAAAAAAATATAGTAGTGTATTATTTTAGAAATGTACCATCTTAATCCTATATTTCAATTTAAAAAAAAACCTAGATATACATTAAATGTCCTATCCTACTTAGATATATAGTCTAGCTCTTAGTTCATCACTTACATTTATTTATTAAATGGAAGTTGTAGTGCATTACTGGAAGATTTTCTTGATTTAAGAGTAACATTGGTATATCTCTAAATAATCTAATAAAGAATTAAAAATGATGTTTAGTCCGTCCTTAGCACTATTATTTATTCTGTGGTTTAGTGCTGTAGTGGTATATCGTGATTGTATAGACACAGAATTTGAGATATATAAGTATGGCATACTTAAGTCAAAACCTTATTTTTTGGAGATGTTCCAGTAAGGTCTCGGACTGACGATATTATTATGCTCGCGCACATACTTATAGCAAAGCTTTATGCAAGTCTGGGGGAGGAAGTTGTCAGAATATAAGCAAGGTCTGGTGAGCATGGGATCTAGCTCTATTGTAAATGCAAGTATTGTAAGGTAAAGTGTGTCAATATTTTCGTGTCCGTTACGCTGGCAAGAAAGTAGCTTCTAGAGGGAAGCGAGTTTGATGAATAGTTAGTGCGTAATTTGCTGTAAATGTGCGCCAAATAAAAAATTTGTGGGCCTAATACTTTTGGAATAAAACGGAAAAAACGAATTCTGCTGGAGTAACGGTGCTCCAGCAGGAAGATTCTAAACTAATGATCGGAGAGAAATAAAAATTATGTGGGCGGGTAGCTTAGATTCTAGCAGGAATGTGTGCCAAATATGAAATTTGTGGGCCTTACAGTTTTGGAGATATTTGATTTTCTGCTGGCGTAACGTTTTGCCGAGTCCCAGATCTCGGGAACTACTGGATGTGCGATCTTACAGTAAAGGCATATAAGTAGCGCCTAATTTGTGCTGTATGCACATACAGAAAACATTTCAAAAATATTCACGGATTTGAAGTAAACAGACATTTTCAGAAATCAAAAAAATAATTCTAGCGCCTAAACTACCACACAAATATAGAAACCAAAAACGGTGTTCTATTCTTCTTGCTATTTCTAATTACCATAAAAAGTTTGAGAATCCCACAGTTACGCGTTTTTGAATAATACCCACATGAAGGTGAGACAGACAATGTCATGGCTTTGACGATCAGCAGGATAAAGATATCAGAGATTATTTAGATCCTAGCCCAATAAATAATTAGTGCTGTTACTAAAGTACATGTTCTGAAAATTTCAGCATCAAATTTTTCGTAATAAAGTAAATATTCATTAAAATCCAAAACAACTGCCAGTATTCTGATTAACCGACCAAATTCGATAGACCACGAAAAAGCGACGCGCTCATACATATTGATGACCTTCTTTAATGTGTCGTATTATGCAGAAAAATTTAATGTACAGTCGCGTTCATAACTTTTTTTTGGTAAATGTAGGTGAATAGTGCTCTATCATTCAAAAGGATAGTTTGAGCCTTTATTCATACCAGCACAGTATGTACGGAACCGTACCATTTAATGTTAGACTTTACTTAATTACGAAATAATGCAGTTCATTGACGTATGCTTACGTCGCGATTTTATGTAGGCGTTGCGCCACGAATGTTCATATTTATCGAAATAAAAATCAGTGCAACTACGGCATTCTATACGGGCAGTTTAATTTATCATCCCCGAATTATCAATATCATTTTACTATCATCTTAAAGTAGTATTGTATGAACCATACAAAGTTTTTTTTTTTTTTTTGTTATTATCAATTATTTGTGAACGTTTATCACGCGAATCGGGACTCTCTGGAAGTACCTTACAGACAGTGAGTGTACGCAAGAGTCCAAAGGTCATCGCACGTTTTCGTCAGTGAGGAAACGCTGACAAACCGGAGCAACAAAGAAGAAGCCCTTCCCATCATCAGATCAAGTAAGACTGTTCCTTTTATTTTGCAACCATGGAAGCTTTAGCCGCTCGTCAGCGTGAGCTTTTGGATGGCATCAGCTACACATAAAGATAAACTTCGGTAAGGATTCAGCAGCCAGGAAGACTCCAGAATATCTTCAGATAAGACTTCAGTCGCTGGATAATCAATGGGGAGAGTTCGAACAGAATCATCAGAAGTTATCGGAATCTACAGTAGATGTCGGTAATTATTTTTCTGAAAAAGTGTATCAGCAGGGTCAGGATTTGTATAACAAGACTAAGGCACTTCTTACTTCTTTCGGGAAGAAGGACAAGGCCACTGAACCTTGTGGAAAGGCAGAGGAATTGTTAGCGTTGCAAAAAACTAATTTTCGCGCTTTTAATAGGCTCGTAGCAGGTATAAATATTGAAATTTTATCAGATAAATGGGAACTAGAGGATGAGTTACGTAATATTCAGGCAAAGTGGAACAATATCGATAGTTTACACTTGCAAATAGATCATTTGTTATCAGGGGAAGACTTAAGTTATGAGGAACAATTAAGTACCTTTGAAAAAATGTTTCGTGACATTAAGCGCAAAATTAATAAAAAATTATCATCATTAACTCATGTCCAACAATCTACTCCTCAAATAGAAATACCAAGTTTCTCGGGTAAGTACTCTCAATGGCCAACGTTTTATGACATTTTTTCCGAAACTATTCATTCAAATAATTCCATTACAAAGGCGCAAAAAATGCAGCATTTAAAAAGTAAGGTTAAAGGCGAGGCTGAACGTTTAATTCAGCACTTGCATATCTCATCCGAAAATTATGAAACTGCTTGGGAAATCTTGATTTGTAAATAGAATTTGCGGGTTATTATATCTATGAATCAAGATTTCCCAAGCAGTTTCATAATTTTCGGATGAGATATGCAAGTGCTGAATTAAACGTTCAGCCTCGCCCTTATATTGCATACAATTTGAGGAAGGACACTGCTTTATTTCTATCGGATGAAAACTTAAAGTCTTGTTTCCATATATCTGATAAATTAATATGTTCAGTAGATGAACCTGTTTATAACTTAAAAATTAAACAGTCGTTTTGCGATATAAAAGTTATTAATGAAGATAGAGTGTCGCGAAGGGTTCGCGAGTATCAAAATTAACCCAACAATAATTGTATATAGCAACACTCAATACAAACCATAGAGCTAATTTCCGATCGGTAAGTGTCAACATTTTTCGCTCCAACGTCGACTCGCTTTCAAGTTTTCAAAGTGTAAATCGTGGCATGTGTGATCTTCGCCTGCTGCTCGCCGCCAGCCTCAAATACCACCGAAGTTAAGTACTCAGCATTATACAAACCTTATTTAGAATTGAATGCATAATGTTCCTGTTAAGGATCGCGTTGATAAAGGACGATGGAATGGTACGCCCACGAAACTCGCTGAGCTGATGGGATGTGGTACAGTTTCATCGTACAGAGAGGTAATGTCCTTACAAATCACTGTTGTTTTATGTCATAAGGCGTGTGCAATTCTGTCCCTTGTCAGGGAACTAAGATTGGATGAGTATCCATAAAAGAATGAGCCCTTGAAGAGCTCGCCCGCACGGCCGCCTGCCACAGGATGGCGGCCTGCATGTTAAGTTTGCGCAATCTTATCACGAGGTATAAAGGTTGGTCTGAAAAGACCGTAGTTGAGACTAGGGCGTGTGCCGACCGTAGGGTCTGCACTAGTACACCTATTGAGACACGATAAGACCTGCCGATGCTTTCGGAAGGTAAACAAGCTATAAAGAGGACTGAGGTCCTTCACAAAGTATGTGAGATTGCACTCCTAATGACATAACAAACTCAAGTTGATATGCTAAATTTCATGTTGATTACATGTGTTACTTTAATGAGAATATATGTGCTGAGTGCTTAATGATTGTACATAACTGTATGATCATAAGAATTGTCTAACCGCAGGTGTGTCAACCTGACCAAGATGGCGAGGGGGCTAGAGTCTGGCTGAGGGACAAATCATCATCATCCAGGTGAGACAACTGACAGACCTACTTTGCATCATTACCTACCTTAACTGCATGAATACTCTTGGCCTCCTGTATCAGATTTCTATATAATAATATATTAAGATAAAGCGAAGCAGATAATTTATAACTAATAAAATCCATTAACTTTTGATAAGTACATAGGTACTTTATGAAAGAACTCTGGCAACAACCTGTATGATAGTTTGATTTGTGTAGGCTGTCATACAGATTACAGATGTAATTAAGTAATGAATGTAAGGTCACATATGATACCTACTATGTATACACAAATTTGGTGCAGATGTGCTGGGATTGAAATTTGATATAGATAAGTTGGAATTTATCTGGGGAAAATAAGGGGATAAAGAATTGGATATAGTTATACCTACTTACTGAAAAATAATTTAAGTAGTATAAATCCAAACAAAACAATGTTTAGTACAGATCTCAAACAAAGCTTATCTGATATATGGCCGAAGAGAGTTTAATGAGAATTCATTTGATGCAATAGGATGCATTTGTCAGCTGTCTCATCGAATGATAATAATACCTATAAAAAGATAAACAGATAAATACTCATGAAAAACAATGAACAAAGTGCAACAATTTACTTTATTAGTAAAAGTCATGCGGTCACACCTACACACTTACTTACTATAAGTTATTATTTCTGATGGTATGAGTGAAATTCAGTTTTACTAAGGTTGTGAACATTGATCTAACAAGTTACTACTGTTGAGTCAGTGTTAGCAACTTAACATCAAAACAATCAAAATTCCCGCCAAGTGTTAAGTTTAGGATCAGCGCCACGGAAGTGTCAGTGAATACACGCAGCGCTAGTGTGTTAAGATGTTGCAATTTTTCTCCGCAGGTCGCTACTATACTTACACGAAAGGGTCATTGTAATTGTCAACAAACAAATTGAATGTCATTCGAAACATTTTCAATAGTTTAAAGTGAAACAAAGAAAGTACGAATTAGATTTCAACAGGTAAGACAACAAAGCATCACAAGCATTGTTTGAAACTATAATTTCAAGTTTAAACCATATCTTTAAGTCAGAACAACCAATTGTCAGGAAAAATTTTGCGGCAACCTATAAGTCACATAATTATGTTGAAAACAATCTTCAAAGTTTTTTTTAGACAAAGAAAATGTGCTTAATGATGAAATAAAATATCAGTAAAGGGTGTTTCAATGAGGACTCTAGCTGTGAATCTTTATTTAAACCTAACTTTTTATCATTCTAATAGGGACACCGATACTCAGTACCTACAAACAATACATATAAAAGTGTACTATTACAAGAAGACATTGAGTAATAAATTGAAGTCAAGGTTCAGGTATGTAAAACTGTGATCACACACCATATTATTTCAAGCACATACAGGACTAGTCACTTGATAAAACTTCCAACATTAAAGTAGAAGCTGACTAGCAAAGATTGTTTCAGATAGCATGTCAAATTATCATAGAACATTGTCGTCGTAATTCTTATACCAAATCAAAACTAATCATAACCCAATGTTTACATACTTATGGTTTACATGACATTTTCACCAAGCGCACTTAAGTTTTCACATAGTGTCACATACCTACCAAGTTGAATATTGTCATTGCTTCAATTAAATACAACTCAAAACATTGACAACAAAGATAATATGAGCGTCTCATACTAACTTTTATTATTTGAGTGCTGACAGGTGTTATAATTATCACAACAAAATACTACTTAAGTTAGCTCACTAAGATTCTTAAAATTATAAGAACAGAGTAGCATCAAACTAGACAAATTCTGATCAAACTCAATAGCCTAACGGTAAATAGTTGGTTAATGCTGTGAAAAAATGATACACAAACAAATACATAAATAATGACCTACTTACCTATCTATTACAAACTACATGCATACATATTTGATGTTCAGATGTTACATACACTGTGAGAATGTAGTATCTGTGCTTATGGATACATAGTGAAGTGACAATCAGTGTTCATGTTCAGTGTTTACACACTGTGCTATAGTTTGATAACCTATAGTCAAAAGTGAAAAATTATTGGTGGTCAATATGGTATATTGAGTGTACAAAAAGCAATAAAATGATTGTGATTTCATGCGTTTGATAAAGTTAGTGCTAAAATACAATCTAAACACTGTGTGACCAATAAGAAGTGTGGCCTAGTGAACTTTCTTGTGTTCCCATATAACTGAGTCAAAGAGGCACTGTAGTGTCATAGCCAAGTAACTAAGGCAAACGGTCACTGTAGTGTCATAGCCAAGTAACTAAGTCAAAGGGGCACTGTAGTGTCATAGCCAAGTAACTAAGTCAAAGGGGCACTGTAGTGTCATGGTCGAGTAACTAGGTCAAGGGGGCACTGTAGTGCCAGAGCCAAGTCTAGATAAGATCAAATGTTTTAAAGGTAACAACAACTAGCTCAACTAGTGCTATGATTATAGACTAGGTTGAGTAGTATAACTTACTAGAGATGTTTCACAAAATTGACTATGGGATCAAGAAGTCACTAAATAATTAAAACTTAATACTTGATTAATTATTTCAAAACAAGTTATGAAAGCACTATTATAGATGAATATTATGATTGTTACTGTAAGGTAATAAGAGTGCTAATCTACAAACACACTTTTCACACACAGTAAACGCATAACAAAGTTAAAAATAAAGCTCTTTGTGCTTTGAAGTCGTGGTCAGACGATGATTTAGAACAAGCAAGGATCGTGTCATCAAAATTACAAGCAGTAATTCACCGATTTAATAGCGAATTGTATCAATATTTTAACACTTCAACAAATCCGGATGCGGATGAGATATCCAGTATGTCGACAGAACAATTAAGAGGAGAGGAAGCATTAGCTGAACTAAATGTAAAAATACAAGTCAAAAGGGACAAGGCTGATTCTTCTTCCAGTTCTAGTCAGTCCATCAGCAGAGGAAAGCTACCTGAATTGAACTTGCCCACATTCTCCGGAGATGTTCTACAATGGACACAATTTTGGGATCAATTCTCTTCCAATATTGATCAAAGAGCATTAAGAGACGTCGATAAGTTATTGTACCTAAAGGCTTCTGTGAAGGGTGAGGCTAAGACAATTTTGGATGGTCTTGAGACTACAAACGAAAATTATAAAATTGCTGTAGCAACTTTAACAGACAGATATGGAAAGAAAACCCAAATAGTCGATGCTCATTATTCAACACTTTACAAACTTAAGAGAGCAGACAAACAAGAAGACTGTAGAAGAATATTAGATGAGATTGAAAGACACCTTCGTGTATTGAGCTCACTGGGCGAAAATACAGAACACAACCATCTGAGATTCTTAATCCTGGAAAAGTTTCCTGAGGATATAGTATACGAGTTGAAATTGAAACTAAGTAACGACACTATCGAAGAAATGAGAAAACAACTCCATATTGTACTCTCAGCGAGAGAGGATGCTAAAAGAACATCTGAAAAATTCAATTTAGAAGATACCAGTTATACAACAGAAACGCTTCATATACTAGAACATAGAAATGAGAAGGGATCAAAATTCCGAAAACCAAATAATATAAGGAAGACAGATAAAGGAATTAAACGTAGTGTAACTGCTTTCAACAAAACCTTTAACACTAAGAGGAAATTTCAATTTAATGAAGAGAAGTATGGGCATGGATCTAATCAGAAAAGAAGGAAGCTCTACTGCATATTTTGTAAAGGAGATCATTTTAATGATGAGTGTACAGAAAGTAAAACTCTACAACAAAGAAGATTAAAATTAAGAAACCGTTGCTTTATTTGTTTCCGTGAAGGCCATCAAACAGGCTCCTGTAAGTCTAAGCACATAACCTGCAGACACTGCGGTAAGAAAGGCCTCCATAATAGAGCACTTTGTCCGAACAGAGAGTTCCCAAGGAAGGTGACAACAAAGAATGAGGTACCAAGGAAGGAATCTACCAGTACAATGCACATCTATGAAAAGGGAGCCACAATACTACAAACTGCTATTGTTAATGTCAAAGGACCTGAGAATACCTCAAAGAAGTGTCGTGTACTGTTAGATTCAGGCAGTATGAGAAGCTATGTTACGCAAGATGTCGCGCAGGACCTTAATTTAGAAACCGAAGAAGACAACCACCTCACAGTATTCACCTTTGGTTCGAACAAACCTCAAGAACTAGATAGCCCGTTGGTAAAACTTCATATTCAATCAAGAACTCATATGCGAAGGACAGTATATGCGAATGTCGTACCATCTATTACACGCAGTATCTCATCTTATGGCAAAGAATTGACCAAATGGAACCATCAAAAGGATTACTTATTGGCGGATGATGGATCTCTGTCAGATAAGGTAGATATTCTGATTGGAAATGATTATTATCATTCACTTATGTCAACCGAAAAGGTGAAATTACAAGAGAACTTGTACTTAGTGAATTCCGACTTAGGATGGATATTGTCAGGCAAAATAACGCATAAACATGAGGATGAGTTATCAATGCTCACATACTTCCAAGCACCCTATGAAACTAGATTAAACGAGCCTGATCTGCCATTAGATAACACATCAATGAAAACTTTGTGGGACTTAGAATCTCTTGGAATTACTGATTCTCCAAATGCTAACCGTGAAGAAGAAGCTATTAAGCATTTCAATGAAAACACCGAATTCATAGAAGGAAGATATCACGTTAGCTGGCCTTGGAAGGAATACCCACCTGAATTACCAACTAACTACGGTCTGGCATACGGACGTCTGATAGGACTAATGAAACGCCTAGACACAGAAACTTTGTCAGCCTACGACCAAACACTAAGTGATCAATTGCAAATGGGTATCATTGAACTAGTACCTAGAGAAGATACAAGTGATCATCCCATCCACTACCTTCCTCACCATGGAATATTAGCACCAGGTAAGGCTCTGAGAATAGTCTATGATGCTTCAGCTAAAACAAAGGATACAAAGAGTCTGAATGAATGTCTATACTGCGGTCCGATGATGTTGGAGGATTTGACTGGACTACTGTTGAAATTCCGAAGTCACGCCGTAGGCATGACGGCAGACGTAGAAAAAGCATTTTTACAGATTGGTCTAAAAGAAGAGGACAGAGACGTCACTAGGTTCTTATGGTTGAAAGACATCAATAAACCCGCTACTGAAGACAATCTACTACACTACAGATTTACCCGTGTTCCCTTTGGGATCATATCCAGTCCATTCCTTTTAAACGGTACGGTTAGACACCATCTTCAAAGGTCGAATGGAGACTACGCAAAACAGTTAGCTAAAGACATATATGTTGACAACATAGTCACTGGGGTAGAAACAGCAACAGATGCTTTAAACCTTTATAAAGAAAGCAAGAACATGTTTTTAGAAATCTCAATGAATCTTCGCGAATGGAGCTCCAACTCCAAAGATTTTATCGAACAAATACCTGATGCTGCCACACAAACAACTGTAAAATTACTGGGTCTAAACTGGGACTTGAAAGAGGACGTACTTTATCTTAGAGCTAGAGTCAACGAGAACAATGAAACCACAAAAAGAGGAGTCTTAAGAACTATTGCAGCTATTTATGACCCCTGTGGATTCTCTGTACCAGTCATGTTACCAGCTAAGTTACTACTTCAACAATTATGGAAGAAACAGATTAAATGGGACACACCATTACCAAAGGATCTACTTCACAAGTGGACGAACATCTTGAAAGAAATGAAACAAGTAGAAAACATATGCCTACAGAGAAATATTACTGTACCCAACGAAAGAGAGGCACAAATACACTGTTTTACTGACTCATCTACAGTAGCTTACGCAGCAGTAATATACATAGTACAGAAAGGCATAGTCAACTTCATAATAGGTAAATCACGCTTAGTTCCTATTAAAGACCAAGAGAACTTAAAGATTCCACGCTTAGAGTTATTAGGCGTTCTAATTGGAAGTAGACTTATGAAATTCGTACTCAAATTCTTACCATTGAACATAACCCAGTTAACACTGTGGACAGATAGTCAAATAGTGATTGATTGGTATCACACTGAAAAGTTACTTGAACCTTTTGTATCTAAAAGACTAGAAGAAATAAAGCGCAACAAAAATCTGATAGTAAGATACGTACCGTCTGGACTTAACCCGGCAGACGTAGCGACACGTCCAACCGCCTCAGAAGAGGAAAGGAACAAGTGGTTATCTGGACCCGAATTTTTAAAACAAAACCCTAGACACTGGCCTAGTGGTCCGATAAGGGATACTTCTCTTCTGATGGGGGAGGGTCTGTTGAACACAGAAAAACAACCAAAAATAACACCGTCAGAGAGAGAAGCAATATCAAACGAAATTTTAGATTCACAACTGCAAGAGATAAAAGAACTACAGAAAAGTACATTTCCAGAAGAGTATGGAGGAAAGAAAACAAACCTATCTAAGAACTTAGGATTATTTATTGATACTAATGGAATTCTAAGATGTGATGGAAGACTCACACATTCAGATTTATCCTACGATGCAAAACATCCCATACTACTACCAAAGAACAGTGAACTTACCGAAAGAATAATTAAGGAAACTCATGAGAAAAACCTTCATGTTGGAGTACCACATACATTAAGCCTTATAAGACAAAAATTTTGGATACCTCAAGGAAGAGCAAAAATTCAAAAAACGCTAAGCAAATGTACAAGGTGCGTAAAGCATGGAGGAGGTCCATATGAACTACCTAAAACTCCAGCGTTACCGGCTGAAAGAGTAACGTTTAATACACCATTTACATACGTCGGTGTAGACTACTTTGGGCCGATGGTCATAAGGTCAGAAAATGGTATAAAAAAGAGATGGATTTGTCTTTTCACATGCCTTGTGATACGAGCAATACATTTAGAGGTTGTCAAAGATCTAACCACAGACGAATGTCTTATGGCATTCAGACGCTTCATTGCTACTAGAGGAACTCCTTCACTTATATTAACTGATAACGCACCTCAGTTCAGACTGCTAGCTGAGGTAATATCAGAAAGAGAATCGACAGAAAAGATAAAATGGAAATTCATTCCTCAACTAGCACCCTGGCATGGGGGCGCGTACGAAAGACTGGTAGCAGTGGTAAAGCATTGCCTAAAACGAACTCTTCAAAAACATATGCTCGGAGAAAATCAATTCTCGACGATCATCAAAGAAGTTGAAGCCGTAGTCAATACCAGACCACTTACGTACGTGGGAGCCGATATGGACCACATTCTGAAACCAGCTGATTTCCTAACACCAGGAAAATGTTTGAACATTCAATTACTCATGGATTGTTTGCCACTCTCTGGTTCAACCATTAAACAACAACTCATCGAAGGATGGAAACGTGGAAACACGATAATGAATGAGTACAAAGAAATGTTCATCAGCCGATACCTTCTGAGCCTCAGAGAAAGGTACGGAAATTCTCCCAAACAAGCAAGAGTGAGGACTCGTGAAATTCCTCAAATCGGAGATGTGGTACAAATTAAAGGTGAAACGAGAAACCGCGAAAGTTGGAAAATAGGAAAAATAGTAGAAATATTAAAAGGAAAGGACGGTTTATGCCGTGTTGCTAGAATAAAAGTCGATAACAATGTTTTCACACGATCAATTGCTCATTTATATCCTCTTGAAGTGGAAGAGGAAGAGACACCACAAATTTCCATTGACAAAGCACTAAATCAAGTGGATCTCGAGAACATAAGCGTCGATGATAGAGACTCGATACAAACGCCGTCTATCGAGATTGAAGGTGTCGACACTAATCCAACCACAGAGATAAGTGATAAATCAAACGATGATGAGAGCACGAATACAAACGTAAGACACGACTCAACACAAGACGCGAGAAAAGAAATAGAGAACGTTAGTACGTTAAATGACACTGAGCTTGCACAAGACTATAATGAACGTGATCTAGAAAACGAAACAATAGATAACCATGAATGTAATAACCAAACAAGCGATGAGAGATCGCGTCGAGCCGCTGCAGTCCAAGCAATGGAGAAGATCCATAAATGGACTCGCGACTTGATGACTACTATAGTGTAAAACTCGCGAGGCGGGTGTGTCGCGAAGGGTTCGCGAGTATCAAAATTAACCCAACAATAATTGTATATAGCAACACTCAATACAAACCATAGAGCTAATTTCCGATCGGTAAGTGTCAACATTTTTCGCTCCAACGTCGACTCGCTTTCAAGTTTTCAAAGTGTAAATCGTGGCATGTGTGATCTTCGCCTGCTGCTCGCCGCCAGCCTCAAATACCACCGAAGTTAAGTACTCAGCATTATACAAACCTTATTTAGAATTGAATGCATAATGTTCCTGTTAAGGATCGCGTTGATAAAGGACGATGGAATGGTACGCCCACGAAACTCGCTGAGCTGATGGGATGTGGTACAGTTTCATCGTACAGAGAGGTAATGTCCTTACAAATCACTGTTGTTTTATGTCATAAGGCGTGTGCAATTCTGTCCCTTGTCAGGGAACTAAGATTGGATGAGTATCCATAAAAGAATGAGCCCTTGAAGAGCTCGCCCGCACGGCCGCCTGCCACAGGATGGCGGCCTGCATGTTAAGTTTGCGCAATCTTATCACGAGGTATAAAGGTTGGTCTGAAAAGACCGTAGTTGAGACTAGGGCGTGTGCCGACCGTAGGGTCTGCACTAGTACACCTATTGAGACACGATAAGACCTGCCGATGCTTTCGGAAGGTAAACAAGCTATAAAGAGGACTGAGGTCCTTCACAAAGTATGTGAGATTGCACTCCTAATGACATAACAAACTCAAGTTGATATGCTAAATTTCATGTTGATTACATGTGTTACTTTAATGAGAATATATGTGCTGAGTGCTTAATGATTGTACATAACTGTATGATCATAAGAATTGTCTAACCGCAGGTGTGTCAACCTGACCAAGATGGCGAGGGGGCTAGAGTCTGGCTGAGGGACAAATCATCATCATCCAGGTGAGACAACTGACAGACCTACTTTGCATCATTACCTACCTTAACTGCATGAATACTCTTGGCCTCCTGTATCAGATTTCTATATAATAATATATTAAGATAAAGCGAAGCAGATAATTTATAACTAATAAAATCCATTAACTTTTGATAAGTACATAGGTACTTTATGAAAGAACTCTGGCAACAACCTGTATGATAGTTTGATTTGTGTAGGCTGTCATACAGATTACAGATGTAATTAAGTAATGAATGTAAGGTCACATATGATACCTACTATGTATACACATAGAGTTTGTACGTCGGTAGTATCAGGTTGCGAAGATCGGTGGTTCAAGTTGCACACCCCGAACGCCTGGCTATTCTCGTGTTGCGAGGAATGCAAACTTCGCATTTTTTGTGGATCAGAAATGACAATGACCTCATTAGTAGGTAACGGGATTATTAATGTAGGTCAGGGCTGTACTATAGAGACCTTATTTTATAGTATCACCGCGCATAATAATTATTTGCATAATACGAAACTTCAGACTGATGTCGAAGCCCCTAGGTTAGCAGTACTGAATAAAATCATCAATTCATCATCTATACTGAATTTCAGCAAGATCGAGGATCACGAAGCAATCTGGGATAACATTCAAACGCAGATCAACACCATTAAGGAACAGGCTAATCAAAATTTATCAATACACGATATTCATCATTACAGCTTGTTATATATAATTATAACCGTGTTGGTCACGGTCAGCAGTATTATAGCATGTTGGAAGTTAAGGAAACGATGTGGGAAGGGCCGTGGTAGAGCTTCTCCGTCATCGGCTGCTCGCCAGCGGGCAGAGGTGCCGGCGCCGGCGACCCGTCCTGAGGGGGCGGTGCCTAGCAGCAGCGCGTGCAGCAGCGGTGCAAAGGATGCGCCAAGTGTTGTTTACAGCACGATCGGCGAGAAAGTGAACATTTCAAATCTGTGTCGTGTCCCTAGTGAGCTTAAGGGATCTGTTATCAGTGTCAGTGATAAGGGAACTTCGCCCTTTTTCCCGCCGCGACTAGTGAGCCCAGTAGTGCGTCCCGAATAACAAAGACTTTTCACTTTTGACTATATTCCGTCCTCAATTAATTAGGATATTTTTTTTTGCCATTCGTCATACTTGATAGGATAATGATTCAATTTAAAGAATATTGCAATGTAAAGTAACTTATTTTTTGTGTTTCTTGTTATTGTTGTATAATCACTGTCCATCTTTTGAGAGGGCAGGATGTACGGAACCGTACCATTTAATGTTAGACTTTACTTAATTACGAAATAATGCAGTTCATTGACGTATGCTTACGTCGCGATTTTATGTAGGCGTTGCGCCACGAATGTTCATATTTATCGAAATAAAAATCAGTGCAACTACGGCATTCTATACGGGCAGTTTAATTTATCATCCCCGAATTATCAATATCATTTTACTATCATCTTAAAGTAGTATTGTATGAACCATACACAGTATAAGAAGGAACCATTTTTCCATACAGTAGTCCGACGGAGACGTCAAGAGAGACAGGTCAATCGTAGGGGGAGTGACAAATAAACAAATAAACAAACTTCTTATTTAATTAATATTATAGTGCATACGATTTGCATACGTGCAAATCTTGATCTCGCATATTTTATAGAACTACTGTCTGGGACGTATTAATTTCTAAAATCCAAGATGGCGGCCAACTTTTTTGTTTGTTGGCCAATTTCGATGAAACTCGGTTTTTGGTACTATTTGGACAAGAAAACAGCAACGCTATGTTAAAAAATTTAAAAATCCAAGATGGCCGCCCACTTTTTTATTTGTGGGCTGATTTTGGCGAAACTCGGTTTTTAGTACTATGACAAGAAAACAGCAACGCTATGTTAAAAATATTAAAAATCCAAGATGGCGGCCAACTTTTTTCTTTGTTGGCCTATTTTTATTAAATTCGGTTTTTGGTACTATTTTGACAACAAAACAGCAACGCGGTGTTAAAAATATTAAATATCTAAGATGGCGGCCAACTTTTTTGTTTGTGGGCCGATTTTGATGAAACTCGGTTTTTAGTACTATTTTGACAAGAAAACAGCAACGCGGTGTTAAAAATATAAAAAATCCAAGATGGCCGCCATTTTTTTATTAGTGGACCGATTTCGATGAAACTCTGTTTCGAGTACTATTTTGACAAGAAAACAGCAACGCAATGTTAAAAATATTTAAAATCAAAGATGGCGGCCAACTTTTTTGTTTGTGGGCCGATTTCTATGAAACTCGGTTTTTGATACTATATTGACAAGAAAACAGCAACGCAATGTTAAAAATATAAAATATTCAAGGTGTCGGCCAACTTTTTTGTTTGTGGGCTGATTTTGATGAAACTTGGTTTCTAGTACTATTTTGACAAGAAAACAGCAACGCATTGTTAAAATATTAAAAATCCGTAAGTTGATAAATTGGTATGGATAAGCTGCGTTCGGAATGATTCCGTTTCGGAATTCCGTATAAAAATTCCCTCTCTATGTGCCCAGTCTAGGTGTTATTGTTGATCGAAGTGCCCAGTCTAAGATCAATGAGAAGATATGTAGCATAGAAAGTTATTGCACACTGTTTGTTGTGTTGAGCACGAATCTGTTCTGTGGCGTTGCGCTTGTGCGAGCTGTTACTAGGGTTGCCTGCCACTGCCATTCTATTTCATTACAAAATAAGGAGATTTAATATGCGTATTCAACTGGTTCACAAAATAAATTATTTTTCTTTCTTTCTCTCTGTAATCTACAATATTAACTCAAAATTGGCAAGATAAAAGGCCTAAAAAAATACAAAATAAAATCTTGCTTTTTCAGTTTTCGAGAAAAACCTACTTCGAGAATGACGTTACCAGCTTCGGTTGTGGTTTGGTTGAAATTATTTAGCGCGATCGCCCCCCAGGAATGCAACAAAACACATTTGTTAATGAAATCTCAAATAATATATAAACATGAAACATGAATGGTTTAAACACTTTGTTAATAATTATTTTTTGTAAATTCAAGTAGTTAGGTACTTAATGAATTATTTGTTGCTTTCTCCCACTAAAAAAAGGCTCTATAGCGCAAAGAAACTTTCTTCAAGATGAAGATTTGCCCAAGCTTTACAGCTTTTGCTAGCACATATTTTTTGCGATTAAATCTAATGATTGGCGAATGGGCGATTTTCTGAAAGCTCGTTTTGATTAGCTCAATAGATGGCGCTGTCCCACCTATGCAGTCACAAACAACGGAATGTAATAAAGTTTACTTCGACGCGACTTTTGTTTCATAAAACGGAACGCTTTCTTTATATTTTGATTGATTTTTGCTGCTTTGTTCTGTTGAACGTTGCTAGCTAGCTATCGTTATACCCGACGACCGACGTCACAAAACAATTGTAGTAGGTATTTTTTTTATAAAATTAGTAATTAAAGTTCCAAAAAGCGTATTAAGTTCATATCCATAAAGTTACGCGGTAGCGACCCTGTATGTATGTGATTTAGTTGGAATTGGATTATATTTTAGTATAGCGTTATTAAATAGAATGCTTCCAAGCATCTGTGCTAATTTTCGTAAGTGTATGTATGTTTGTCCACGGTCCACGAATTTCTAGAAAACTAAGGCTACGTACGCACTGGCAGGTGGCTAGCTTGGCGCCTAGAGCCTAGTGGCTTGCATTCTACTAGCGCAACTAGCTAGGCGCCAAGCGCGCAGTGCAGCCGGTCGCGAACATTCTAGAACGTTCGTTTTACCAAGGTGACTCGCTAGGCTCTAGGCGTTAGTACTGTAACGATGTCGATTCATACCAGTCATTATGGATGGTTAAAAACTCTATTATGACTGGAAACTCCATCTAGTTCTACATACTGGCCATTAATTTTATCGAATCCTATCCTGTTCTTTCAATTCAAATTCAAAATCTTCGTTTCACGTGTCCTGTTCATCATTTTTGATTCAGTTCTACTAAAACCACCAAGCCGTACAGAGCTCTCGGAGCATTACCAGTTTTTTATACCAGTTTGAGTTGTTTGTTATAGTTTTAAATAAGTGGAACCCTTGACCCTTGGAAAGGGGTAAGTTTTCATCATCATACCCACTACTACCTACTTACCTACCTACTTTTTGTTATTCATGTATTTTTTATCTTGTTGTTACAGTTCCTAATCTTCCTAATCTTCCTATGCTTCCTATATTTTCTTTATTACTACCTTTACAATAAAAAGTCAAGTCCCTATTAAACATCATCTTTTTATTCATCTATTATCTACAAATTAAATACTGGGCGGTGACTTCCGACGTTCCGGCTAGTGTACCACTGGCCGACGAGGACGTCCCGTCACAGTACTATTATATATTCTGTGCTCTTGGCGCCAAGCAAGCCGCCTGCCTGTGCGTTCGTAATCTAAAAGTCATATCTAGACGATTTATTTTTGATTGCAATAAAGGTCATTCAGATACAAAACTATAGAGATCGTAAATACTTCGTTCAACGCCATCTAGTGAAGCTTTTTTTTTAAATGGCCTGTCGGAAAATCGCTCATTATTTACTACCCTTTGTCGTGCTGGGAACCGGCGGCGATCGAATATCTTCAATCGATGGTATGAGAAAAAAAGTTTTTGATGTAGGTACTAACAGAAGTGGGAGATTGAAATTGAAGTATTTAAAAAAAATCGACCCGTCTCACAACCAACTCCGATGGGACTCGAACCCACGACCTTTCGCTTTCCGGGCGACTGCTCAGTCGCGAATCATATTAAAAACAACTTTTAATATGGGACCAACACTGAAATCACGAAAAAAAATAAGCTGTTCCATACAAAAGTGCAAAAATATTTTATCAAAATCTTCGAGCAACGCGGGTCTCGTTGCTCGAAGATCAAAATGTATGGAACAGCTGTTTTTTTTTGCGAATTCACTGTTGATCCCATAATAAAAGTTGTTTTTTTCATGAGTAGAATAATCCCTAAAATTATCCGGGCTGATAAAAAAAAAATTATACCGCAACAACAGGTGGCCTACCACAAGCTCTTATAGCAGTTATTTTTAAGTTGAGAGAGTGAGACGCCGCTATACGGCGTGTAGAGCGGCGTCTCACTCTCTCAACTTAAAAATAACTGCTATAAGAGCTTGTGGTAGGCCACCTGCCGGCCTAGCATGAGCGGCTTATAACGCACGATATGATATGGTACGGCATGCCGTCTTGCTTACACCTTAGTGGGGTAAGCAAGACAACTTGCCATACCATATCATATCGCGCGTTATAAGCCGCTCATGCTAGGCCGGCTGAGGTATTGTATTGTATTGTAAAAAAGTTCGTCCTTTTGGACAGGCGAAGACATCAAGCCATACTGCCAATTCTTGAGTATTATGTATGTTATTATAGTTTCTTATGTTTTCATTAGAATGTAGGTGTGTTACATTCCATTGCTTCTTGAAGTAGTTGGCGTCAAATATGTCGAGTCGGTCTTCTTGGTAATTCTTGCTGAGGTAGTCACCACTACAATAAAACACTCGGCATCACGTTACCGAGATAGCGCATATTTTAATCATTCCACACATCGTCCAGTTGCATACACACTTGGGGCACAAAACCACACCTATCTTGAGTCACAAAGTCCACTATGAAACAAATTGCGATTAATTAAAATATCCACTTAACCTAACCCGCCAAAATGGCGCCAAAAACTCGCAACTAGTGCCGCAACTGAGCCGGGGCGCAAACCAGTTCTAGCCCCGGCGGGCGGCGGCGCATCGGTGAACCCGTCGGTGAGAGGTCACGCACACATCGCCGCGCTATGTATCGGTGTACCGACAGCGGGCCGCATATTATAGAGCTTATTACACTTGGCTTAATTCAGCATCTAATTAATCATACATTGCTTGTTTTGATTGCATCACTGCTACAAATAAGCTCAATGAAAGCAATGTATGCTTAATTAGATGCTGAATTTAGCCAAGTGTAATAAGCCCTTAAGGCAGCTTGGTTATTGGTTGGTGGAATATTTATTCATGTGAGATCACTGTCTATTGTCAATTTAATCACATTGCACATTAGGCACCTATGTTTTAAAAAAAAAAAAGGAAATAAAATTACAAAACAACCTTAATTTTATTTTTATACTTAAATAATGTTAAAATTATTTGAATTCTTTCACTTCAAGTAAAAAAACAAAACAGAAATAGCTTCATTCGTCATTAAAAATTAAATAAAAGTACTCAGTCAAATCACTTTTTTACTTAAGTGTACACAAACGTGACGTGTACAAATCTGATCGGCAAAAAAGTTAAGAAGGTCATTAATATGTATGAGCGCGTCGCTTTTTCGTGGTCTATCGAATTTGGTCGGTTAATCAGAATACTGGCAGTTGTTTTGGATTTTAATGAATATTTACTTTATTACGAAAAATTTGATGCTGAAATTTTCAGAACATGTACTTTAGTAACAGCACTAATTATTTATTGGGCTAGGATCTAAATAATCTCTGATATCTTTATCCTGCTGATCGTCAAAGTCATGACATTGTCTGTCTCACCTTCATGTGGGTATTATTCAAAAACGCGTAACTGTGGGATTCTCAAACTTTTTATGGTAATTAGAAATAGCAAGAAGAATAGAACACCGTTTTTGGTTTCTATATTTGTGTGGTAGTTTAGGCGCTAGAATTATTTTTTTGATTTCTGAAAATGTCTGTTTACTTCAAATCCGTGAATATTTTTGAAATGTTTTCTGTATGTGCATACAGCACAAATTAGGCGCTACTTATATGCCTTTACTGTAAGATCGCACATCCAGTAGTTCCCGAGATCTGGGACTCGGCAAAACGTTACGCCAGCAGAAAATCAAATATCTCCAAAACTGTAAGGCCCACAAATTTCATATTTGGCGCACATTCCTGCTAGAATAAGCTACCCGCTCACATAATTTTTATTTCTCTCCGATCATTAGTTTAGAATCTTCCTGCTGGAGCACCGTTACTCCAGCAGAATTCGTTTTTCCCGTTTTATTCCAAAAGTATTAGGCCCACAAATTTTTTATTTGGCGCACATTTACAGCAAATTACGCACTAACTATTCATCAAACTCGCTTCCCTCTAGAAGCTACTTTCTTGCCAGCGTAACGGACACAACATTTTCTGTTCCGGTGGAGAAATATTTAATGTGAATTTGCTGTCAAGTTGTTATCCAACCATAGTGCTGCTTGCCGCCAGCTGAAGGTCTTAGAAGTCAGGGCCAGTTAAATTGCTACAATAAGAAGAAAAAAATACATAACACCGGTGTCACCGGAACAGAAAAGATAGTCGATCTATAACAGTCTATCTGTCACCTCTTCACATCAACTTATTGTGTCTCGCTCTAATAGCAGTTCATGACTTAGTTTCATGTTTCTATAAGAATGGAATCGGTGATATTATATTAGAATTATTAAATCACAATCATAACTTGTTTTTCAACTTAGTCCTCAGCGTGTGTGACATGTAGGCCTCTTCCAGCTCCTTCCATTTCTCCCTATTAAGTGCTATCCTAGTTCAAGCTGCTTTTTAATCTTTCCAATCGGTGATATTAGTAGATACTAAAACAATAATTGAAACAAATTTTCAGAAATGTTACCTAACTATTTTATTTACATTAATAATGTTCTATCACTAAGATTTATTCTTTCTTCTCCTCAGACTTATTTCTCAATACTTTGACTTTGCCACGCAGCTCTCGAAGTCGCTGCATTTCTTCCTTGAAGTCTTGGTGCTCGTCCCGGAATAGACCATACTCTCTCAATTTCATCATTAGTGCGTACGTCTCCACATGCCTTGGGTAGTAATGTATGATCTCCTCATTGGTATGAAGTGGGCGTTCAGAAAACATTTTCACAACCTTCATTGATTTTGGGTTCGTTGGAATAGCTACTTCGCCAAAAATTCTGTTAGACAATCGCTTCATACGGCGGGCATAGTTAGTAGACGCGTTTACTAACTGTGCATACTTTGTATAGTTGGTTGCCATATTTATTTTCTGTAATTTAAGATATTTTGGTCAGTGCCGTTCTAGGTTATTTTTATAGAAAACTTATAGGTATTGATAAAAATTATGCTAAAAACTTACAAGTTCTCTCAAGAATCAAGATATATTTTAAAACCAATTATTTTCTACTAGAATGGTTTCGTTTGATTAAATTAAATTTATTTATTTCGATTTGTCAAATGTCAAATTCTTCATGTTTTTTTTAGATTATATAGACTAGTCCTGAAGTTTTTTGAAGCCCCCAGTACAGGGGGGCTACCGGCTAAGAAATCTGGATATGGGTATGGGCTGCAACTGTCATTTGAATTCCTTATTCTGATAGATTTTTGCTGCTTTGTTCTATTGAACGTTGCTAGCTAGTTATCGTTATACCCGACGTCACAAAACAAGGAACTGATAGCGGCTATTTTCTTTATAAAATTGACTTAAAGATCCCAAAAACGTATGAAGTTCATATCCATAAAGTTACGCGGTAGCCCCCCTGATAGATTTTTGCTGCTTTGTTCTGTTGAACGTTGCTAGCTAGTTATCGTTATACCCGACGTCACAAAACAAGGAACTGATAGCGGCTATTTTCTTTATAAAATTGACTTAAAGTTCCCAAAAACGTATGAAGTTCATATCCATAAAGTTACGCGGTAGCCCCCCAGGTTGGCCGACCATGGTCGGCGACCATGACCAATAAATCGTACATTGACACTTTTGAACGAACAAATTTAAAAAGGTTCTTTCAAAAGTGTCAATGTACGATGTATTGGTCATGGTCGCCGACCATGGTCGGCCAACATGTACTGGGATGGGACTACTGGGGTCTTTGGCCGACCATGATGGGCCATCGTGTAAAGGTGGCCTACCACAAGCTCTTATAGCAGTTATTTTTAAGTTGAGAGAGTGAGACGCCGCTCTACACGCCGTATAGCGACGTCTCACTCTCTCAACTTAAAAATAACTGCTATAAGAGCTTGTGGTAGGCCAGCAGGGCCGGTTTGCGTGTGATCACCGTGTGATTGCCGTCTGCGAGCAACGCAAACTGCCCCTGTACACGATGGCCCATCACGGTCGGCCAACATGATCGGCCATCCTGTACTGGGGGCTGGGGGCTTAGGATAAGGTCTGAGACCATACTGCCTTGTCATTAGTAAGTTTTCTTTCTTCAGTTTTGAAAATGTCTTTAGTAATACTTCCTAAAACGTTTTTTATTAATAATTATATCTTCAGTAATTCTATGACGTTGCCTAACTCATTAAAATGCGCGGGTGGTTCGTACACATTTCAATGCTCATGGGAGTTTAACGCGGGAATAGCAATCCTGAATTGTACGGAGCGCCTTACTTTCTTTCTCAGTTTTACTTCATTGTTCTTCATGAAAACACAATAAAAGCCCCAAAAATCTAATTTAGAAAAAAAATATACAAAGCCCGTCCTTTTTTTCTCGCTTCCCGCGCAAAACCCAATACAGTGCCACAAACTTTGCTGTGCCGGTGGCCAAAATGTGAAACTAACGTGATTTTTTTAAAGTCATTTTGCTGTCAATTTGATGTCCAACCATAGCGCTGCTGGCGGCTGAAGTTCTTAGAAGTCAGGGCCGTTTAAATTACTACAAAAAAAAGAAAAACGTACGTAGCGCCGCTGTCACCGGCACAGAAAAGGTTGTGGCACTGTACGTACACACCATAAAGTTAATATACCTATCGGAATAGAGGAACAACCACGAGCTGCCAAACGAAACCAAAATTTGATTGCATTTGTGTGTGTAAAATTGTTTATGTATGCGTGTCAGAGATGTACGTCATGTCGCTTTTCAGATTAATATCGATATCGATAATATTAAATAGAAGTAATAAATAAATATATATTGCACACGATCACATTCATTGTTCCAATACCAAGGCTTAAGCACTAGTATTGTGGAAATTGGAAATAACCACATACACCCAGACCCGAGGAAATATTGAAAAATTAGTTTTCAACATTTACCCGATCTGGGGGGCTACCGCGTAACTTTATGGATATGAACTTCATACGCTTTTGGGAACTTAAGTCAATTTTATAAAGAAAATAGCCGCTATCAGTTCCTTGTTTTGTGACGTCGGGTATAACGATATCATATCATTTGAATTTCTTATTTTGATAGATTTTTGCGGCTTTGTTCTGTTGAACGTTGCTAGCTACAGTGCCACAACCTTTTCTGTTCCATTGACAGCGGCGCTACGTACGGTTTTCTTTTTTTTGTAACAATTTAACCGGCCCTGACTTCTAAGAACTTCAGCCGCTAGCAGCGCTATGGTTGGACATCAACTTGACAGCAAAATGACATTAAAAAAAACACGTTAGTTTCACATTTTGGCCACCAGCACAGCAAAGTTTGTGGCACTGTAGCTATCGTTATACCCGAGGTCACTAAACAGGGAACTGAAAGCGGCTATTTGTTTTATAAAATTGATTTAAAGTTCCAAAAAACGTATGAAGTTCATATCCATAAAGTTACGCGGTAGCCCTCCAGGGATCGAACCCGGGACCTCTAGAGATAGCGGCACCTTGAAACCGGCGCGTACACCACTCGGCCACGGAGGTCGTCTAATAATAATATATTAATATATACCTAGTAATATTATTAATATAACTAAAATAGGATGGGAAGGGATTTTGCATGGCAAAACTACGATTCTGCGGTGAAGTACTTATGCATATTAATTTAAGAAAAACTCCGAAGAGATTTTAAATCATTTATTATAACTAGCGATCCGGCCATGCTTTGCACAATCCTTTGAACAATTTGTTGGTGCTTCCACAGTGATAGTACGTTTCACTTCTGGAAATATTTTTCATCAAAATGTCCAATTTAGTCCATGTGTTATTGGTACTGTACTGTACTGTACGGTCCTGGTATCCAAGGTAGTATAAAATCTGAAAGATACTTATATTACTAACTAGCGGCCGCCCGCGGTTTCACCCGCGTGGTTCCCGTTCCCGTGGGAATATCGGGATAAAAAGTACATATAAACCTTCCTCTTGAATCACTCTATCTATTAAAAAAAAACGCATCAAAATCCGTTGCGTAGTTTCAAAGATTTAAGCATACAAAGGGACATAGGGAAAGAGAAAGCGACTTTGTTTTATACTATGTAGTGATGATAGTATAGGTAGGTACCTATTCTAACAGTCAAAAACTGATACCTATGGATCAGTCAAGTATCTTAAATGGGATTACATTCCCAGGTAATTCATATCTAAACGTAATATAGGTACTTTAATAACAGTACCTAATACATATTCGTTTACCGCGTGATAGACAGTGGACACGAAATATCGATAACTTGATGCAGCCCTAGTGTAAAACGAAAATTATTTCTTTACACAAAATATTCGTAAATTCTGCATTATGTGTAATCAATATTTACTTGTTACATAAATAAATGTTTATTGAAGAGTATTATCACACTTCGTGCTTTAAATTCGAAGCGCATTAGCAAAAATAAACCTTAGGAAGGGAGGTGTCTGTTTAGAATAATTTACCTGAGAAATGAACATTTTGCGGGATTATTTCATTGTGTTGTACAACAATCAATAACTGAGCAAGTCACCATGTTTCCATACCAATATTGGCTAAAAATATCTAAGATTGCACGTAAAATCCGAAAAATTTACAATACCTAAATTCTCAGCGTGCTGATAAGTGCTGACGAACTGTCAAACAGTAGCCAAAAACGGTTCTGTTACGTCGTATCACGCATCTCCTTTTATCTCACAGTGTTGTTGCTAGTGACATCCCGCTCTCTCAGCCCTTTGTTGCTCTATTCCGATAGGTATATTAACTTTATGGTACACACACAATACATTTAGTAGTAAAAAAGTAAGTAAGTTTAACATTTTATAATTATAACTTTAGTCTTACTTAATCCACATAAGTTGCAAACCTACTATAATCGATTAGTTACTCAGAACCTTAATCGATTAATCGCAAGAATCGATCACAGACTCGTATGGTTCTCTGAGTACTACAGGTGGCCTACCACAAGCTCTTAAAGCAGTTATTTTTAAGTTGAGAGAGTGAGACGCCGCTATACAGCGTGTAGAGCGGCGTCTCACTCTCTCAACTTAAAAATAACTGCTATAAGAGCTTGTGGTAGGCTGGCAGTACTCAGAGGGTTACATGCCTAATCCTCTGAGTACTGAATCCTATGGAGATGGCATATTGTTCTATATGAACTATCGGTTATATAAATATGAGCTAAATCGACATTGTACTCATAAACCTGTAGCCATCTTGTTCTATCTTACCTCCAATACTTCATGTAAAAAGAGACAGCAATATATTTATTCGACCTATTTTTTGGCAACATTGAAACGTGACGTCATCGTAATGCATGATTGAAGCCGGTCGCCATTTAGGTTTCTCGGTATGTGAGCTGTCAACGCGAGTTGTATTTGCAGTGTATTGTGATAAAAGTCTTTTAATTTGAGACTTTCATGTGAATAAAAGGTATAATAAGTGAGAGAAAGCAACAAGGAACATGTCTAATTGCAGTGTGGTAGTTTGTGCCATCAAAAAAAGTGAAAATCGTCCAAACATTACATTACACCCGGTACGTACTATTTATTTTGCAAAAACACCAAAACAATACAATAAATGCCTTGTAATTTGGTTTTCCTGTGAATAGTTTACTTAGAATTCATACCAAATGTAGCTTACTACTTATTTTGGTGAGTTTTGTTGGTGTATTTCAAGAAAATATAAATCTGTTTGTTTTGCGCTAGAGTTGCCCTTATAGCATTTTTCTTATCGAATTATCGATGTTTTCAAATTTCAAGTGTAAATTGAGTGTATTAATTTTAAACTGTTTTTATTGTTTTAGGTTGCCTAAAAATAACAAAAAAAGAAAAATATGGCTGGATACAATGCGAAAGGAAAATTTAAAGACTCGTACGAAAACTATTTTTATGTGCTCTTTTCATTTTGAAGAACAGTTTCAAACGTCAACGACAGTTTAAGTTTTGAAAAAGACGTTAATTAGGCCACTGGCAAAATCGAAATTATAGTGCGACAACGTTTTCTGTTCCGGTTGCCAAAAACTGGATACTTATATATAACGTGTTTTTTTAATGTCATTTTGCTGTAAAGTTATTGTCCAACTTACACTCATTCTAGCACATTAAAAGTAAGTATATTTTTTTACCACTAGATGTCGCTTCGCTATATTCTAAATATATAAAAAAATATGCTTGCTAGTAAAGATCTCGATTCAAACTGTTTATTATTTTATTACTTAATAATGCTTGTTTTTTTTTGAGACATTTCTTTTTTTCTATGGTAGGTAGGTACCTAGTAGGCATTCTCCTTTGTGATTTATATTGTATGTGTGTTATGTAAAAAAAAAACAATCCTTGTTGTATAAACATAATAGGTTTTTAAAATATGGAGCTTTTTGTTTTATTTCATTACCTTTTTTTACTTAAACTGGTTCTCGCGACCTTTGATCTGGAATTCTATGGAGGTCTCGCATTGTATAGACGCGTGACTCGGAAAACATAAAAAATTTGATCATAAAATTGCAGTTTCTAAGTAAAGACGAGTAGAGCTGACAAGTGGGGCGCCCTCAATCAAATTTATTGCTCGCTAAGTATTAATGTATCTACAACACAGATCACTATATACTAGTCAGATCTACAATCGTACAGATTGAAGCTAAGGTCGTGTAGTTTATTTACAAACTATAACCTCAGTAAAATATAGTAGGTTGGTCTTTTATCTACTACTACTGCAACATGAACTATATTTTACTAAGGCTAGTTTGTAAATAAACTACAGGACCTTATTTTTAATCTATATCTGCGTTGGAATTTTTGATACATTATGTACTTAACATTAACAAGCAATAAATTTAATAATAACATGCGGTTCCTCGCGGTTTTACCCGCATGGTACTCGTTCCCATGGGAATATCACGATAAAATATAGCTTATGTCACTCGAAAAGAATGTAGCTTTCTAATGGTCGAAAGAAATTTCTAAATTAGTCTAGTAGTTTTGGAACCTATTAAATTCAAACGGCAATCACACGCAAACCGCCCCTGTACACGATGGCCCATCATGGTCGGCCAACATGATCAGCCATCCTGTACTGGGGGCTTTACAGTTGTTGCGTCTCACGCGCGCGGTAGGGCCAATGATTGTGTGCGTACATGCACAAACACATACACATTGTGTCATTGTCATAAAGAACTTAATTATGTGCAAATGTAGGTATAATTTAAGCACATTATTAAGTTTTATTATTCTAAAAAACTAGGTATATAATTATACACTATAATTCCGTTTTAAATTATCGAGGTGATTACGAAACTGCTTTTATAAAATATAGGGTGATATAGGTAGGTAGTCACAAAAATACTTGTATCTATAACTTCATCAATAAATATATCGATGTACAAATAGGGCAGCACTACGGCAAGGCGCCATTTTGGTTTCTCGGTATGTGTGCTTGTGTGTGTGTGTGTATGCTTCAATTTTTCGTAGGTATGCCATCTCCATAGGATTCAGTACTCAGAGGCCTAATCACGTCATTTTGGCATGTGTCAAAACGGGCATCCTATTTTGTGACGACTGTAGTCTATATAATTTGTGGTCAAGTGTCAAGCAAAAGTCAAAACATAATTTGTGTTTGTGAGCAAAAGTAGCAAAACTGCAGGGCAAATGTATAGTGTGTAATAGTATAGTAAATAAATAAAAAACAGCAAAATAGAAAATAGCACGAACTGTGATTATTATTTTTAAGTTATTTGTTTGGTTGATTGTTTTCAATTGTTTCAATTGTGGGGTTGATTGTTTGGATGTGGATGGATTGTTTTACGTTTGTTTTGTTGATAAAGTAAAACCTGCATCGTGTCGTTTCTCTACAATTGCTTGCGTTTGTGATGTGATTTTGCTTACCGAAGGCAGTTTTTCAAGATATTTAGGAAATCTGACCACCAAGAGTATTAATATTTGCAAGCACAGAACACAATTTATCTGAATGTCTCACCTTA
Source organism: Crambus lathoniellus (assembly GCA_949710035.1). NCBI lineage: Eukaryota > Metazoa > Arthropoda > Insecta > Lepidoptera > Crambidae > Crambus > Crambus lathoniellus. Next base: position 33,393,390 of record OX453302.1, on the reverse strand, counting down.
CAGTACTTCCTGAGGTGGTCGTTAAACCTGTGAGTATGCCCTAAATACGTAGTCTTATGTGCGTTTTCCGTAGCTTTTTTACCTGCTAATGGTAATTTTGCACTTATATCCTGATTCTAGTCCTCTTTTCCAGGGTAACATGATCAGCTACTGGTCATCAAAGCTGAAAATAGGTGTATTTCTTTTTGCAGTGGCCCTTTATATTTACTGTTTGTTGTTGATTAAGGCTATTTATTTGAAAAGCAAAAGACTTGATCATGTGATGGCAATGGTAAGCTTATATTATTATTATGTTGCTACGAGCATGCTTGTGATATGATCTATTTGTATTATTCACTAATAAGTTATATAATCAGAGGTTTTAAAGAGTTTTCTGTACTTTTGCAGGTGGTGGACACTGAGAAGCTTATCAGTAATGTACACAGTATGGATCAGAATCTAGCAAGGAAATTAGAACAGGTTGATGATTTCTATGATGATTATTAAAATGATAACATCTATATACCTACTGATCATAAGTTCAAGGTTAATAATATACTAATCAGATTGATCTTTAAACTAAAACTAATATGTAAAAGGCTACTAGGTATTATTTTCCCATGGGAATCTCATAGAAGTATTCTGATGATTTTGTAGATTATCAGTATTATTATTTAGATATGTGTAGTCTCAAAACAGCAGCATTGTAACTACTATTGTAATCTTATTGAATATTTATTAACTGGAGGATTTGATCCCAACCTTATTACTTGTTTTATTCTTGTTATGTTTGACAATAATTTAGAATGTTACATTATTAATCAATGCATTGTTGCACAGCCTTCTCTATCGACAATAGAGAAGGTTGTGATTGTTGTGATGTAAAACTAGGTAATTTCATAAGATATATAAATTGTTGATAAGTTCCCTTTGATAAATAAAGAGACATACTTACTTAATTATTTATTTAATTTTACATAAATAACGTACATGGTCCATTTCACATAACATTATATTAAATAATGTCAACAGTTGACAATAATATTTGTAATAGTAAAAATTAGACAAACTCATAGAAGAAATATTGAATCAATTGTCTTCATAAAACTTGTTATTTAAAGGAAAATAAATGACTATTGTTATTTATTTTTAGTATTCTATAATGTTTGAGATTCAATAAAAAAAATACATTTTTGGAAATTTGGGAGTGTGGAGTGATTTTCAAAGTGGTCTCTCAAATGATAATCAGAAAAACAAACATTTATCCAACACATTGGACACAGAAGTTATTGTAGGAAACATAGGTTTTACAGTTTTATTTAAATGACCCTAAAGAAGTGAGCATCTTTGTATGAAAATAAAGCAAGTGCCTTTTTGCTGCTAAGGGGTTGACTTCATACCTACAGGTTACAGATTCGAGAAATAATAATAGGTATATAAAAACATTCAGTATATAATAATAGGTATTGTAAACATGACAGTGAGTATTTTAAGAGACTAGAACGTTAAAAGAACGCTAGTGGTTGCGGAGGGGCAGGGTATATGGTGGTGGCGCGGGCTCAGGCGCTGGGGTGGTAGCGCTGCAGGCCGTTGTCGAGGCTGCGGCAGACGTCGCCCTCCATGACGCCGCCCGGCGCGCACAGCCACGGGTCGCGCGTGTCGCGCTGCCACCGCGCCAGCCGCGCGCGCAGCGCCTCCTCCACGCCCGACAGCGACGGCTTGCCTGGAAACGACACCATGAGGATCTAATACAGACAGATACGAATCCCTTGCGAACCTATATCTTTACTTGGATACTTATCTGTTCATGACGAACACAATCGAGATACGGGGGACGATTAGACTCGGGAACCAGCCCCCCCTGTACGGGCTAAAAAATATGGCTATGGACATGGGCTTCATTTGACATTTGAAGCCCATATAAGGACAAAATATGGGCTTCAAGTGTTAAATGAAGCCCATGTCCATATCCATATATTTTAGCCGGTAGACGGGTAGACCCCCAGCCCCCCTAGCATGACCAACAAAACACGATATGATAAAGCGACTTATCGAGCGATAAAGCCGCCATATTGATTTTTTATCGAATTAACGAGCATGACCATAGCGGTGACATTACCTCGATAAGATATGATATGATAAAGGATAGAGCGAACATGACCACCACTTTTTATCGATACAGTCGAACATGACCATCAAAAAGACGATAATTATCGCGGTGAGTTATCGTTTTTTGACATTCTGCTAACCAAATTTATCGACGACCATTACAGTACGCGATACATATATCGAGCCATTATTTCATAAGAATAACACTCATTTTCAGTTTATTTAAATAGAAGAAAGGTAAGAATACCAATTTTAAATGTTTCTCTATTACTTGTGTACATTTAATTCTTAAAAGTGTCATGAAAAACATAATATAATTTCAGTTGAAGCAACAATGTCTAGGAGGCCTTTCGTAAGGCTTGAAATAATAGCGGCAGAGGAAAAAAAACCGGTCGAGAGCGAGTCGGACTCGCACACCGAGGATTTCGTACCATCATAAATTTAAATAAATATAACGTGGAAATGTTTTCATCGGTGAGGCTAGATTTGTCAGAGCATTTGCGGTGTAGAATATTGCAGTTTTAGGTCAACGCCAGCTTTTGACCGATAGTGGAACTAATATAATTTAACTACTTATGTTGATGATTTCTGAAAAACTTTACTATTTTAGAGACATCGTTTTATTTTTCCTGTAATCTTTACATAAGCTTCTATCACATAAAATAATTTCAGATTTTTCTCTATGCAAACTTCGGAGACAAGGGGGGAACGGTATTTTTTATTTAATTTTTCATCATAAGTCGAAAACTATGCGGCATAAGAAAAAAGAAAAAATGTTTAAGAATGTGCAAGCAGCGCTCTTTCATATGATAACCCATATGTCTTAGTAGCCCCTTTTCCAATTTTTAAGTAAAATAACTATTTTTATTTATCTCTTATTTGCAAAATAGTTAAGCAAACGTCATCTAAAACTATTCCAAATTTCAAGTTGATAGGTAGCATGAGTAGTTCTCGAGATGTCCAGTTGTGACAGACAGACTGAGTCTCACCATAAGGGTTTCTTTTTACCATTTTGGTACGGAAACTCTAAAAAGACGAAGGAAAGAGGAAAGGACTTTCGTCCGAACCTTAACAAATGCGTTCGAGCTCCCGGACAACGAATTTCTAAGAAATTATAAAATTTCTTTAGAAATGGTACAATATTTGTGTTCGGAGCTAGAGCAACTAACTGAAAAATGAAAAAAAGAAAAAAAAGAGTGAAAGAAAAGTGAATGATGAATGATATTTTTTTTCTTACTTAGCAACATTGGTTTAGCATACCACACGATTTATCACTATCATAGCACATGATAACTTTTATCATATCGTATATCGATGCTGTTCATGCTCGCAAATTCGATAGATAACTCGTTGCGATAAGAGAAGATATCATTTATCGTTTATCGACGTAATAATGGTCATGCTAGGGGGGCTGGGAGGCTACCGCGTAACTTTATGGGCATGAACTTCATACGTTTTTTGGAACTTTAAGTCAATTTTATAAAAAATATAGCCACTTATTTAAATTTTTACTTTTTTGCATTCACAGTGCAATTTTTATGGTTGAAAAATGGAAAATGAAGTATTTAGAAAAAATCGACCCGTCTCACAACCAGCTCCGATGGGACTCGAACCCACGACCTTTCGCTATCCGGGCGACTGCTCTAACCACTGAGCTACGGAGTCGTTACGAGAAGCGTCGAATTTATCAAATACTGGTTGTGAGACGGGTCGATTTTTTCTAAATACTTCATTTTCCATTTTTCAACCATAAAAATTGCACTGTGAATGCAAAAAAGTAAAAATTTAAATAACTTGCCATAGTAATTTCTTCTTTAGCGATTGTCAAATATCTGGAAAGGTATTTCTTTCGCGTGTGGGGGTAGTAATATCTTCACATTGATGAAATTAACGCTGGCTATACAGCGTGTAAGAAGTATTTGATAAATTCGACGCTTCTCGTAACGACTCCGTGGCTCAGTGGTTAGAGCAGTCGCCCGGATAGCGAAAGGTCGTGGGTTCGAGTCCCATCGGAGCTGGTTGTGAGACGGGTCGATTTTTTCTATATACTTCATTTTCCATTTTTCAACCATAAAAATTGCACTGTGAATGCAAAAAAATAAAAATTTAAATAACTTGCCATAGTAATTTCTTCTTTAGCGATTGTCAAATATCTGGAAAGGTATTTCTTTCGCGTGTGGGGGTAGTAATATCTTCACATTGATGAAATTAATGCTGGCTATACAGCGTGTAAGAAGTATTTGATAAATTCGACGCTTCTCGTAACGACTCCGTAGCTCAGTGGTTAGAGCAGTCGCCCGGATAGCGAAAGGTCGTGGGTTCGAGTCCCATCGGAGCTGGTTGTGAGACGGGTCGATTTTTTCTAAATACTTCATTTTCCATTTTTCAACCATAAAAATTGCACTGTGAATGCAAAAAAGTAAAAATTTAAATAACTTGCCATAGTAATTTCTTCTTTAGCGATTGTCAAATATCTGGAAAGGTATTTCTTTCGCGTGTGGGGGTAGTAATATCTTCACATTGATGAAATTAACGCTGGCTATACAGCGTGTAAGAAGTATTTGATAAATTCGACGCTTCTCGTAACGACTCCGTAGCTCAGTGGTTAGAGCAGTCGCCCGGATAGCGAAAGGTCGTGGGTTCGAGTCCCATCGGAGCTGGTTGTGAGACGAGTCGATTTTTTCTAAATACTTCATTTTCCATTTTTCAACCATAAAAATTGCACTGTGAATGCAAAAAAGTAAAAATTTAAATAACTTGCCATAGTAATTTCTTCTTTAGCGATTGTCAAATATCTGGAAAGGTATTTCTTTCGCGTGTGGGGGTAGTAATATCTTCACATTGATGAAATTAACGCTGGCTATACAGCGTGTAAGAAGTATTTGATAAATTCGACGCTTCTCGTAACGACTCCGTAGCTCAGTGGTTAGAGCAGTCGCCCGGATAGCGAAAGGTCGTGGGTTCGAGTCCCATCGGAGCTGGTTGTGAGACGGGTCGATTTTTTCTAAATACTTCATTTTCCATTTTTCAACCATAAAAATTGCACTGTGAATGCAAAAAAGTAAAAATTTAAATAACTTGCCATAGTAATTTCTTCTTTAGCGATTGTCAAATATCTGGAAAGGTATTTCTTTCGCGTGTGGGGGTAGTAATATCTTCACATTGAAGAAATTAACGCTGGCTATACAGCGTGTAAGAAGTATTTGTAAATTCGACGCTTCTCGTAACGACTCCGTAGCTCAGTGGTTAGAGCAGTCGCCCGGATAGCGAAAGGTCGTGGGTTCGAGTCCCATCGGAGCTGGTTGTGAGACGGGTCGATTTTTTCTAAATACTTCATTTTCCATTTTTCAACCATAAAAATTGCACTGTGAATGCAAAAAAGTAAAAATTTAAATAACTTGCCATAGTAATTTCTTCTTTAGCGATTGTCAAATATCTGGAAAGGTATTTCTTTCGCGTGTGGGGGTAGTAATATCTTCACATTGATGAAATTAACGCTGGCTATACAGCGTGTAAGAAGTATTTGATAAATTCGACGCTTCTCGTAACGACTCCGTAGCTCAGTGGTTAGAGCAGTCGCCCGGATAGCGAAAGGTCGTGGGTTCGAGTCCCATCGGAGCTGGTTGTGAGACGAGTCGATTTTTTCTAAATACTTCATTTTCCATTTTTCAACCATAAAAATTGCACTGTGAATGCAAAAAAGTAAAAATTTAAATAACTTGCCATAGTAATTTCTTCTTTAGCGATTGTCAAATATCTGGAAAGGTATTTCTTTCGCGTGTGGGGGTAGTAATATCTTCACATTGATGAAATTAACGCTGGCTATACAGCGTGTAAGAAGTATTTGATAAATTCGACGCTTCTCGTAACGACTCCGTAGCTCAGTGGTTAGAGCAGTCGCCCGGATAGCGAAAGGTCGTGGGTTCGAGTCCCATCGGAGCTGGTTGTGAGACGGGTTGATTTTTTCTAAATACTTCATTTTCCATTTTTCAACCATAAAAATTGCACTGTGAATGCAAAAAAGTAAAAATTTAAATAACTTGCCATAGTAATTTCTTCTTTAGCGATTGTCAAATATCTGGAAAGGTATTTCTTTCGCGTGTGGGGGTAGTAATATCTTCACATTGAAGAAATTAACGCTGGCTATACAGCGTGTAAGAAGTATTTGTAAATTCGACGCTTCTCGTAACGACTCCGTAGCTCAGTGGTTAGAGCAGTCGCCCGGATAGCGAAAGGTCGTGGGTTCGAGTCCCATCGGAGCTGGTTGTGAGACGGGTCGATTTTTTCTAAATACTTCATTTTCCATTTTTCAACCATAAAAATTGCACTGTGAATGCAAAAAAGTAAAAATTTAAATAACTTGCCATAGTAATTTCTTCTTTAGCGATTGTCAAATATCTGGAAAGGTATTTCTTTCGCGTGTGGGGGTAGTAATATCTTCACATTGAAGAAATTAACGCTGGCTATACAGCGTGTAAGAAGTATTTGTAAATTCGACGCTTCTCGTAACGACTCCGTAGCTCAGTGGTTAGAGCAGTCGCCCGGATAGCGAAAGGTCGTGGGTTCGAGTCCCATCGGAGCTGGTTGTGAGACGGGTCGATTTTTTCTAAATACTTCATTTTCCATTTTTCAACCATAAAAATTGCACTGTGAATGCAAAAAAGTAAAAATTTAAATAACTTGCCATAGTAATTTCTTCTTTAGCGATTGTCAAATATCTGGAAAGGTATTTCTTTCGCGTGTGGGGGTAGTAATATCTTCACATTGAAGAAATTAACGCTGGCTATACAGCGTGTAATAAGTATTTGTAAATTCGACGCTTCTCGTAACGACTCCGTAGCTCAGTGGTTAGAGCAGTCGCCCGGATAGCGAAAGGTCGTGGGTTCGAGTCCCATCGGAGCTGGTTGTGAGACGGGTCGATTTTTTCTAAATACTTCATTTTCCATTTTTCAACCATAAAAATTGCACTGTGAATGCAAAAAAGTAAAAATTTAAATAACTTGCCATAGTAATTTCTTCTTTAGCGATTGTCAAATATCTGGAAAGGTATTTCTTTCGCGTGTGGGGGTAGTAATATCTTCACATTGATGAAATTAACGCTGGCTATACAGCGTGTAAGAAGTATTTGATAAATTCGACGCTTCTCGTAACGACTCCGTAGCTCAGTGGTTAGAGCAGTCGCCCGGATAGCGAAAGGTCGTGGGTTCGAGTCCCATCGGAGCTGGTTGTGAGACGGGTCGATTTTTTCTAAATACTTCATTTTCCATTTTTCAACCATAAAAATTGCACTGTGAATGCAAAAAAGTAAAAATTTAAATAACTTGCCATAGTAATTTCTTCTTTAGCGATTGTCAAATATCTGGAAAGGTATTTCTTTCGCGTGTGGGGGTAGTAATATCTTCACATTGAAGAAATTAACGCTGGCTATACAGCGTGTAAGAAGTATTTGTAAATTCGACGCTTCTCGTAACGACTCCGTAGCTCAGTGGTTAGAGCAGTCGCCCGGATAGCGAAAGGTCGTGGGTTCGAGTCCCATCGGAGCTGGTTGTGAGACGGGTCGATTTTTTCTAAATACTTCATTTTCCATTTTTCAATATAGCCACTATCAGTTCCTTGTTTTGTAACGTTGGGTATAACGATAGCTAGCTAGCAACGTTCAACAGAACAAAGCAGCAAAAATCTATCAAAATAAAGAATTCAAATAACAGTTGAAGCCCATACCCATAGGTGTCCATCTTAGCCGGTAGCCCCCCTGAATTTACAAAAAATTACCAAGTTGACACCAGAGCAGAGTAGAAAACTTAACTTTAGTTCTTTTCGTGTCGCCACGCCAGTGAACTTAAACGACTTCGGACCAAAATTCGACGACGCGAGTTGCTGCTGTATAAAATAGCTTTCATCGAGTTTCAGAGATCATTTGAGTTTTGGACGGACACAGTTCAGTTTGTCAGCGACACGAAAGAAGAAGAAGATAATGAATTTGAGAAAAGAAAATGGTTTGGGTACCTACCGTGAAGGTTGTTGGTCTCCTCGGGGTCTTGGCGCAGGTCGTAGAGCTCCCACTGCGGCCGATAGTAGTACTGCTTCAGCGTCTTGTACCACGGCAGCGGCTGCTTGCTGCGCGTGCGGTTCAGGATGTCCTGTCACACGCACATCCATCTCTAATATATTGACTATAAGCTTTTCACTTGCAAGCGAGCAAATCACATGAACCTTGATTAAATCTAGATTATTAGGTGTAGGGGAGACCGGGTATGGTTCGCAAGGTAGGGAGGGAGGTGCCTCTCCCACACTCCGTGACGCCGTTAAATTGTATCATTCGATCGTTCCGTTTTCCGTTACGGCCGCTGTGACAACCAACCCGTGAGACAACCATCCCGGTCTCCCCTACCTACACTTAGGTATATTTGAAAGAGGTAAAAATAGATATACCTACGTCTTATTAATATTATACAACGTATTAATGAATTAACCCAAAGCCAGAAAGTAGTTTGCTCAGAATCGTATTGCGAATCGATCGCACTATATTTCAATATACCTAGGTTATATTTTTTCATTTTTATTGGCCCATGTCTAAATTATTTATAATGCATGAGCGCTCGACGCGGACGCCTAGCGCCGGCCGCGAGCGGGGTGGGGCGGCCGGACGTAGACTTTGAAATTTCATAGATTGGGCACCACCAAACTATCGTTGAATAACTTTTAAAATATAAATATTTTTGACTCAGTTTATATTTTAATTATATCATTGCATTTTTGTTTAATTGGGGTGTATCAGGTTTTGGGTTAATTCATTAACACGTTGTATAGAAATGAAAGTTTAGATTTTTGGATGTTTGTTACTCAATCGCGCCCAAACGTCTGAACAGATTTGGCTGAAATTTGGGACACGGATGCTTTGTAGTCTGGAGGAACATAGGCTACTTTTTATCCTAGAAACTTATCAGTCAGTATAGAATGCCAGAATGATCCTTTAGATGAATGATTCTTATATCGTCTTTAGACAATTCACCTGGAAAGTGGGGGAGACGTAGAGATCCTGGTCGATGGGAAACGGCATGCCGAAGTTGAGATTGTGGATGAGCTTGTACCGGCGCGTGCGCACCGCGCGCATCGGGTAGTACATCGTCACCTCGTGGTGCGTCTGCGACGCGAACACCGCGTCCTCCTCCGAGTACGGCGGCTCTGACAATTATACAACATGTTGTAAGTATAGGAAAAATGTGATAGTAAAACTACTACTACTTATAGGGCTCGTAGTTTTTTACTATCACATTTTTCCTATACTTACAAGGATTGCATTGTGAATGCATAAAAATAATTTAAAATCTTATGTTGTAAGTACTTAATCCTTGTAAATACAAGGTGCCGCTAGTAGCATAAAGCTCCAATAAAGTTAATGCTTCATTAAATCTATTGCTGTCAGATAAATTCGACGTTCGTATTTCTTGCTATTTCATTTCTTGACAACGAAAAAGTGACATCAGTAGATTTAATGAGGCATTGACTTTAATGGAGCTTTCTGCAACTGGCGGTAGCGACGCAATCACAACGCTCCGTTAAAACAAGCCGTCGAGTATCGAAGAAATGCAGGATCAGCGAAAAGTACGAATTTAATCATCGACGCGCAAGCCTGACGTCACACACTACGTCGAGACAGAACATGAATCGCGCTTACAAAGTTTCTCAGATGCGTTGCATACTATCTCCAACTACTTACAGTTGGCACAGAATAAATAATAGTGTTGGGCCGCGTTCCCCGAGCACAGAGACCAAGCTCGGTCGAAGTACTTCCCTTTTCGCTGAATATCTGGCGAAATATACTGCCTCTACCTACAGTAAGGGAATAAGTAGGTACCTACCACGTTGTACTACTTAAAATGTAAATATTTTTTTCTGAACCACTTACCTACATATACTTACTTACATTAATTTAATACAACCAATCAGAGCCTGTGGCAATAAGGGCATCTATGACTCGAAAGCGAATGCTTTTCATCACGCAAACATTCCTAACCCTTAGCAAAGTACCTAGCTAGGGATAAAGTTTGAAAATAAACCTTTTTCGAGGATCGGCAGCAAACTCTTCGGTCTATCAGGCTGCAGTATATCGTTGGAATCCCCCTGCGGCTGCGGGTTGGGGACGCCCATCCAATCGAGTACAGTCGGCGCGAGGTCCAGCAGGCTGGCCATGGCGGCGGAGGCCTGCCCGCGGCGCGCGCCCGCCAGCGGCGACGCGACCACCAGCGGCCCGCGCAGCCCCGGCTCGTACAGGTTGGTGCGCCCCGCCGGGAACGGGATGCCGTTGTCCGACGTGAACACCACCAGCGTGTCGTCCAAGTGTCCAGCTGCCTCCAGCTCTTTTAGCACCAGCCCGACACCTATAACAACGACAATATTTGGAATCGAAATCATCTATATACAGGGTGTTTTTCTATAAGCGCAAAACGTCTAAGGTGGTGATTGTGCTCATGAATATGAACAACTTTTACTACGGGGCCAACTTTGCAACTCAACAAAAAAAAAAACAGCTGTTCCATACATTTTGGTCGAGTAAGTAGGTATTGACAGTTTGTATGAAACAGCTGATTTTTTTTGTTGAGTTGCAGAGTTGGGCCCGTAGTAAAAGTTGTTCATATTCATGAGCACAATCACCACCTAAGAGTGAGAACATAAGAGAAGGCGGGGTAAGTAGGGGTAAGGTAGGGGTAGAGTAGAAGTAGGGGTGGGGTAGGGTAGGGGTAGAGTACGGGTAGGATAGGGTGGAGTAGGGGGTAGGACCACGGGAACGAAGTCGCGCCGGGTCAGCTAGTTTGAAATAAATATTATCGGTCGACAAATAAAATGTATTTCCGATATGTTTACCCTGATCGAGTCGCGACATGGTGGTGTATTGTGCCGCGACGTCTCTTCTAGCCGCTTCGGTGTCCTATAAAAAAAAGTCATATTATTTTAAACAAATATGCCAGTGTTACCAGTGGCAACAAATCCCTCAAGTTTACTTATTTTTATAGAATTGTTTCAAACTGTTCCTCACTGGAGACCTGTCCATGACTGGTGCTTTTTTTTACCTTACATTTAGGCAAATTCAATTTTTTCTCTTATGCATTCAATGCAATGCAATTTTTATTATTGAAAAAATTGAAAATAAAGTAAGTATTTTAGAATAAATCAACCCGTCTCTCATCCGCTCCGCTCCAATGGGACTCGCAGCCACTACCTTTCGCTATCCGGGTGACTGCTCTAACCACTGAGCTACAGTAAACGACTCCGTAGCTCAGTGGTTAGAGCTGTCGCCCGGATAGCGAAAGGTCGTGGTCCGTTAAATTTTAGGTAAAATTCAAATAAGTTTGATCTCGGCATTGTATTTGTACCTGGATGTGGAAGGGCAGCTGCACCTCGTCCCACTGGTAGTACCAGGGCTGCCAGTCAGGGATGCGGCCCATGCCCTCCTCGCCGGAGCCGAACCGCTCGCAGAACGGCCCGAACTGCGGCTCGTGGTGCCCGCACCGATGCGGGTCGTGGAACCCCACGTACAGGAAGAACGGTCTGGTGAAAGAAAAAACAAAATGCCGTTCTAAGTTCAACAACCGTAGTCGGTTGGTCTCCCAATTCATGGGCAACCTACCTTTTTCATTATCTGGTTACGCATTTAACTAAAGTATTACAACATTGTAATAGAAATTTTTCTTACCCCTGGGGCGAAGTGAGAAATCTGGGGCGAATTGAGAGTTTCCTTGATTAATCAAGGAAACTAACTGGGGTTAACCCCAGAAGGCAATTTTCAATGGCAATTTTACTACGTATAACCAGTCAAGGAAAGAGTCTGTTGCACGTCAACGGCGAGACGCCAGCCATTCGAAATGTTGAAGGTAGTGGTAGATCCTAGACTGATGCCACAAACTATAGGATGCTAGCACATGACTGATGCTAATACAGGGTGTTTTTCTATAAGCGCAAAACCAGTAACAGCTTTGTTGAGTTGCAGATTTGGCATCATAGTTTTTTGTTGAGTTGGAGGGTTGGCTCCATAGTTTTTTGTTGAGTTGCAGAGTTGGCTCCATAGTAAAGTTGTTCATATTCATGAGCACAATCACCACCTAAGAGGTTTTGCGGTTATAGAAAAACACCCTGTATAGAACATTACAATGGGGCCACTTACTTCTGCTGGTGGTTGGCGCTGGCGAGGAACTCCCTGGCGAGCAGCTTGATGCGCGTGATGTTGCGGCCCACCTGGTTGATGGGGTTGTTCTCCTCAGTCTGCTCGTAGTCAAAGCGGTAAACGCTCGCGGGGCCCACGTGCTTCTTGCCGATTATACCTTCACAAACAGTTTCATTTAGGTACGTACCTAATTTCTAAAAGGTCCTTTTTAGGGCTTAATAATAATAATAATAATAATAAAACACTTTATTGCAAAAAGAAAACACATGACAAAAAGAAGACACTACAAAAGAAGTAGGTACACAAAAGGCGGCCTTATTGCTACGTAGCAATTTCTTCCAGGCAACCTTGAGTGGAAAAATAATAATCGTCTGAGGACATAAAGGGGAAGGGGGAGTGGGTGCAATTTGAAGAACATTATAATATATTATATAGATATAATTAAAAAGAAATAGGAATAAAGTAAAGAAAATTTAATGATAATATGAGTAAGAGAGGAAATAAGATAGGTATTAAGAATAAGATAGGAAATGCGTTCGGACTTGATCACTAAAAGATTTAAGAGATGGAGCCTTCCTGATACCTTCTGGAAGAGCATTCCATAGTCGAACAGCATGCATAGAGAAAGAATAGGAGAGGAAATCTGTGGAATGGGGTGGAAAAACAAGAGTAAGATTTGAGGAGGAGCGTAAGGTACATTGGGTGGAGGAGGTGTGATATCGGAAACACTCTTTAAGGTAGTGAGGAGTGGTTGGGTGGAAGAGGATGGAATAGAGAAGCGTAAGAGCATGTAAGTCCCTGCGCCGGCGAATCGGAAGCCAATTTAGCTTTGAGCGGAAGTGCGACACGTGGTCAAATTTACGGAGATTGAAGATGAAACGGATACACATATTCTGCAGACGATCCAGTTTGTTGAGCAAAACCTCCGAAAGATCCGTGTAACAGACATCAGCGTACCCAACAAGCAAAGTAATCCTATAAGGATTGATTATAAGTCTGCCTCTACTAATAACGTTCTTGTAAAGGATTTGTTGTAGACTCTTTTACTTATAATAACATTTGACAAGTCGTAATATACTCAAGGGCAACAGTTTTTATATATCTATCTTATAGCTTGCTACAAGACTAAAGTTTAAAGCATTTATAGGACACTTTTACTAGTAATAGCATTTCACAAGCATAGATATTCTTAAGAGCTTTTGCTTTTATATCTCAGTCTTGTAGTTAGCTGCAAGAGTATGTTATAGGACACTTTAAAGAATAAGTCTCGTATAATTGTTTTTGGTAAGACTATATAGTCCTGAATAATATTTTGATCTAATAGTAGCATTTTGCAAGTAGAACAAGATTTATAACACACTTCTCTGAGATTACTATAAGTTTAAACTGCTATAGTTTTATTTGAGACTTTTTTAAATCTTATTATACTCAATAAGAACGTAATGAGATCAAAAAAGCTTACGAGCCACTGGGTCAAGCACTTAACTAGTAAACATCTGCCATTTTGTTGATTACTCCATTCTCTTGAGGAAATAAGTTTAAATATAAATTATTGGAAACGATTCAAAAGGAGCGGTGGTTACAAAAGAATAGTGACAAAAACGTATGATTAGCTAGTGAATAGGTGGTCATTTGGCGAATAAATCCGACAAGATCAGAAAGCAAACAAAGCTTTTCAAGTGCGAATTAAGGTGAACTGACAGAGGGTTCTGCATATTATTCTATTAGCAATATTTTTTTTTCTTCATCTCACCACTCAGAAGGTGAAGAAGTTCAACATTGGAAAGAAGAACACCATTTCAAATGAATGAATGAATTCTAATAAATGAGTCCTAAAAAAGTGAATAAAAACATTAGTGTAAATAGATTTCAGGGAACCCTAATTTGTTTCAAAATGGAGAAGAGTTATCTGGACTAAAACTACTACAAGCACTAATTTACCTATAATGGTTCTACAAAGTACTTAATGCAGAACAATTTTAAAACATGGCGAATATACATAAGAATTTGATTAAATAAAATTTTTACAACATTGTACTATGTGCTTATTTTCGAGGGGCATTGGTGAAACTAACCAAATTACTGTACATATTTACAGTAAAAATGAGTTCCCCATCCTCCCATTCACTCACATACTTAATTACAAATACTTACTACAATGTATTATTATTTCTATAATAAAAGCAAGTGTATTTACGTATACAATTTAACTTTAATCACAAAATAACTAGGAACAATATTAACTTATAAAATTTACTTCTAAACACATTCGCTAATTACATTATAAACAACATTGCATTAGTAAGATACTTGTGTAATATAATTATAAGAGCGTTTGTGCTTGTACTTGTTTCGTCTTAGTTTATTATAGAAGCAATTGCTTTTTGCAAACGCTTCCTGAAGTATGTTATAGGGCTTAGCGACATTCTTTAAGCTGGTTATAAGATAATTACAGAAAAAATAGCTCCTATAACTGCGCCCAAATCCAGGTTTGTAGCATACTAAAAGTTTCTTATAAGAGAGGTTAGAAGTACTCTTGAAGATAGCTATAAGAACTGATTTTGCTAGTTGGGTAGTCTATGATAGAAAGGAGAAGAGACTGGGCAAGAGTAATTTTGGTTTTAGTGGGTAGAAAGTTTCGTAAACGGTTTAATGAGCTGTATGCAGCAAATACTTTTTTTCTAAGAGCATCGACCTGAGGAATCCATGAAAAACAATCATCAAAAATTACGCCAAGGTTTCGAACAGATTTAGATAAAGGAACGACAGTGCCATCGAAAGTGATAGGAGGTAACTGCCCAAAATCAATCCTCGAGACGTAATATGGACTACCAATAATGATTGCCTGAGTCTTAGAAGGGTTTACAGTAAGCCCAAAAGTATACACTAAGTACGCGGGATATCCCGGAGATATCCCGCGTACGTCCCGCAAAGTTGGGTCGTACGAACCATTTGTGCGTTGCTGTGAAACGATGTTCATAGCGCGTCACACGACTGTCTTAAGCGCTTATTACACTTGGCTAAATTCAGCATCTAATTAATTGTATAGCAAGTCATATTTAAAATAAAAAAAAATAAAAAATATTTTATTAACATAAGAATTCATGTAAGTACAATAAATTTTTTTGAAACAGCCCTACTTAGCAGTTTAGAACGCTCGTGTTAGGTTGTTTCGCTCCAGCCTTTGCACTTTACAATAATATGTTAATAAAATTAACTTACAAGTTTAATATCAAACCAAATTTATATAAAAAAGGGAATTAAAACTATATGGTTTACATTTTTGTGTGTATGTGTGCGTGTGTGTGATGTGTGTGTTGTATGTGAATGAGTGTGTGGGGTAATCATAACAAATATTTATAGTTAGGGTTATATAATTCTTTTTAGTATGTTTTCTGTCTCTTCATATGTCAGTGTAGTCAACCATTCCACTACTATTTTTTTACATTTATAAGTTGGTCTATGATAAATATCTAGCTAGTAAACTATTAATTTTATTATAAATGAAAGCCGACTGTATCTTATACTGCCGTTCAGCAAAAGCTGTGTGGAACTTGGCTGTTTTCACTACTTTGTTTTTAAGTCTACGGTTTACCTTGTTGGGATCAAAAGGAGTTTTTTTATGCTTAGTAAGGATAACATTTAACAAATATAATTTTCTGACCGTCAGTAGGTTATATTTATTTAAATTAAATTAAATAAACTTTTATTTCAGACTTTTGGTCCATAAGGTGTTAGTAACAATTTTAATCTTAAAATCTAGTGTTAGTGTTTACACATAAAAATAAAATAAAAACATTAAAATTCAATTTACAGCCGGGTGTGTAGCTGCACCCAGTGGCATAATAATGGGGAGTCCCACCGGTCTGCAAACACATTCAGGATTCTGTTGGAGGCGCCGCGAAGGCGGGTTAACATGGAGGCGCTTCTTTTTCTCATGATAGCATGGAAGCCATCTGTGTGCGCCTCCGCAAACATCCCAGAAGCACTGCTACGCCACGGCAACCCCAACAGGACCCTGAATGCGTTGTTGTATTGAACTCGCAAATCGCTGTATATCCGACGCGTGTATATAGTTAGCCCAAAGGCTGCAGGTGTAGAACGACTGGCAGTATGCTTTGAAAAGCGTAATTTTGACTGATTGTGTACACCTTGCAAACCTTCGAGCCAACATGTTGCAGCGGACAGCCAGCGATCTGCGTTCCCTCTCGATGTCACAGTTATCTTTTAAATCATCGGTGACCCAGTGGCCTAAGTATTTAAATTTGGTAACCCTGCGCAGAGCAGAGGCGGATTAAACGTGGAGGGCGCCCTAGGCAAGCACCTCCTAAGCGCCCCTCTACACACATTTTTTACTAACTTCGAAAGAACGACGAATCGCCTTACTGAATAGTTGGTACCCACACACATATTATAGAGTGTGTGTCAGATAACTCTGCACGTGCCTGGCGCGTTTTTGTCGCTAGTTACAGTGCATTTTTTTGTTCTAATGCTATAGAAAAGATTAGTATTCGATTTTTACCGCGCGCAGACTTATCTGACGTGCACTCTAGTTAGTGACTTAAGAACGTTATTATTCGTTATGGTTAGTGATTATATTAATATGTGAACGAGTATGTAAAGAATATCATTTTTTATTTGGGCAACGTTCGTCCAGGCCGCTAATAAAATATGTTTTATTTTCGAATGTAATTTTTTTTTACACTTAGGAAACTCAATGATCGATTTAAAAAAAATTGGCGCGAAATCGCGTGTCAATTTTTTGTTATCACAAGTTGCGAAAAGATTTTAGAGCGATGATTTTTTTTTACTTTAAAAGTTCACTGTCTCCGCAAGACTGTTCTGCTCGTCTTCTAAATGCTTTTGGGAGGGAAGCACCTTATTTGTATGAGCACTGTAAGGCGTTGGTACGAATGATGAAATTCGTGAAGGTCGGTCGGTTCGGCCGTAAGAGGCCGTGATAGCTTTCAACCAGCGCTTGAAAAACATACCCTCAGTCAGACCAATGGTCCTCATGTTTCAAAAATGCTTTGACCGAATGAAAAAGTGTTTAAAATGTAATGGAGAATACTCCGAAAAGCGGTCAATATATTACTTTACATGTAAATAGTTTTAATAATGAGCCACGCAAAACTTTCAGTGTACCCCTCGTATATTAAAAACTGAAAAAAATATAGCATTCAATAGTTTTGCATAGAAAAAAAGATCTTCGAAGCGCAAACTTTTGATAAGTAAACTCTAACTAAACGATCGCGCGCGCCCCTTCGCAACCTGGCGCCCCTAGGCACGTGCCTAGTTTGCCTTAGGGATAATACGCCTCTGGCGCAGAGGTGTGCCACATAGTAAAACTTCCGGTATATCACTGTAACTTTTAGTACCGGATTTAAAAATCATGAGCTCACTTTTTGTGCTATTGTATTTGAGCCCATGGGTCACCGCATACGATTCACACACTGCCAAGAGCTTTTTAAGAGCACTAATCGATGGGCTCAGCAACACCATATCGTCGGCATAGCTGATATTGTTTATAGGGACACCATCAACATGACATCCAATACTAGTGCTACTGAGCTCACCAATCAGTCGGTTCATGTACAGATTGAAGAGCCGGGGCGAGGTCAACCCCCCTGTCTCACCCCGCACTCCAACCGATACATGCCCGAGTGTGCTCCCGCCCACCTCACCTCGCTTTGATTACAATACCAATACCTGAACATTGATATAATCTCAGGAGGTAACGTTATGTCTTCACAAAGCTTTTGCCAAAGAACATCGTATGATACGAGGTCGAATGCCTTTGACAGGTCCAAAAAACATGCAAAGACCGGTGTATTTCGTGTAGTATAATACTGCACAGTCTGCTTGAGACACAGTATGGCACTCTCCGTTGACAACCCGGGCCTAAAGCCGAACTGTGCGTCATAAAGTTCGAGGTGTTTAGCCAGCTGTTTATCAAGCAGACCGTCCAGCACTTTAGCTACAACCGTGGCCAAAGATATGGGTCTGTAATTGGACGTGTCAGAGGCATCCCCAGTCTTATCACTACATAGTATAAAACAAAGTCGCTTTCTCTGTCCCTATGTCCCTTTGTATGCTTAAATCTTTGAAACTACGCAACGGATTTTGATGCGTTTTTTTTAATTGATGGGAGTGATTCAAGAGGAAGGTTTATATGTACTTTTTATCCCGATATTCCCACGGGAACGGGAACCACGCGGGTGAAACCGCGGGCGGCCGCTAGTTTTTGATAATAGGTACACAACAGTCTGCATTAAACTTTGTGGTAAATAACCATGACCAAGACATAGGTTAAAAAATAAAGCTAGTACCCGTGACAAATGCGGTCCTGCATGCTTAAGGTGCTCGATACTGAGGACGTCGTGCCCCGGAGACTTACCTGTCACCATGCCTTTAATGACGGAAGCTACTTCTGCGGCTGTGAATATCGTGGAAATCTCCCCTGCACCGGACCCAGCACCAAGCACCTGCTGCACGCTCAGCAAGGGCGATTCAACCTTAAAATGCCGCTAAAATATTTCGGCAATCACCTTAGGTTCACTAGAACCACCCACGCTCACAGGCAGGCTCGACTTAGCATTAATTTTATTTGTTAGTTTCCAGAATTTACCAAACTGCTTTTCTGAGTGACTTTATGCTAGCATATCCATTTTTATTTGCTGTTCATTGTTAATACAATACTTTAATTTAGCTTTAAATGTTTTTCTGGTACTACACATTTTATTGTAAACGTCACCGTATGTAGGTTTACCATACGAAAGCCATTCTTGATACCATAGTCGAGCCTCCCTGTGAGCTGCCTGTACATGTTTATTCCAACCCGGCACTCGTTTATGTCGCCGCACTTTAAGACATCCCACAGACGTAGATTGAGCACCCTCCTTGCGGATACATATTATATTATTATACATATTATCCAATAATAAACAGTGGCTGTGATTATTACACATTTTAAACGAACATTCTGTGCATTCAGTGGGAAAATCAATAAGCTTTTAAGAAAATTTAGAATGGCAAAAGTCTAAATATTTATTAGTTTGCATGATGTCTCGATCACCCCATCTTACTCCATCACACGAATTATTGGATATCAATAATTTTGGTTTGATAACAGTAATGTCACATTCAAAAATAACAGGCAGATGATCAGATGCATAAACATCATACAAAACTGACGCATTTAAAAACAAATTTCTCGCCGCACTAGTAACTATACAGTGGTCTAGCCACCGTCGCGACCCGGTAGCCTGACAAACGAAAGTGTACGTATCATTAGGTAAAAGTTCAGTGTCAATACAATACCAAGACTGCTCTCGGCGCACGTATTCAGTAGCTCCCTTGAAAATCGTTCTTCTGGGTGTGCGTTGTAGTCACCCACATTAAGCATACATTGCTTTCTTTGAGCTCATTTGTAGCAAGTGATGCAATCAAAACAAGCAATGTATGTTTAATTAGATGCTGAATTTAGCCAAGAAGTGTAATAAGCCCTTTAGTTCCTGTGCAACCAACGATAAGTCAACCCATAAATACCGATCGACCGACCGACGACCGTTATAAAACAAATACTTAGGTAGGTAACAAAAAATATATTTTCTAGGAAAAAGTGGTGATAAGCTCGCACCGGTGTAGACGCCTTGGTGCCGCAGCAGCGCGGGCAGGCTGGTGACGTTGTCGAAGGAGCTGAAGTGGTGCACGCCGTGGTGCAGCCCGTACATGCCGCTCTGGTGGCTGGGCGTGCCCGTCAGCAGCGCCGCGCGGCTAGTTACATACATTGAAACGTTACAAATAGGTAAACAATCTTGGATTTCAAAAGGCACTGTCAGCTTTCAGCACCTCATATCACAATCATACGAAGTCAACAACCTCTTCGTACAATTGGGTAGGTATTTAACTGAATTTGTTTTATTGACTTAAAATGTTCATTTAATTAGTAGCAACACAACATAGGTATTTATTTTCAAATATCTTGCGTATTTTCAGCGATATAGAGCATCAAACTTTCTAATTAGACAAGGAGAGCGCTATAGAAACGTGACGTCACATTTCTATAGCGCCATACTCGCGCCATAGAAAATTTCGTTTCAGAAAGAGATAGCTAGAGTAACAATTAAGTAGCTCATAATTCTCTTGTTTATAATAGGTACATATTGAATTTCTTTTTTCACATTTGTTATTCAATAATGTTATATTTCTGAATGTCCTAATTAAATATCAACATGTCAAGAACAGTCAAATACCCAATTCAAATTTAGATTAAAAAAACATAATTTGAACTGCCTATATACCAACTCAACTCAAAATAGAAAAATATTGTTAAGGAGGTACCTACTTAAGTACTTCTCCGTACCGCGAGTAGGTATGGAGCAACCGTCGTCGCTGCATTTGTTGTCGCACCCGAGGCCGAAGAGCAAACTATATGTTATATAGGTAGGTACCTAGGTATTTATAACTCTTGCGTTACTGACTGACTGACAGACAACGCACAGCCGAAACCACTGGGCGCAAGAAGCTGAAATTTGGCACGTTTGTTCCTTGGGGAGTGTATAGAGGATTTTTGGAAATTCCCCCTCCAAGGGGGTAATTATATCTGCCAAATAAATTAAGCTAGGGAGTAAAGTGTAGTGTAGGGACGTGTGTCATTACTACCTCGGAGAGCAGCTGCTGACGGAGGTGAAGGCATTGTTGAAGATGATGCCGCGCCGCGCCAGCGCGTCGATATGCGGCGTCTGGCAGATCTTGTTCAGGTACGCGCCCAGCTCGAACCCGCCGTCGTCCGCTGGAAACGTAGGTACATTCAAAGTTCAAACATTCAAACTTAAGTTCGTGAACTAAGGGGAGAGGGGGGGGGGGGGTTGGTGCTACCGGCTAAAAATAATTTTGAATTTGAAGCCCAGCAGGCGTAGCATGACGAAACCCGACAAAGATTTTGTCTACCCCTTAATGTCATTTTTGACAGTTAAACAAAGAGTTTGTCTACGTTGGGATGTCATTTTTGACATTTCAACGTAGACAAAACCGCTCTCGAGGTCGTCATGCTACCCGTGCTGATTGACAAAATACGGGCTTCAAATGTGGCTTCAAATATCAAAGGAAGCCCATGTCCATATCCATATTTTTTTACCGTTAGCCCCCCTATTCACCCACTCCGTTTCGCACCCGGCAGCCGTGCCGCCATGCGCCACGCCCCAGTGGGAAGGGTTTTCCGTATATACAAAGGTACTTTGTGGAATGGGTCTAATATCCATGACTCGCATAGTTGAAAAAAAATTAACTGTAACGGATAAAAAGTAGCCTAATACTCCTTATTACATAGCTACCTGCCAGTAAAAGTCACATCAAAATCGGTCGAGCCGTTTCAGAGATTAGCCGGAACAAACAGACAGACAGACAAAAATTGTAAAACATGTCATTTTGGTACCTATATGTACCGTATCTCTTCTTCTTCTTCTTCATTCGATACGGGCGTTTTCCGCAACTCGACGTCTTATTGCGCCTATTTTGCGTGTGGAGGGTGTGCAGCCGGATTACTCCAGCCAGCCCAGCTCTGCCAGGAAAGCACCCAGCGCCCTCACGTCGGAGACCGCTTCATGGACGCTTACCGGCGAGCCGAGGTACCTCGCCCGGTAGGGGGCCACTCCGCCACATTCGACCAGGACGTGAGCAGCTGTTTCTTCGGCCCTCATGCAACCTCTGCATAGGGGGCTGTCGGTGATACCTAAGTTGAAAAGGTGTCTGTTGAAATTTCCATGTCCTGTTATAGCACCCGTCACCAGGCGTAACTGTGATCTACTTAGCTTAATGAGAGCTCTGGACAGACGGGCGTCCGGGCGCGGTAGTGCCATTTTCGCCTGTCTGCATGTTTCCAGTGAGCTCCATTCATGTTGGTGCGTAAGGGCAGTGTGTTCACGGATCTTACCAGCAAACCAGCTCGCCGGAATGGGTGCGACCGGTTCAGGTCCAATCATAACCCTATCCGATCCCCTCCTCGCCAGCTCGTCGGCCAGGTCGTTTCCACGTGATCCACTGTGGCCTTTGATCCATTGGATAGTAATATTGTTGAGTGTACCCACCATATTTAGTCTGTGATGACACTCCTGTATGAGACTCGATGAGCTACGACTGCCATTTAGAGCCTGAAGTGCTGATTTACTGTCAGAAAGTATAAGAATGTCGTAGCCGGTTACTTCCCTTGTTGCGACTGCTTGAGCTGCCAGCAGAATGCCCATACACTCTGCCTGAAAGACTGTGTTGTACGAGCTTAGTGGCAGCGCAATTTGTATATTTAGGTCTTCCGAGAATACACCTGTTCCTGCTCCTTTAGAGGTCTTGGAGCCATCAGTGTATATCAGAAGCGCTTTGTGTTGTACCTGAGAGCTTTCTGCGTCCTCCAGTTGTATTTTGTATTTCTTGTCGAAGATGAAGGATGGCTTGACCTTATCACACAACGCCTCCACAAGGGGTGTGTCCAACCATTCCTCCAGTAGACCTTTTATGTGTCTTACCTTATTTAACCTGAGAGTGCCTAGGTGTTTCAGTCTAAGTACTGCTTTCACAGCCTCCTGCTGCACGTGGAGATGCAGTGGAGTAAGGTTGAGCATTACCTCGAGCGCTGCAGTTGGAGCAGTGTTCATACAGCCAGTGAGTGCACAGCAGGCCTGACGTTGGAGACTCTGCAGTTTCTTTGCCCCAACAGTCTGAGCAGCTTTAGGCCACCAGACTACCGAGCCATAACTGATGAGTGGTTTGATGACTGCATTGTACAGCCAGAGAAATATTTTCGGAGCCAGACCCCAGCGTTTACCAACCATCTTGCGGCACTGCCAGAGGATGACGCTAGCTGTCTTGGCCTTGTGTTCAATATGGTTGTTCCAGGTTAACTTACTATCTAGTAAAATACCTAAGTATTTTACCTCATTTGATAGCTGTAGAGAAGTGTTGAACAGCTTAGGTAGGCGGTGATTACCTACTTGGCGTTTGTTGGTGAACATTACCAGTTCTGTTTTTGTGGGGTTGACGGCTAGGTCATGTTTCCTACACCAGCTTTCCACTTTCTTGAGGGCAGCCTGCATGGTGTCACAAGTTATGCTCGCCTGCGGACCCATTGTTAGAATGGTAATGTCATCGGCGTAACCTATGGTGTAAAAGTGACTAGAATTGAGGAGTGAGATTAGGTCATCTACTACCAGGTTCCAAAGCAGTGGAGAGAGAACGCCTCCCTGGGGGCAGCCTCTCGCCACAAGCGCCCTATGGCTCCCATCGTCAGATACCTGTACCACTCTGTTGCGAAGCATGTTGACAATCCAGACTATCAGCACCTTGTCTACACCTCTCTTTACAAGCGCGTCCTCAATACTACCGAAAGTAGTCTTATCAAAGGCCCCTTCAATGTCGAGGAACGCGCCAAGGCATATCAGTTTGTTTTGAAACGCCTCCTCTATCTTACCGACTAATTGATGGAGCGCCGATTCTGTGGATTTGCCAGCACTATAGGCGTGCTGATGTTTGTGTAAAGGATGTTCCGTTTGTATTACGTCTCGTATGAACCATTCACATACCCTTTCCATGGTCTTCAGCAGGAAGGAGGAAAGGCTAATGGGACGGAAAGCTTTCGGGTTTGTGTAGTCGGACTTACCAGGTTTAGGTATGAACACTACCCTGACTTCCCTCCAGGAGTATGGGGTGTAGCCATGCGCCAGGCAGGCCTGAAGAAGATGGGTAACGACCGCAACAAGTTGCTCGTCCCCCCATTGTAGAAGAGCTGGGAAGATGTTATCCGTCCCTGTTGACTTAAAGGGCGAGAAGCTATTTATTGCACCTCTTACCTTTTCTTGTGTTATCACCTTTTTGGCCAGGGACCAGTGGTCATCTGTTGGGTGTGTTGTTACGTCCTGCCACTCGATTTGTTGCAGAGGCTGGCAGTTTGGAAAGTGGGTTTGTAGGAGAAGTGCATTTGTCTCCCCCTGGTCCAAAGTCATAGAGCCGTCAGGTTTTCGCAGGTTGCCCAGTAGGCCAGGTCCCTGGTTGGACATTACCTTTCTTACCCGATTTGCTTGTTTTGTGGAGTTAATCTCATTGGTGAAGCGTCTCCATGAGGCAGATCTCCAGTATCTTATCTTCTTCTTGTATTCAGCCTTAGCAGCTCTGTATCTGTCCCAGTCATAGTCCTCGGATGTATTCATAGCCCTGTTAAACCGCCTTCTAACGGTTCCCCTTAGCCTTTCGAGCTGAGGGCCCCACCACTTGTGTTCGTCGTGGTGGTTTGAAGAAGGGGTCTTTAGCGGGCATGCTTCTTCATAGCATTGAGTTAAAATGTTTGTAATACCAACTACCTTAGACTCCAGCTCAGCAGTTGACTCAACATCAGTCCAGTCGTGGTTGGTGTTTAGTTTCTCAGCTACGAGTTTACTGTAAACTTGTCTGTTGGTTTTCCTTGGATTTCTCCAGGGAGCGGGAACTTTAATAAGTACCTGTATGTCATAGCGAATCCATCTGTGATCAGAGCAAGACGCCTCATCGGAGACATGCCACCCTGTTACCCCTGAGGCCGCTAGTGGTGTAGCAAGGGTTAGATCGATTATCGTCCTGGCCCTTCTGGTGACGAAGGTAGGTTTGTTACCTCTGTTCATTATATCTAAGTTAGTAGTAAGGAGAAACTCAATTAATTGGTTACCTCTGTCGTTGTGTTTTTCCATACCCCACAGAGAGTGGTGGGCATTGGAATCTGTTGAGATGATTAGTTCCATGTTGTGTTCCCGGCAGAAACGGACGAGGGAGGATACTTCCTCCGACGGTATACGCTCCTCTTCAGGCATGTAGGCTGAGGCCATGACCAGTTCGTGGTTGTCATCACCTTGTTTGAGATTTATTTTAATTGCACAAGTATCCCTGGAACAGAAGTTAAGCAGGGGTTGCGCATCTATGTCTTTTGATATGTAAATGCAGGATCTTACATTACCTGTAGTAGCATATACGAGCTTACCTCCTAGGCTGGAGAGACCTCGTACCGTGCCGTCCCTGATCCACGGCTCCTGTATCAGGGCAACGGCTGTGTTATTAACCTCCAACCAGCGACGTAGTTGAGCCGTTGCAGTGATGCTATGCTGGAGGTTTGCTTGGAGGATCTGGGCTTTAGAAGGGAACGCCATCTCCAATGGCGACATCCTCTAACCCCATATCCCCGAGTCCCAGAAGCACGTCTTCGTCATTAGACGAGGACTCAGCGCGGGTGGGGCCCGCACTAGCCTCGTCCACAACGGACGTTGCACCTGGTTGGGATGTGTTAGTGCCCTCTGAGTTGGAGAGGGCAGGTGTGTCAGCACTAGTACCCGGTGAGGGCTCATGTGTGTGTGAGAGGGGTGTGTCCATGTCAGGGGGCATAGCGGGATTGTCAGAAGGTGGAGAGTCGACGTACTTCCCCTTCGCGTTCCTAAACTTTATGTAGACATTGCCCGAAATAAAGTGAAGGCGACGCCCTCTAGCCATGATGGCCGGGACTATGTCCTCCGGCACAGACACCACCATGAAAGTGGTTTGGCTGGTCTCCTGCTGGTAGAACCCGTTCACTAGCCAACGGTGTGGCTGCACTTCCGGGTTCATCCAGCTCAGAGCCCCTCCAATCGATCTTTGATCCCGATTATAAATTTTGGGCAAGGTGATTCCGCATAGAACCCTCCTCGGGATGTCCTCTGCTCGCAGAATGGCGAGTTCTCCCAGGTCCGGAATGCTAACCTCCTTAGCCCATTTGTTTACCCATTCAAGGGTTGTCTGATTTGCGGCCGCTATCCGCAGGCTGCCATCATCGTACGTGGGTCTACCACTAAAGGCGATAGCCCCCGCCGGGTAAATACGGCGGTCGCACTCACGCCAGATGGCGTCCTCGAGAGCAGCCTCGACCAGCCCCGCCACCTCTCTGGAGATAGAACCCGAAAGAGATGTCAAGGCAAGCCGGGCCCCAATCGGTTTGGCTGCGGCTGCGGCGTAGGTGCCGGCCGGTCTGCCACCAGCCGATGCAGGCTTCAGCTTCTTGGCCTCGCCCCGAGGAGAGATAGTCTCATCAAGGCGAGCCCTTTTGGCTTTCGGCCTGGGTCGGCCGGTCGCAGATGCGGCCGGGTGTGGTACTAGGTCTTTCCCCCCCGCACCAGAGGTCCCTGGGGTTTCCCCCTGTTTCCCCGGCGCAGCCCGAGGGCCCCGACTTGCGGCCGCCAGTGGGGGCTGAGTCGCAGACGAACCTGCAGAAGCCTCAGCCTGCCCCTGGGGGCCGCACTCGGTGCCCTCGGGTGCAGACCCCGTGTCAGAAGTAAGGGAGGAGGCAGCGGCTCGGGCAGCCTGAGCACGTTCCTGATCGCGCTGCCTCTTACCTTTACGTGTACGGGCCTTCGCCTTAACCGTATCGGTCTTCGGTTTTTCTGTCAGGGTAGGACCCGAACTCTTCCCCTTTGCCGGGGTTTCGCGGTTCCTTCCCTTTTTCCAGACCACCGTCGTCCAGTTTCGGTCCAGGTTCCGGTCCTCCTGTATCTGTTCAGGAGTGCGTGTGTCCGTAGGAGTTACAGATTGCTCTGTCACCCCGTGTGTGGTGTTAGTGCCCTCAGGTTGCCCTTCGGGTGTAATTCCTCCCCTAGAGGGGTCCGAATGAACGGAGCCCTCTGGGTCCGGAGTAGTTCTTGTTTGCCCATTGCTGAGCGTGGCGGAAATGGTTTTTAAAGAATCCATAAGTGTAAAATTAAGTAACTTCGTCCGGCTAGCTTCCCACCCTCCATGGAGCCCGCACATTTGGGAGTGTCCCGCCCAGAAAGTGGACAAGGTACACTAGGATTACTAGCCGGATATAGAAGGGGAGAGTTGGTCTCAGACGCGAGATCGGAGGTTCGTTAACAGACGGCTGGTTAGCCGAAACCAGACGGTATCACCAGTTGGTCCATCTGCACTCACCTCTTCACCATGGTCCTAACCGCCCTGAAGGGGCCCCCCCCCACCTCGCTGCGACCCTCTGACGGGACGCATGACCGTTTCCCCCCTGGCGCTACCCAGAGGGGCTACCGTTTCGGTTGAAATCCAGACCAAAGGAGGAGTGTTGTGTTACAGTGGTACTACCGCCGACCCTGCTTCACTCAGCCTCCCAGGATTCCTTCATCCCCCCTTACGGCGCTCAACTGCACAGGCCTTAGTGCAGGAGGAGCTGTTACTCCACCGGTTCGCTCCCCTCCCTGCCGGTGGAGAAGGTGGCTGAAAAGGAGTAAGCCGACAGGATAGAAAGGATTCTGGGAAAGGTAGGGAAGTGACTTGTAGGAGAGACAGGATAACGCCTGATTGCTTATCAGTTACATCCGTTTCTTAAGGAACCAGATCAATAACAGGCGGCACCGCGGGAAGGTTAGCAATCAGACTTGTCCTAGGGATCTTCACGACCTGCGCTCTCCCCTATGACCAAAAGCTACGTTTCTATTTGGACTGAGAGATAGAAACGTAGAAGAGAAGCAAATATTGAGCGACATCCGTCCAATCAACATTGCCGCTCTTCCGCCCAATGTACCGTATATCTTTACAAGTAAATAAAATTGGTGTCTGTTTGTAATATTAAAATTTAAAAAACCGCTTTTTACTACATGCATATGATTATACTAGCGGCCGCCCGCGGTTTCACCCGCATGGATCTGGCTCCCGTGGGAATATCGGAATAAAAAGTAGCCTAAGTTACTCCTTATTACATCAGCTACCTGCCAGTGAAAGTCCCGTCGAAATCGGTCCAGCCGTTTCAAGTTACCTGTACACGATGGCCGATCATGGTCGGCGACCATGACCAATACATCGTACATTGACACTTTTGAAAGAACGTTTTTAAACTTGTTCGTTTAAAAGTGTCAATGTACGATGTATTGGTCTGGTCGCCGACCATGATCGGCCATCGTGTACTGGGGGCATCAGAGATTAGCCGGACCGGAACAAACAGACAGACATGGATATGACGTCATCGGACGTCGGATAGCAACGTCCCAAAAGAGTAACAATTTGTTGTAACCGACAATTTGTTTCTGCTTGAGAGGACGCTCACAGTGATTATGGTTTGGAGCATGGGCGGCGTAAGCACAAGATGGCAGATGTTATGACGCAATCAATGACGTCACACGGGATGTCGTCGCGCTCACGGTGATTCGGTACCTACGCAAATCCTAAGCCCCAAGTACAGGACGACCGATCATGTTGGCCGACCATGATGGGCCATCGTGTACAGGGGCGGTTTGCGTTGCTCGCAGACGGCAATCACACGCAAACTAGCCCTGGTGGCCTACCACAAGCTCTTATAGCAGTTATTTTTAAGTTGAGAGAGTGAGACGCCGCTCTACACGCCGTATAGCGGCGTCTCACTCTCTCAACTTAAAAATAACTGCTATAAGAGCTTGTGGTAGGCCACCTGGTGGCCTACCACAAGCTCTAATAGCAGTTATTTTTAAGTTGAGAGACAGAGACGCCGCTTTACACGCCGTATAGCGGCGTCTCACTCTCTCAACTAATAACTGCTATTAAGAGCTTGTGGTAGGATGGCCCATATAGCGATGACATCGCTGTCGCTGAGAGCGTGAATCGGAATGCGCCCATTAGTAATCTGTGTTCTGTGTATGAAATTAATAGAGATGAAACCGATTATGACCGATTACCAACACCGGTTTAAACCGTTTACTTTAAAAAAAAAAACGGTTTTCTTAGGTTTTTTTTAAATACAAAGGCAAAATTAAAGTTAAAATACGTCATATTTTATTAATTTTTCATTCAATTAAATCATCATTTTTATTGATAAAGCCGCCGCATCGTCCTTCAACCTACTTCTCTTCGAAGTAAGTATGTGCCCCGAGGTGGAAAACATGCACTCCGTTCGAACCGATGTTACGGAAGTTGCTGGCTTGGATAGATATTTTAAAGCCATCTTATTTAGAGGGGTGCCAAGTGCTTAATATTTATCCAATAAGACGTGCCAACAGCTTTCGTACTTTCGATGCGTACGTCTCCTTCAAATTTCATTTCGGTCTCAACATAGCACAATACCACGCCCGTTTCATTGGATTTCATATAAAAAGTTTTATAGGATTTCATATAGATAAGTCCAAAAATTGGTTTCATTTAGCTCATTCGATGTATTCGTCCCAGATAAGTGTACGTTGATCTTAAAACGAAAGAATTCCCCGAACCGAACAAAAAGCAGAATTTGCACATCAGAAACATGATTGATTGATCGTTACTTCTGTCTGGAGATTTTCTTCATCATCATCATCATGTCAGCCAAACGACCAAGACGCTTACTGCTGGCCTGGGGGCTACCGCGTAACTTTATGGGTCTGAACTTCATACGTTTCTGGGAACTTTAAGTCAATTTTATAAAGAAAATAGCCGCTATCAGTTCCTTGTTTTGTGACGTCGGGTATAACGATAACTAGCTAGCAACGTTTAACAGAACAAAGCAGGGCAGGTAGCCCCCCTGGGGGGCTACCGGCTAAGAAATATGGATATGGGTATGGGCTTCAACTGTCATTTGAATTCGTTATCTTGATAGATTTTTGCTGCTTTGATCCGTTGAACGTTGCTAGCTAGTTATCGTTATACCCGACGTCACAAAACAAGGAACTGTAGCGGCTATTTTCTTTAAAAAATTGACCTAAAGTTCCCAAAAACGTATGAAGTTCATACCTATAAAGTTACGCGGTAGCCCCCCTGGCTGGGCATAGGCCTATCCCAAAGATCTCTACAGCGATCGGTCCTGCGCGACTGCGCGAGTCGATCTGCACGCGTAGCATGATGACCTCGAGAGCGGTTTTGTCTACGTTGAAACGTCAAAAATGACATCCCAACGTAGACAAACCCTTTGTTTAACTGTCAAAAATGACATTAAGGGGTAGACAAAATCTTTGTCGGGTTCGTCATGCTACGCCTGCAGGAGGTCAATTCCGATACAATTCTAAAGCCCCCAGTACAGGTTGGCCGATCATGGTCGGCGACCATGACCAATACATCGTACATTGACACTTTTGAAAGAACCTTTTTAAACTTGTTCGTTCAAAAGTGTCAATGTACGATGTATTAGTCATGGTTGACGACCATGATCGGCCATCCTGTACTGGGGGCTTAAACAATTTTAATTTCTAGATCTTTGATTTCTAGAGATGTAAACCGGTTTTAAGAAAACCTAAAAAAACCGGTGTTTATAATGAAAGCCAATCAAATAATCGGCTTTCAGTATAAACACCGGTTTTTTCCGGTTTTCTTAAAACCGGTTTACATCTCTAGAAATCAAAGATCTAGAAATTAAAATTGTTTAAGCCCCCAGTACAGGATGGCCGATCATGGTCGTCAACCATGACCAATACATCGTACATTGACACTTTTGAACGAACAAGTTTAAAAAGGTTCTTTCAAAAGTGTCAATGTACGATGTATTGGTCATGGTCGCCGACCATGGTCGGCCAACCTGTACTGGGGGCTTTAGAATTGTATCAGAATTGACCTCCTGCAGGCGTAGCATGACGAACCCGACAAAGATTTTGTCTACCCCTTAATGTCATTTTTGACAGTCCGGAACCGGACCGGAACACCGGTTTTTTCCGGTTTTCTTAAAACCGGTTTACATCTCTAGAAATCAAAGATATAGAAATGTGCTAGAAATTAAAATCAAAATAAACTGAAGGAATTACACACAAATAATTAAGTTTTGTTCTGGTTCATTTGTTTTTATCATCATTCAACAGAGAAGAGAATAGTCACTACTTTTTGTTTATAGCTATCGTAATTCGGAACGGGGCGAGTGATAAGATAATGATTACGTGGGTGGTGTGGTGGTGATATCGTGTTAGCATGTGGAGAAGACACGTCAAGCAAACAATAATCGTATAAAATTATTTACCTACCTAAAAGCAACAGCACATTTCGTGTTTTAGTTGATAGAACGGTTTCTGTGACGAATAAACACAAAAATACAGCACAAATCACAGCCGGCGGCCTGCCCATCGTGACGTGTTGACGATACATCAGTGTTTTGACCGAAGTGACGTGCGTGCGGTGCGTCTGCCGGCCGCGTCCGAGGTGTTCTGTGGAGGTGTTGGCACCCGGCAACGACCTCCGCTCCAGTTATTGACCCGCTTTCACTTTGCCTCCAAAATTTAAAATCCTTTTTTCAATTGCCAGACTTTACTCCAGTTTCAATATGTCTATAGGAAAAAATGTATTGTTTTTGTTCGACGTCGATGGCACTTTGACCAAACCGCGCCAGGTTATCACTGAGGAACTAAAAAGGTTTTTGCTGGAAGACGTAAAGCTGCGGGTCTCGCTAGGACTTGTCAGTGGATCCGATTACTCCAAGATTGTAGAGCAAATGAATGGTGAACATGTGACTAATGAGTTTGATTATGTGTTTTGTGAGAACGGTCTGATGCAATATCGTAATGGTGAATTGAAAAGCAAGCAGAGTATCTTGAATCATGTTGGTGAGCAAAAACTGCAGAAACTTATTAATTTTGCTTTACGATACATGTCTAATATTGAGCTACCTGCTAAAAGAGGTAATTTTGTAGAATTCCGCTCAAGCATGATAAACATTTGCCCTGTTGGCAGATCCTGTAGCCAGTCTGAAAGAGAACAGTTTTCAGCTTATGATATTGAACACAAAATTAGAGATAAGTTTGTGAATGCCCTAAGAAATGAGTTCCCAGATTATGGGCTGACATTTGCACTTGGCGGACAGATTAGCGTGGACGTGTTCCCCACCGGCTGGGACAAGACATACTGTTTAAAGCATGTAGCTGAAGCAAACTATGATGAAATTCATTTCTTTGGTGATAAAACAGAAACTGGTGGTAATGACTATGAAATCTTTAATGATAAAAGAACTATTGGACACAAAGTGATCTCTCCTGAAGATACCAAAAACCAAATAATAAAGTTTCTCAACATTTAATGATGAAAATAATTGAAACTGTGTATTGGAGTTTTAAAAATAAAAGGCATGTGATATTTTATTATAAGCTGTATTATTATTATCAGCCTGGGTTGCCTCACTGCAGGGCAAAGGCCTGTATAAGCTAATGGTATAAGCTAATGCTATATAAGCTATGTCAAATAAAAATTAACATTGATATTGCAAAGATTAAAAATACATTGTATGTTTTAATAATATGCATTATAAATAATTTTAATACATCCTATTAATGTTAATATGACATAAGACAGATTATTAAAATACTTAAGTCACCAGACTTTATTACACGATAATTAACATTCTTACTTAACCATAAACCATAAAATGTGCAATAACAATAAAGTTAACAATATGTAATATAAATGCTTTTCTTATTTTACAATATTATTGACTCAATATCCATATAAAAATATTCTCTTCAGATGTATAAAAATAACAAATATATCACTTACTAATTCAAGGAATTTCTGATATGTAATTATATAAAAGTAGTGAAAAGAGGCTCAGTGACCTTCATAGACAGGTTTTCTTTTCTCTATGAATGATATCATTCCTTCTTGACGATCCTTGGTGGGAATGTTTTTTTCATAAAACTTCTGTTCCACTTCATAGCCCTCTGTGAGGCTCAGCTGTATGCCCTCATTGATGGCCTGCTTGGCACACCGCAGAGCTATTGGTGCATTGACAGTTATTTCTCTAGCAATGCTTAGGGCCTTCTCAAATGCAGCATTTTTGTTTTCGTTTTGAGGCACCACATGATTCACGAGTCCTGCAAAACATATTAATATTAATAGAAGCATTTGTGAGTTAATTGCCCCACACCCATCCAACTCACTAAAGACTGCCTCAACTTACCTATTTCTTTGGCTTCTTTACCATTAACTATTCTTGATGTGAATATCAATTCTTTTGCAACATTAAGATGAACAGTTCTTGGAAGTCTTTGAGTGCCACCAGCACCAGGGATGAGACCACGGCCGGTCTCCACCAAGCCAAGTTTTGCAGAATCTGCAGCAACTCTGATATCACAAGCAAGGGCCAATTCTAGTCCTCCACCTACTGCCACCCCTTCTACAGCTGCAATGGTGGGCATTGGGAGATCTTCCACTTCAATAAATGATCCCCTCAATCCACGGACGAATGCTGCTACTTCTTCATCAGTCATTTGAAATCTTTCCTTTAAGTTTGCCCCTAGTAAAATAAATTGGTCAATTAACTTGTGTCATTGTTGTAACATCAATAACATCATCTATACTAATATTATAAAGAGGAAAGGTTTGATTGTTTGTTTGTTTGCATCAAATAGGCTCCGAAACTACTAGACTGATTTAGAAAATTCCTTCACCATTAGAAAGCTACATTCTTCCTGAGTGACATAGGCTATATTTTATCCCGATATTCCCACGGGAACGGGTACCACGCGGGTGAAACCGCGAAGATCCGCTAGTAGGTACATAATAAAGTAAATAAATACCTATTATTTTCAAATTCAATAGCTCAAAGTAGCATATTGTGTTGTTTTGATCACACCATGTGGAATATCTAACCTATTTAGTTAGCCTCCTAAATTTGGTAAAGCAAGTATTCAGTTCAATATAGCACACTCACCGGCACAAAAGATTCCAGGAACTAAGCTATGTAATATGACTACTGAGATTTTAGTATCTTCACGTAGAAGTTGGTTAACCTCTTTCATGGCTTTAATCAAGTCAAAGCCCAGAGCATTTCTATCTTTAGGACTGTTCAACCCATACACAGCGATGCCTTTATCGGCACCGGTGAGCCTGTGGAAAACTACTGGGCCTTCACTTTGTTGTTGATATTGTGTCGATAGCAAGCGTAACCTAGCGAGCACCCTTACGTTATTTAACCTAGTCGCCAACATTTTAACTATTTAAAGCTTCTTTAATTCGGTCACATGAACAAAACAAACGACTTTATAAGCTCAAAGAAAAAATAATCTTATCTTTGCGAGATAAAAGAAGTCATTTCTTTGAACCCCTGGTGGCCTACCACAAGCTCTTAGCAAACAGAACAAATGCAGGGCAGTTTTATTGCAAGGTTTAAAATAAACTTCTTGCTAATCGTACCATAAGCCAAAATTAGCAGTCTTTTAGCAGGCCTGCTGCACTGCTGTTGCTATTGATAGATTGTCTCTGGCCTGTCGAGCCAAAATGTTGTTTGCGTTCGAAAACTAAATATGATTTTTACCGGTAAATACCGTTTCGTATTAAAGTAACATTTTATAAATAAAATACAATAACAACGCAAAGGAAAACCTAAAACAAGATGTTTTTATGGAAATAAAATTGAACGGCAGTGTAAAAAAATGGTTTTAAATATTATTCTTGACAGAGTTTTATAATCAAGCCTCACTTCTAGTTTCCGAACGTTACTCGCAACAAATTTTTTTTTTTTTTACAAATGTGTTTGAAGCTTTGGTTTCAAGTTGGAAAAGTGCTTATTTCAACAAACAAAGTTAACACAGTTACTTAGACCCGTATTCTAGAACGATACTCAAGTGGAGATCTCTTCTCAAGCTTAGTTAGAAAGGGATGCGAAAACATGCACCGAATACATTCATCCATTGCTAACAAGTTCGTATTAAAGAAAAAAGCGCTCGGAACGCTTCACAATAATGCAGCAGTAACCTACTTGACACGGTTTGTTGTATAAGATTTTAAACTTTCGCGTTCCATTATAATTATCAACAAGAGTAACGGGACTCAACGCGACATTATCTCCTGTTCAGAGATCAGTTTTACCTCCAGATCGATGGAGTTGCAATGGGTAGCCCTCTCGCGCCGGTCATTGCAAATATCTGGATGGAGCACTTTGAAGACATAGCATTAGCTACTGGACCCCAAACTGTCAAACTCTGGAAGAGGTACGTGGATGATATTTTTTGTGTAATCCACGGAGGTCAGCAGGAAGTCGAACAATATATAAATCACCTTAATTCCATCCACCCTAAAGTAAAGTTTACTTATGAGATGGAAAATAACAGAGCCTTG
Source organism: Crambus lathoniellus (assembly GCA_949710035.1). Lineage (NCBI taxonomy): Eukaryota > Metazoa > Arthropoda > Insecta > Lepidoptera > Crambidae > Crambus > Crambus lathoniellus. The sequence continues at coordinate 33,358,151 of OX453302.1, read as the reverse complement.
GCATTTCTAGACGTGCAGATCAGGGTAAGACACGACGGTACTTTATCTCACTCTGTTTACCGGAAACCTACACACACAGATAGATACCTACACGCCTCATCTCACCATCATCCTCGGCAACTTCAATCCGTGATGACGTCGTTGACCAACAGAGCTCATAACTTGTGTGACCCTGAACATCTTCAGTCGGAGCTTGCTCATGTTCAGGAGGTACTAAAACGAAACGGATACAAGGTGTCGCAGCGATACAATAGGCAAAAGAAAAGGGTAAAATATCCGGACGTGAGTCGTCAGGCAGCATTTTTGCCTTATATCAAAGGCGTAACGGATAAAGTTGGAACAGTGCTCAGAAAATTCTCCATCAAGACTGTATATACTCCGTTATGTCAAATATCTAAGCAACTGCGATCGCCAAAGGACGTAATACCCTTTCAGACTCCGGGTGTATATAAAATCGATTGTAGTTGTGGTAGTTCATACATTGGACAAACAAAGCGGACCATCGCAGAACGTGTCAAAGAACATATCGCAGCTGTTAAAAATCGACAGACGAGTAAATCCGCGGTAGCTGAACATCTTCTGGAAGCTGGAGTTAATCATTGGATGGAGTTACATGATCCAAAAATCCTCTCCACCGATCGTCATTACCATACTAGGATGGTACGAGAAGCGATTGAAATCAAGAAGTATAAAAATTTCAATCGGGAGGACGGGTTTAAATTGTCATCAGCGTGGAATCCAGTGATTAACAAGTGTAAGCCGCGAGTTTTACCGTTCAAAACAAACCCCGATACTGTGAGTGTTGTGTGCCGTAATCCCATCACTAGCGATGACAAAAACAAAAAAAGTGACAATTTGAGGGTGGCCGAAGATCTCCAAGCCCGCCCGAACAGACGTCGTCGCGCACCGCCAGTCTGCTTGTGACCACGGTTGTTGCAACACAGCCGAAACGTCAAGCTGTAAGTACATAATAATATGTACTTCATAATAAATGTCGCGTTGAGTCCCGTTACTCTTGTTGATAACGGTTTGTTGTGTCATGGAATGCCCCCAATGTCCCCCACAGCCAAAGGTTTTTCAGAGAAGCCGGTGGCAAAAAAGGACAAAGCAGACAATACCTAAAATAAATAATTTAAATGTTACAAAGTTCGAGAAAATAAGAATCTTGTAAGACTCTTGTTTTAATTTTTGAATGGGTAGAACTCACTCACTCTTGCCTGAACGGATTAATCTATAGATTTCGTTGCCGCTGCAGTATCAGCCCCCGGATTCACAAACCGTTGGAAACGCCGACAGCGGAATGTATGCACTGTCTCTGTCACTCACTATAGAATAGGCAAAGACAAAACACAGAATTCAAATCAGATGCTGTTTCCGGTGGTTCGTGAATCAGGGGGCATCAGAGGTCTAAAGGGCCCCGAAACCAAAACCAAAACCTCCGAATAAAATCCATTTTGTCGTAAACTTCCAATGGATTGTTTTGTTCTCGTATTAGTTTACGCCACGCTTTTTTCTTTCTATTGCGGAAAGCTTTCGTCTTCCAAAAACCACAGAATTGCTTGATCATTCATTTAATAACGAACAAAATTATCAGTGGTATTCCACTTATCAAAGATCTTTAATCGTCCTCGTCCAATTTCTTTGATCAAATATTTGAGATAAGTGGAATACCACCCTTAGCAGGCTTTATAAAGCTGCTTGAGACCAACTTTTTAAAAACTGCTAATTATGACAGTTTGGCAGGCCTGCTGGCGTGCTAAAGTGAGCTCATGGTACGTTTAGCAACGCTGTTTGACCGGTGAACGTCTAGGACTAACAGCGCTGCTATTGTTATGGTTCATGGTACCGATAAGCAGGGCAGTTTTTTTTAAGGCTTAAAAATAACTGCTATAAGAGCTTGTGGTAAGCCCCCTGAAAAACAAACACCAAAAACAATCAATTCATTCAAATGTCATCATATCAATATCATCAATGTCATTGTCAGTGTCACTCACTGTCACGTCATGAACAGCTGGGCCATGAAGCTCGACTTAATACTGAGGTAACTGGAGAGTGCAGTACGAACAATTTTTTGTCCACCACAAATTACACAGTGGCTGTCTTCCGTCTCACCTACACTTTAAAAAAATACGTATGGTCATATGAGACAACTGACAGCCACTACATACATAAATGTCACATTTGCTGGGGCACAGCCTTCTCTATTGTCTTCTACAAGCCATGCTATTAGGTTTGACAACGTCGCATTTTTCGTTGGGTGTGAACCGATTTAAGGCCTGTCGCATGTTATACGATTTTTTTCTGTCACAAAATTTGTAACGCCCGCCGGACGCACTCTGCTCATATGTTTTGTTGTAGACTCCGCATACTATCAGAATTCTGACGTGTCTGACGTCCGCTTCTGATGAGTCTCGGATGCAAACGATCGGACGGCAGAAATTTTTCTGGCTTTTTGAGGGCGCACTCTCCATACACTTTGTACTAGACCCCGCACACCTGAGAGATTTTTGAGGGACAGAAAAAAAAAAATGGTTCTAATAATGAAACGAGATGGCGCTGACAAATAGCGACGTCGGTGTGATCAGAAATAATAAACTAAAATGACGAGTTGATAACATTTTGATTTGTTTTCAAATTCGTAGGTAGCAAGTAGGTAGCACTATCTAATATTAAAACAGTAAAATAACAACGAAGTAACAAATATATCAGTGAGAACGCAACGTAAATCTACTACCTAGTTGAAGCATAAGAAATCAAAAAGTGTGTAAAATCCCCGCGCTTGACTGACATGACATGACATGACAAGCATAGCCTAGCAACGTCGTGCATGCGTGTTTTTGACATAACTTCTAGTCTTTTAGATTACTTTTGATGCGAGCGCCATCTGTCGCCACTTTAAATCAACTTATTTTTCCTTTATAGCTGTCAGAAAAATCCCCCATTCCCATCAGATGTCAAGTCCAGTGGACGCGGAAGCACGTGTGCACTTTGTACGGCAAGACAATAAGTTCATCAAACGGTCTGAGCGACATTCGAAACAATAAAAAAAAACCGGTAGATTCTCATTTTTGTGTGTGTCATTTAAATAGAATACCTCTGTACTAACCAAATTTCATTGAAATTGGTTCTGATAACTTTCATCCCATATTTTAACCCCTTACAGCCCTTTTTAGGTTCAGTAGTTTAGGCGTGATTGCGTAACACACAGACAGAGTTACTTTCGCATTTATAATTTTAACTAGGGATAATAGGCTGATTGACGAAGTTTTCGACACTCATTCTGAAGTAGCGAAAATATTTTTTGGATATGCTCTCAATTTCATAAACATTGTTTGTATGTAATTTTCCTAGTGTCAGCCAGTCAGTTTAATTTTAACAACGGCATTTGTTTAACTTTCAATAAAATTTGACACCCATTGAAATTGCATCCTAGACCGGTTAAACAAACTATAATAAATTTCAATTCAACTTGTAATGACTTTTACATTTGCATTATTAATTAACTTCTCATATAACAATTTACCATTTCTATTGTATTTCCTGCGATAATCATAACAATAATAATAATAATCATTATAAGTAATAGAGACAAATAAATTGCCGTGTAAATAAGTGCGGTGACAGAGATAAATAAATGGCCGTGAAAATAAGCGTGCGCGCTAGCCCTAAGTTGAAGTTTTAACAGAAAATTGGGAAAACTTTATGAATCCTTACCTTGTTTAATAGTACACGCTATCAATATAATGCTTAATGATGTTTTCATAAGGAAAAGCATATAACTTCTTCAAATTTACTTTAAAATTCACTGAAATCACAACAAACCTTGCACCAAAACAACCAATTATTTTAAAATGACACTTGTGTATTATCCGACTAAGTTTGCTTTGTAGGAAGTTGTGACGAGCATAAATATGTCCTTAACGCGAACGCAAATAGGACGTATAATATTAACCACTAGTTACGGTTGGTCAAGTTGCCCATAGGTTTCCATAGCATCTGCTTATTTTTAACTAGGTCGGGTTACCTCTAACCAAATGTTCGGTCTACGCTTAGGTTCACAAGCGACGTTGCCAAACCGCCATAGCATGGCTTGTAGTAGAGGAGGCTGTGGCTGGGGACACTTTTTTATTCAGGGTGAGAACTCCAGTTACCTACCTCAGTATTAAGTCGAGCTTCATGAGCTGGGCTTTCGGAACAATAGTTCCGAGGTTGGCTGCGTTCCGTGCGGTGCATTCCGATTCACGCTGTCAGCGATGTCATCGCGCTGATTTGCGTACCTACCGAATCACCGTGAGCGCGACAACGACATCCCGTGTGACGTCATTGATGGCGTTTAAGTTATCAAGTCAGGAAGAGAAAAGAGGACTTTTACTAATGACATGGACTTTGGATATTTTTTTTTATTTATTAGAAACCAGGCAAGCATTTGACTGCCATCTTGTTTGGCTAACAGGATGCATACATGCCTGCCCAGGAAAAGCCTATTCACTCTCGACTTAAAGAGACTTGGGTTGTAAGAATCAGGGAACACAGAGACAGGCAGCTCATTCCACTCTTTAGCGGTTCGTATGAGGAAAGAATTTGCGAAGCGCTTGGTACGGACAGCTGGAATGTCAACGATGTAGGGGTGGTAGGCTAGTCTGCGTCTGGTACCCCGATGGTGGAAAGGGGCTGGAGGCACAAGGTCATGCAGCTCGCTCGCACACTCACCAAAGTGTATTCTGTAAAAAACCGATAAGCATGCAACCTTTCGGCGGTGGATGAGGCTCTGAAGTTTCGCCGTGGCCAACGCCGAGTCTCCAATGAGCTTCCTGGCACGGTTTTCAATCGAGTCCAAAAGCTCAAGCTGATACTTTGCAGAACCATCCCACAGGTGACTACAGTACCTACTCCATGCACGGACGAATCTGGGCTTTGTATAACAAAAAAACAATTGATTCGGTGAGAAGTACCGTTTAGCGCGTGAGAGGACGCCAAGTTTTTTAGCCGCACACTTTGCAATGGAGTCGATGTACTCGCCAAAATTCAGGTTGGATGACAGGTTCAGGCTAAGAAGTTGCAGGTGGTCGGTTATCGGTAAGGAAGGACACACTCTGGAAAGTCGGAGTCAGTTGAAAGGGACTCCGTTTGGCGGTGAATAAACAAGCCTGCGTTTTTGCGGCATTAAATCCGACAAGATTGGCGTTGCCCCAATCGGAGACAGCCTGGAGTGCCAGATTCATTTTCTCAACTAGGGACTCTCGACAAGACAAGAAAGGTTACTGGTAGCTTTTGCACTTGAAAGATATCTGCTAGTAATGGTGGTGTCATCTGCATAGCCAATAGTATCAGACATCAGCAGGTCGTTTATGTGCAGAAGAAATAGTGTCGCAGATAAGACAGATCCTTGGGGGACACCTGCATCGATTTCTTTCATGTCGGATGTTTGGCCGTCCACCACAACTCGGATTGCGCGATTTCGGAGGAAATCAGCTATCCAAGTGCAGAGACTATCTGAGATGCCATATGAAATATAATAATTAATAAAAACTTAAGTAAAGCCCCCTGGGGGGCTACCGCGTAACTTTATGAGTATGAACTTCATACTTATATACCCATATTTTTTAGCCGGTAGCCCCCCCGCCGCTTTGTTCTGTTTAACGTTGCTAGCTAGTTATCGTTATACCCGACGTCACAAAACAAGGAACTGATAGCGGCTATTTTCTTTATAAAATTGACTTAAAGCACACCTACGACACTCCATACTACGACCCCCGCATAATAACCTTCTACTACTACGTAACTGACATAACGTGTGTACACGCGTCAAATGTGTGCGTCAACGATGCAGGGATGACATCCGCCGTAGCACACTCCGGAGCTAGTGGTACAAAATATATCGACTAGATGGCGCGTGCCGCGTGCGTCACGAAATAACTTTGCAAGAGCGTCCCAATTTATTATTTACGTATGTTTATATTATGTCGGGTAAGTTCGGAAGCAATCATTTTACAAGCTTTTTTCAGTACAAAAGCGATTGTCAAAAGGCCATGTGAATGGCACAATGTACTTTGTATTGAAATCTTCAGAAACGCACCTGTCGTACGGTACTAACTAATTTAATAAAAAATGAAATGTGTTCGCGCCGCGCTGCGAGCAGTCAGTTGTCATTGTCAATGTCGAGACAATGCGCTCGGCCGGCCCGAGTGTAGGATTCATTCGACCAGTTCGCCGCCAACAGCCGTCCGCGCAACATCGCGCTCAGTTACCTACCCGTATTGTGACCGAGATTGCGAGTTTTTGCACCTACTAGTGCCCGGTCGGGGTACGGACTTGTGACCCGTGTGTGTTCGCTTTGAAAAGCGCCGGGAAAGTTTTAGCTGTCTATTAGGGCATTGTGTAGTTATAAGAGTGTTAGCTATAAGAGTTTCCCATCGGGGTTGGGTGAAGACCTACTTGTCAGGCGCGCGCGCCGGCGAGACAGCGATCAGCCCCCCTGGATTATGAACAGTATCTTCTCGTGAAGGTAGGCCTAGCTTTTAAGTAACTTAATTTTGCATGAGAAACATTCGTTTCAATAAACTGTGGAACACAGTAGATGGTCATCACAATTTGTGCCTGATCATATTTTTGGTAGCAGAGCGTACCTAGTTAGCGTACCTAGAAATACCTAAAAAGCGTACCTAAAAATAAATTTTTTTTTTTGTTGAAATCTCGAGGGTATTCCGAGACGATTTGAAGTACTAAGAAATTGTTCTAGTAAATTCTCGAAGCGAATGTTTCTCACTTGGTGGATCCGATAATAGATAGACACTTATATAATTGTTGTCACATACTAGTGATTTGATACGAGTTTACTCGCCTAGATGTGTATATTTTTTTTTGTGTGTCCGGATTTATTTGACGAATAGTTTCGTTCGAAAGTGTGTTTATTAGTACCACATACTAGTGATTTGATACGAGTTTACTCGCCTAGATGTGTATATTTTTTTTGTGTGTCCGGATTTATTTGACGAATAGTTTCGTTCGAAAGTGTTGTTTATTAGTACCACATACTAGTGTTTGTTCCGAGTCCGCTTGCCTAGATAAAAAAGTGGAACTAGTTTTAATTATTAGTAGTATTAAATTACTAGTATTATTATTAAAAATAGTTTTGTTTTTGTTTGTTGATAACGGTTTAGTAGTTGATTTGCGAGGTTGACTTGGCCGTGCCGTGTATGCCATACCGTTAATCCTATACGTTTTGTTTATACCGTTATATTGTTAGCCCTTGAAATTGGTAAGTTGTTAATAATTTATGAAAATAGTAGGGTCCGTGTATGTCGTCCGAATTTTAATTGTGTTTTATATTATCGTGACGCGACCTATTTCTATTGTTTTTTTTGTTGATGTTTACCACTTTTATATTTCTTTGTTTGCTTTGTTTATTAAACGGATTATAAATGGCTCCTACGAATCCGACCGCCGTATCCAGGGCTGGCATCCAAGGAGTTTTGCGTTGGCTTGCTTGTGCGGTCACATTAATAGACCGAGCCGACCGGGTAGGCGCGTTGCTAGCTCGGTATGGCGGGCTGGCAGCTCGGCTGCAAGACCTGGAGCGCCACGCCATGGAGTGTCGCGCGTATTACTTGGAAAACCCCCCAGCTGATGATGCCGTGTCGGAACAGCTGGAGCAGGATGTAGCCCAGGCCTATGAGCTGGCTGACCAGTTCACGGAGGCGGCTGAGAGGGCCCTGGCTGTTCGGAAGGGGGAGCCGGTTTTGAGCGGGGAGGTCAAACCTACCCCGACGGCGTTGCTAGGCCGATTGCCTACGTTGGAGATTCCCACTTTTAATGGGGATCTGTCAGCCTGGATGGGCTTCATTAATTTGTTTGACAGTTTGGTGGATTCACGACGGGACTTATCCCCTAGCGAGAAGTTGGCCTATTTGCGCTCCTCCCTGCGAGGAGAGGCCAGCGCGGTAATCCAGCACCTGCTCATCAGTGACGACAACTACCAGGTGGCTCGCCAGCTTCTGGTTAGCAGGTACCAGAATGTCCGGTTACTGGCGGACACCCACGTGGCCACGATTTTGGCCCTCCCGCGAATCACGCGGGTACACCTGTTACGGAGGGAGTTGCTGAACCCGCTACTGTCAGCGGTCAACTCCCTAAGGCGATTGGACCTGCCGGTGGATCAGTGGTCCTTTGTACTGCTGCACATAGTCCTCGCCAAATTGCCCGCTGAAATGAAGGGGCGTTTCGAGCAGAGGTACGGAGGCGACAGCGCCTCGTATCTCCCGCCCTTCGCGGACCTCCTTCGTTTTTTGGAGGACGAATGTAGGGTGACGGACCACCTGGAGCCTGCCCCGGTTCCAGGTGTTGGTCGTATGGTGGCGGCGAGGGAACAGCCCCGTCGCCCGACCAATCGCTATGCTGCCTTCCAGCAGTCCCCTCCCCCCGCACCGAGTGAGCGGTGCAGGTATTGCAGGGGAGATAGGCACGTGGTGCACGAATGTGCCAAATTTAGAGGCCTCCGCCCAGAGGGACGGAGGGCCGTTGCAAGACAGCGCCAATGGTGCTATAGGTGTTTGGGGGGACACATGCAGTCGGCGTGTCCCCAGACAGAGGATTGTCGTCTTTGCGGAGGGAGGCATCACCCCCTCCTTTGTTTGGACCGCAAGGACGCCGGGAGCGATCGGGGTTCGAATTCCTCGCGCACGGGCGGGGGCCCGGCAGCCCGGAACCGGTCCCCTAGAGATTCGGCGGGGCTTAGCCCCCCCGTTCAGTCCCCCCCGGAGAGGGGGAACTATAGGAGAGACGCCCCCGCCACAGGCGGGGGTAGGGGGGTACCACAAGAGTACGCCACGGTGGCGATGGGCACGGGCCCTATTTGCTACTCCCCCCCCCTAATGGAGAGGCCTCGATTGGGGTACTATGTACCGAGGCACGCCCCACACGGGTATTACCCTGCACCTAGGAGTGCTGTTGGTCGGGGCCAGTATGTACCCGATTGGGACCCGCTCGCCCGGTACGAGCGTCCCACATTTGGCGCGCCGACTCAGGCGCGAGGGGGACAAGTACCCCCCCAAAATTTTTAATGGCGCCCCTGTCGGACCCAACCACCCCTCCGGAGCTTGTGCTGTTGCCAACAGCCTCCGTGAATGTTTGGGGACCTAAGGGCAATGTTGTAACGGTGCGTGCCCTTTTGGACTCAGGTGCCCAGGGGTGCATAATGTCCAGGTGGCTTGTCCGACAGCTGGGTCTTTTGCTTGTGCCGCATCACGAAGCGGTACGGGGGGTGGGAGACTCGCGGATCCCTGATCCGATTGGTCGAGTTGAGTTCTCCTTCTCCCCCCACTTCAAGGCCGAAGATCGGTGCTTCGGCGATAGTATTTGATAAGGTGGTTGGACCACTCCCGCAAGTGCGAGTGCCGCCATCCACGATTGAGCTGACGTCTGGACTGGCTTTGGCTGATCCTTCCTTCCACCGACCGGGCCCAATACACTTGTTGATTGGTGCGGATGTCCTCGGTCGTGTACTGTGTGGAAGCAAGCGAGTTTTGCAGACAGCCGATCTTGTCGCCTTGTCCTCGTCGCTGGGTCATGTGGTGATGGGAAAGGTACCACAGACACCAGAGACCCCGTCGGTAGACCGCCAGACCATTGTCGGTTCTACTTTGTCCGACGTTCTCCAAAAGTTTTGGGAGGTGGAGGAACCCCCCACTGCCAAGCGGTTGGATCCGTTAGCCGAGGAGTGCGAATTGTTCTACCAGAACAACACTGGGCGCCTCCTCTCGGGTCGCTTGATTACCCGCTTGCCCTTCTTGGCGGTTCGCCCTCCTTTAGGGAGCTCCCGACCGATGGCCGAGAAGAGATTGTTGTCCATGGAGCGTAGGATGGCCAGGGATCCCGCATTCAAGGAGAAGTATATAGACTTCATGCGGGAGTATTTGGACCTTGGGCACATGTCCATCTCGCAGTTGGACTGGCGTAATGTAGAACATTACTTCCTGCCACACCACGCTGTTTTGAAGACTTCCAATGGGAAGATCCGCGTGGTCTTTGATGGTTCAGCGCCCACGTCAACCGGAGTGTCGTTGAATCAGTGTCTGCATGCGGGGCCGAAGTTGCATCACGATGTTTGTGATGTTTTGACCAACTTCCGCCGGCACGCTGTCGTCTTTGTGGCCGATATCCGCATGATGTTCAGACAGACCGTGATTCACCCGGAGGATAGACGATACCAGCTCATCCTTTGCGTGAGGATCCCCAGGATCCGATGTTGGCTTACGAGCTGAACACCAACACTTATGGTTTGCTGTCGAGCCCCTTTGTGGCGATCCGTTCGCTTTTGGAGCTCGCAGAGCGCGAACGGCTACGCTATCCCCGGGCATCTGCTCTTATTGAGGGGGGGGCCTTATTTATCGACGATATCTGCACGGGGGCCTCGAGCTTAGATGAGGCTCTCGTCTTACGTGATGAGCTGATTGCGCTCTTGAGGGCTGGTGGCTATGAGTTGCGGAAGTGGCTGTCTAACTCACCGGACCTATTGGCAGATTTGCCTAAGGACCACCAGCAAGAGCCGCTCCTCTTTGAAAATCCGGAGACTCCAGACATGCTGTCTGTTTTGGGAGTCCAGTATCGACCAGTCCCGGATTTGTTCACATATAGATTGGAACTGCCAGACCCAAAGGTCTGGACTAAACGCACGGTGCTGTCCACTGTAGCCCGTACCTTTGATCCGAACGGTTGGCTCAGCCCTGTAGTGATTTCGATGAAGTGCTTCCTACAGGAGCTCTGGGCTGCGGAATTGTCATGGGATGAGCCCCTCTCTGGTAGCCTCCTACGAGAGTGGGTGAGGTTCGTGTCATCCCTACCCGACGTCAATCGGGTTTGTATACCGAGGCAAATGCTGCCTTCGGGAAAGTTTAATGCCTCCCTGCACGGCTTTTGTGACGCGTCCGAAAGCGGATACGCGGCAGCCGTTTACATCCGAACGGTGGATGCAGCAGGCGTTGTCGCCGTACACTTAGTTACGGCCAAGAGTAAGGTCGCCCCCCTTCGGACTAGGCTAACCATTCCGAAGTTGGAGTTGTCCGGCGCCACTCTCTTAGTACGGCTACTCAATCATGTTGCCGACACCTTGGGAAACGGTGTCGACTTGGAGTCGATATTTGCGTGGTCTGACAGCCAGGTCGTCCTTTGTTGGCTGAAGAGTTCAGTCCACACCCTTGAGGTTTTTGTGGCCAACCGGGTCTCACAAATTCAGACTTCAAAGGCCCCGTTGATTTGGCGCCACGTACCGGGCGAATTGAACCCCGCAGATTGTGCCTCCCGCGGCTGCGAGGCGCCTGAGTTAGTGGACCACCACCTATGGTGGAGTCCATCATGGTTGTTACGGCCTGAGCGCTCATGGCCTGCCACCCCGGCTGTGGCCAGAGTCCCAGACCTAGGCATGCGTGTTCACGCCGTGGAGACGGTGGCGGCTCCGCAGATGGAGTTTTTGTTAGACCGCTACAGTTCTCTTGATAAGTTGCTCGGCGTGACTGCTTGGATGAGGCGCTTTGTGCGAAATTGTCGCCAGCCTCAGGAGAAATCGTTGTCTCCGGTCCTCGCCCCACAAGAGCGGCAAGACGCTCTGTTGCATTGGTTGCGAGTGACGCAACAGCGAGAGTTTGAACCGGAGCTGAAAGCCCTGCGCTCAAGTAAGTCCAAGTTGAAGGGACCCTTGGTGCGGTTGAATCCCTTCTTGGACAGTACCGGATTGCTGCGTGTCGGAGGTAGGCTCAGACATGCCAACCTGCCGTACGGATCACGCCACCCTTTGTTGCTCCCCAAGGATGGACCGTTAGTTAGACTGTTGATTACAGACCGACATGTAAAGAATGCTCATGCCGGTTGTAATGCTTTGACCGCGCTCCTCCAACGAGAGTTCTGGATTTTGTCAGCGCGGAGAATAATCCGATCCGTTATTTTTCGTTGTCTCCCGTGTTATCGTTTGCGCGCCGATACGATGCAGCCCCAGATGGGTGATTTGCCTGCCGATCGAGTGAACGAATCGATGCCCTTCTCAGGAGTTGGAACGGATTTTGCGGGGCCATTTACCGTTAAGACATCGCGGCTTCGTAATGCTAGAACGGAAAAGGCTTACTTGTGTGTATTTGTTTGTTTGGCCACTAAACCGGTCCACCTGGAGGTGGTTAGTGCCCTCACCACAGAAGCCTTTGTAGCCACGTTGAATCGTTTTGTGTCTCGCCGCGGAATGCCGTCGTTAATAAGGTCCGATTGTGGAACCAATTTCAAGGGCACCGATAGGTATTTAAAGGAAGTTTGTGAATTTTTGGATAGGAATAATTTTGAGATCGGATCCACACTCTCTCGCAGAGGGGTACGATGGCAGTACTCCCCGCCATCCTGCCCCCACTGGGGAGGGATTTTTGAAGCAACTGTAAAGGCCGCTAAAACTCACCTTCGTCGCGTTATTGGGGAGACGGTCCTCACGTTTGAGGAACTCGCGACCGTATTTTGTAAGGTTGAGGCGGTCCTCAACTCGCGTCCGTTGTGTCCGTTGTCTTCGGACGCGAATGATTTAGAAGCCCTTACGCCGGGCCATTTTTTGATTGGCAGACCGCTTAACGCCTTGCCGGAATATCCTTATTCCGAAGTGCCCTCCGGACGGCTCTCGCGATTTGAATTGCTCCAGCAGCTTACGCAGAGTTTTTGGCGCCGTTGGCATCTGGAGTATTTGCACATTTTGCAGCAACGCGTTAAGTGGTCGGATAGGACGACCCCACCCAAGACCGGAGATCTCGTGTTGGTAAAGGATCCAAACCTGCCGCCCCTCCGCTGGCGTTTAGGACGCATTGTTCAGCTTCATCCGGGGTCGGATGGTGTGCCCAGGTTTGCCGAGGTCCTGGTGGGGGACTCTGTTTTGAAGCGAGCGATCGCTACCCTCTCTCGCCTGCCCTTAGATTGAGTTGGCGGACAGTTTGCTACTGTCCGGGACGGGGGGATGTTCGCGCCGCGCTGCGAGCAGTCAGTTGTCATTGTCAATGTCGAGACAATGCGCTCGGCCGGCCCGAGTGTAGGATTCATTCGACCAGTTCGCCGCCAACAGCCGTCCGCGCAACATCGCGCTCAGTTACCTACCCGTATTGTGACCGAGATTGCGAGTTTTTGCACCTACTAGTGCCCGGTCGGGGTACGGACTTGTGACCCGTGTGTGTTCGCTTTGAAAAGCGCCGGGAAAGTTTTAGCTGTCTATTAGGGCATTGTGTAGTTATAAGAGTGTTAGCTATAAGAGTTTCCCATCGGGGTTGGGTGAAGACCTACTTGTCAGGCGCGCGCGCCGGCGAGACAGCGATCAGCCCCCCTGGATTATGAACAGTATCTTCTCGTGAAGGTAGGCCTAGCTTTTAAGTAACTTAATTTTGCATGAGAAACATTCGTTTCAATAAACTGTGGAACACAGTAGATGGTCATCACAATTTGTGCCTGATCAAAATGAATCCAACAAATAAAATTGTCTTTAATTATCACTACATAATATAAAACAAAGTCGCTCTTCGCTTCCGTCTGTGTTTCTAAGCTTTTTATTAATTGACACAAAACAAAAATGATAAATAGTTTCTTCGTAGTGTAAACTTCCAAACATATAGTTTTATTGCTTAAAAAATGTGCTTGTTAAGCCAAACGGCCTATACATCGTGTACAAAGTCCTTTGTCAGCCAACACACCACGTAAAAGGAAATTGTTAAGTGACTTATAAACAGAGTGCAAAAGACGAAAAAATTTGGATACTCAGCAAGAATGAGCATCTCAAAAAGATACCAATATGTCCTCTCAATAAAAAAAAATATAAATTTTCAAACCCGTCTAAAACAAAGCAGTCACGGCAATAGAAACACTAAAGATTTACAGTTACTTGCTTTAAATTTATATTTTGCCAGTCCATTAGCATAAAGAGTCTTAGCAAACGTTAAACATGCCAAGCGAAAAGACGTTGCGCCGAATGAATATCAACATTGATACAAAATTTTCACCTAACGTTTTACAATGTTTAGAGACCAAATTAAAATATTAAAAGACTCAGAAAAATACTGCATTATTTGCGCTGACGAAATTTCATTAAAACGGTACTTATATCATCAAATTAACGAGGATAAGATTTATGTTTTCATGAGATTGACGGGACACAAACTGGAGAACCAGCAACCCAAGCTTTTGTAATCATTGCCAGAGTTATACATTAAAATTGGAAACAACCAATCGCATACTGTTTTTTTGACTCAAAGCAAAAATTACAAAGAACTTAGTGCGTGGTTAGATCATGTTATTTCACAAATTTTAAATATTGGAGTTCATGTAATGTAGCCTTTGTATCAGATCAAGGCTCAAATTTTTTAAATATGGCTAATGAAAGAAATGTGACTGTTGTCACAGTCACAGACTGTAGTAAGCCATACTTTTTATTGAAGGAAAAATAAATACTATATTTTTATAAATAAATAAATACTATATAAATATATATTTAATGCAAACATTATTACTCTTGGTCATATCTGTTTCCCTGAGACTTTCGTTTTAAATACTTTTTGAGCATCAATATTTTTTTTAGCAGAGGTGACATATCAGCCTACTTGGGGTTTCCTATTACCGACGATTCCAATAATCTTCGTTTCTTAGCCTCTGATTTAAAGTCAAGCCGCAACTTCCTTTTCCGGGGTGAATTTTCACTTAAAATATGTGTTTTCTGCACTGCGTGTGACACCTGTGAAGTACTTGTACTTGGAATTTCTGTTGATGTTTGAGATTTGCAAGTACTCTTAGAGGCTATTATCAGTTTGAGTAAATTTTGATGTAAATACGAGTCCCAGATGAGTCTTCTGGCTGCAGTAATAATAGGGTAGGGGCTGCATTTTTCTTAGAAACTCTTTTTGCGCGGTCAGAATTAGGGAAATGAAGTTCGCAAACAAAATAACTAGTATGAAGTGTCTCCACGCTTTTTTGGTTTAAGGCGATACTCGGAAAAATTGTGCAGAAGCGAGATAGCAATGAGAAAACGACGCGCGCGGGATCGAGACCGATTTTGCAGATTAGGCAAAAAAAAAACAAAATCACTTTGTATTAAAAAACTACAGCGATTTTAAAAAATGCTTCTATACGATCCTAAATATTATTGGTGTTCACTAATTAAACCAATTTCCAATAGCGTAAGTAACCCTATTTAAGAATAATCTACAATTTTCGTATTTTTAGAGGTCTTTTCGAAAAGAAAAAGTGTCGAGACAAAATCATAAAATCGTGTTTTTGAAACTATACGAATCTAGATAAAGGTATGAAGAAATATATATCTTATTACCAGATTTGTAACAACTGTAACCGTCCTATAGTTTTAAATCAAAAAGTCCATACTTTTTCCGAGTAGCGCCTTAAGTCCATTCGACCAATTTCTTTAATCCAATACTTGCACCTAATGAAAGTTAAATCAAATCAATAAAAGATCCTCTAATTTCATAGAATTTAATCGTATCATAACATTTATTATTTGGTCAAACAATTCGTATTGGAATATTTGTTTTCTGTTAATATTGAATTTGATATCAATCATCTACGATTCAACTGCATATACGAACGCCACTGCAAGGTTATATCGCACGATCCTCAAATCGAAGTTTGCTTACGAAATATAATGACATCGTTGACTTGGTTACATTCTTGTTGACTGAGTGACTGACAAGACAACCGACAAACGTGTGACGTTTACTCCTCGGTTTACTTTCTCAATGCGGGGGAAATGAATTGGCGGGGGGAGGTGAGTGTCGCTTCTTTACGTTAGTAATATTATAGTATTCTTTGCTTAAAGTTCCCAAAAACGTATGAAGTTCATACCCATAAAGTTACGCGTCAGCCACCCAGGGGGGCTACTAATGACGAGGCGCTATGGTCTCTGACCCTAGCCTGTGCCTCTAGGAACAAATAAAAAAAAAGAATTGTCATTGTCAGTGATTGATTGTCAATTGGAGATCTGTGAAAACCTTTAGGCGGGAGGTTTGATTTATTTTATTATTTTGCGAAAAATCTTTTTTCCAAGTAATTACACGCCAAGTTTTGCATAAGTTCATTTCAAACGTTTAAAAAATGGGCTCCGATAGTGGAGGCACCGATCCCAATCGCGGGAACAAGAAGAGAAAAGCAGGTCCAGTGACCGACTTTTCTGATGATGATGATGAATCCAAACATGTGCCCTACTATAAGAAGAATCACATAAGGAACTACCCGGAAAATTCCCCAGGAACAGTTTTCCCTGTTTATATTCAGAGTGTGAATGACTCAGTCAAGTTTGGTAACAAGGACCCAATATATATCTTAACTAGCGGCCGCCCGCGGTTTCACCCGCGTGGTTCCCGTTCCCGTGGGAATATCGGGATAAAAAGTACATATAAACCTTCCTCTTGAATCACTCTATCTATTAAAAAAAAACGCATCAAAATCCGTTGCGAAGTTTCAAAGATTTAAGCATACAAAGGGACATAGGGAAAGAGAAAGCGACTTTGTTTTATACTATGTAGTGATAACATTTTCAGTCGCTACAATAAGGGAGTAAAGGAAATAAAAAGAGTTAATGCATTGCGGTATGCTATTATATTTGATAATGCGAAGAACGCTAACTCTCTTCTTACTAATTCCTCTTTTTTGGCATCTCATGATATTAGAGCATTCATTCCAGCTTCCACCTCAGAATGCATAGGAGTCATCAAGTTCATTCCAGTTGATCTCAGTTGCAAGCACCTTTTTGATAAACTTATCAGTTCACAGGAGATATTAGCAGTACGACGATTCACTAAGAGGACTCCAGATGGAATTATTCCACTCCAGACAGTATCAGTGACGTTCGCAGGTAATATGCTTCCTGAGCATGTAAACTATGGTCTCTGTATAGTACCTGTAAATGAATATATTAGGCCGGTAATGCAATGCTATAAATGTATGGGTTTTGGTCATACTACCAAATTTTGTAAACGTAACATAGTGTGTTCAATATGTTCAGAACCACATTCTTATAAAGATTGTACAAATCAAGAAAAACCCTTTTGCATTAACTGCAAAGGTGACCATATTGCCGTGGCAAGGACTTGTCCAGTGAAACAAGAAAAATTAATGAAAATAAAAATAAAATAATGAACAAACACACCTTAGGGTCTTATTTTCCTGCACTGAACCTGAACAAGTCCTATGCTAAGGCAACTGGTAAACCTCAGCCAATACAGAACACCAAAACCACTGGAAAAAGTAAAGATACAAATCTTTTTGTTGATATCATTAACAATGAAAAGATACTTACTGCTATAATTGATACATTATTAATGTTTGCAAACAAGGATAACAGCCTTCCTATTAATACCTCTACAATTAAGGAAATGTTTATAAAAAAATTCTCAAATAATGGATAGTAATTCACTTGTAGTTATACAGCACAATATTCAAAGCCTTAAACCTAAAATTCCCTTTCTTCATGAATTATTTAATTCCCTGAAAGTTGATATATGTGTATTAAATGAAACTTGGCTTAAACAAACAGATAGATTGCCAAATACCTGGAAAGGTATTTCTTTCGCGTGTGAGGGTAGTAATATCTCCACATTGATGAAATTAACGCTGACTATACAGCGAGTAAGAAGCATTGGATAAATTCGACGCTTCTCGTAACGACTCCGTAGCTCAGTGGTTAGAGCAGTCGCCCGGAAAGCGAAAGGTCGTGGGTTCGAGTCCCATCGGAGCTGATTGTGAGACGGGTCGATTTTTTCTAAATACTTCATTTTCCATTTTTCAGTAATAAAAATTGCATTGTGAATGCAAAAAACTAAAAATTAAAATAACTTGTCATAGTAATTTCATCTTTAGCGATTGCCAAATACCTGGAAAGGTATTTCTTTCGCGTGTGAGGGTAGTAATATCTCCACATTGATGAAATTAACGCTGACTATACAGCGAGTAAGAAGCATTGGATAAATTCGACGCTTCTCGTAACGACTCCGTAGCTCAGTGGTTAGAGCAGTCGCCCGGAAAGCGAAAGGTCGTGGGTTCGAGTCCCATCGGAGCTGATTGTGAGACGGGTCGATTTTTTCTAAATACTTCATTTTCCATTTTTCAGTAATAAAAATTGCATTGTGAATGCAAAAAACTAAAAATTAAAATAACTTGTCATAGTAATTTCATCTTTAGCGATTGCCAAATACCTGGAAAGGTATTTCTTTCGCGTGTGAGGGTAGTAATATCTCCACATTGATGAAATTAACGCTGACTATACAGCGAGTAAGAAGCATTGGATAAATTCGACGCTTCTCGTAACGACTCCGTAGCTCAGTGGTTAGAGCAGTCGCCCGGAAAGCGAAAGGTCGTGGGTTCGAGTCCCATCGGAGCTGATTGTGAGACGGGTCGATTTTTTCTAAATACTTCATTTTCCATTTTTCAGTAATAAAAATTGCATTGTGAATGCAAAAAACTAAAAATTAAAAAAAACAGATATCATTAATTTTAGAGGTTACAAAATATTTAGAAAAGATTGTGCTAATGGCTATGGTGGTGTTGCCATCTTATGTAGGAATAATATAATATTAGATGTTCAGAAATTGCCGTTCCTAGTACTGAAAAAATACAAATGATAGCTATTAACGTACAAACTTCTACTAATAGTTCTTTAACAATCCTCGGTGTATATTGTCCTCCACGTAGTGGTCGTTTTCCTGTAAATATGATAAAAAACAGTATTCAGTCTTTACCAACCCCTTTGTTAGTGATGGGTGATTTTAACGCCCATCACACAGCATTTGGGTGTTCTACTGATAAGCCTAGAGGTATACAGATTTATGATATGTTGGATGAACTTAATATGTACATATTAAACAATGGGCATACTACGACGCTTCCTCGTCCTAACCAATTGGCATCCGCTATTGATATTGCTTTTGTGTCACCTAACCTTGCACCATCGGCTGAATGGTCTGTTCACACCGTTGATACTCTGGGAAGCTATCATTTTCCTACAATAGTCACATTAGAAATTGATCACGATGTTACTGAAAATTCCGAAGCTAAGGAAAAATTTCTTTATAAAAGGGCAGACTGGTCAGGTTACATGAAAAAATCTCGAACTCTTTTTAACAATATTGATTATGAACAAGACCCTCTTAAAGCTTATAATGAATTTTGCATCTTACTTAACGAATTAAGAAATGAATTTATACCTGTACATAAAGTAAATAATAGTATTGATTGTAACACTCATACATCTAAATTTCATAAGCCAATGCCATGGTGGAATGAATGCTGCAGTGATGCGGTCAAAGAATCAAAACTTGCTCTACATATGTACAGACGCTATCCAACTATAGAAAATTATATACTATATAAAAAATTAGAGGCAGCCAAAAAACTTATAATTAAACAACAGAAATGTCTCAGCTGGCAAAACTTGTGTTCTAACTTTGATAGGAATACGCCAATAAGTAAACTATGGAAATTTGTTAAAATTTTTAATCGAAAAAATACCTCTCCTAAGCATAGAGATGATTCATTCATACCAGATTTTTTCGATAAGATAGCTCCAGATGCAACACATTTAGACTCCGAACATCTTGGTAATATATTTGAATATAATGAAATTAACAATCATCTTAACGCTCCATTTACACAAGCTGAATTCAATTTATCTCTGAATAAAAAGAAAGATACATCAAGTCCTGGACTTGATAATATTCCTTATATTTTAATAAAACGACTTGACTTGGCAGCAAAGTACATTCTTCTCCATATTTTCAATAGTTTATGGGTTAACGGTTTAGTACCAGAGCCATGGAAAGCTATTGCTGTAGTTCCTATTTTGAAATCAGAAAAAGACCCAAGGTTTGCTGATTCTTATCGTCCAATCTCTTTATCCTCTTGTATGGGCAAAATTTTTGAAAACATGTTAAAAACTAGATTAGAATTGTATGCAGAATCTAGATCGATAATACCTAATGATCAATTTGGTTTTCGCAAAGGCCGCAGTACGATTGATAGCATTTTGAAATTTAACGGTGATATTCAGGAAAGTTTTAATCATAACAATTATTTAATTTGTGCTTTTCTAGATGTAAGTGGTGCCTTTGACAACGTAGATTTATCTATTTTAGTAGAAACACTACACAGCTTTAATATTCCCGGTAAAGTCTGTAAATGGATTTTTGATTTCTTCTACTCGCGTTCTGTATATATTAAGTTCAACAACAATTTATTTGGTCCCAAAAATGCATTTAAAGGTGTACCACAAGGAGCAACTCTATCTCCATTGTTATATTTATTATATACGGCTTACATACATAAATTTGTATCGTTCTCTGGATTATCCATGCTACAATATGCAGATGATATTGTGTTGTATACTACAAACAAAACTTTATTACAAGCTGAAATAACTTTAAATGAATCATTAAAGCAATTGTATTTGTATTATAGAGGTCACCTTAAATTAGATATCAATCCCTCTAAAAGTTCTGTCATGATATTTAGTAGAAAAAATGATTATTTTAATTCTGTAAATATTGCATATAATTCTGTAAATATTCAAATTGTAGATGAAAAACGATTTCTTGGAATAATTTTTGATTCCAAACTAAATTTTGCCTCACATGTATATAAAACTGTTGATAAAATGCAAAAGTCTGTAAATATAATGCGGCATCTAGCTAGTGTTACGTGGGGTATGGACCCCAAAATATTGAATGTTCTATACAAAGCAATAGTGAGAAGTCATTATGATTATGGACTCATTGTTTATGGAAAATATATATGCCATTATTTGTATCGCAAACTGGAAGTAATACAAAACAGAGGATTAAGATTAATTACAGGGGCCATGTGTTCCACGCCAATAAATTCTTTAGAAATAGAATCAGGTATTCCTCCCATTTTTGTAAGAATGAAATATTTAATCGAGAAATTTTATATTAAAATTTTAGCTAATAAAATGTATGTAAATATGTATGAAACCAATAATATACTAAAATGTGAACATATAAACGAATTAAAGTTGATATGTAAATACATTGACCATAGTGATAAATGGGATTTGAGTACATTACAGATTCAAACTACTACTCCCAGTGTTTGCTCTAAGCGAATAGCTAATAATGCTGAATTTGTAGAGTATGTAAATAATGAAAAGTCTGGACATCGTAAAATTTATACAGATGGTTCTAAAACTGAAGAAAGTACTAAAGCTGCATATTATGATTCTAGAGCTAAATTTGGAAGATGTTTTATGCTGGATAAGAATGCATCAATATTTACAGCAGAAGCCTATGCCATTTATACCGCTTTGATATATATCAGAGGAATTAGAGACGATAAACAGTTTCTGATAGTAACTGATTCTCTCAGTGTTCTCACTTGTCTGGAGAATATACATGTTTCATACAAGAATAACATTTACATCACTAAAATTAGAGAATTAATGCAAGAGACTGGACAACAAATAAGAATTGAATTTATATGGGTTCCATCGCACTCTGGAATAACAGGCAATGAAACAGTTGACAGATTAATGAAGATTCAGCACCCTAACAATAACATTTCATATCCAATGCCATCGGTTCCCATGACAGATTACTTTACAGTTATAAAGTCCCGAATGTACATCAACTGGAACGAAGATTGGGCAAATACTAAAGAACACAAAGGCGCTTGGTATGCACAAATACAAAGAAGTTTACCTCCCAAACCGTGGTATTTCAAATGGAATTCGCCATCGAGAAAATTTATAACTACTCTGAACAGACTGCGATTTGGTCACGGAAAGTTCCCTGCACACTTAAAACGAATTAAACTTACCACCTCGGACGAATGTGAACACTAGCGTTGCCAAGTGTCCCGATTTTAGCGGGACGTCCCGCGAAACAGCCGGTTTTTACAATGTCCCGCCGGGACAGGTATGTGTCCCGCATTATGATATTTTTCAGTTAGACAAAGAAACAAAACAATCAGAGTAATATTTTACCGAATATACATTTAAATCAATTATTTTGAGTACCTATTTTAATTGTAGTTCGCAGTGTTTTTGTTTTAGCAGTGTGCAGATGTGGACCACGTTGTAGGTAAAAACAATTAACGAAATTGAAAATTTTGAACATTTTAACTAGGTAAGGTTAGTCTCAAATGAATATTAAATGGACAGACGTGCGAAATCGCAGTTTACAAAAACTTATCCGATTGGAGTTAATGTAACATTCAATTTTCAACTATCTTGTAAAATTCTGAGAAGAAAAAAAAACGAACAATTGCTGAAAAAAGCAAAAAGTTAATTGAAATATGACAAACAATATTATTAAAAAAGGAACGTTATCAATAAAAGCAATAATTCATTAAAATAAACTTTAAAATTTTTTATCTTTTTATTTCTTGTTGTCCCGCGGCAAAAAAAAATTGTCCCGATTTTTTTATTCAATTTAAGTACATGTCCCGAATTTCTGAAAAAAATACCTGGCAACCCTAGTGAACACTGTCATTCTGCAATAGCAACTTTGGATCATTTAATTCTTCACTGTCCTGCCTTCTCTATTCAACGACTGCTGCTAGTGGATGGCCTAATGAAGATTTACAAAAATGAAGATATACCCCGCCTCTTGCCATCGCTGCTACAAAAAGAAGAAACATACGAATGCATTTACGATTTCATAGTTTCCACGTTTAACTTTATCTGAACATTTTGTAATACTTTATGTTTGTTAGTTTATGTATAAGTATTCGCACTTATTTATAGTTATTAATATTGTAATAGATAAGTTTTTAGCTAATATAAGAATATGTAATTTTAGATTTGGCTGTATGGCATATGGGTCAGGCCGTAGATTTTGCCACAAATAGCGCAATGGTGACGCAACGTTTTCTACGAGTCGGTCGCACAAAGTGGTGCAAAATGGTAGCGCAAAATTATTAAGGAGCACGTACATTAATGTGATTTTATTTAACAAACATGTACTAACAAGAGGTATTGCATCAAACTAGAAAAAGAAACACGATGTTGGTATGTAAGTATGTTTAATTAATAATTAACAATAATGTACCTATGAGTAATTCTTTTTTATATATTGCGCACAATGAAAAGTTAAACAGGATGACAAAAACTAGTAAGTACCTATGTATGATTTGTTCAATTTACAAAAAAAATACATTTAATTTGTTAGATGGAGGTATTTGGTATTATTCATTATTAATTATATAAATATAATACAACTTTAAAATTTATTTCAACTCTTTTCAATGTTTGAGAGTCCATTACTTTGACTCTAGCAACAACCTGCTTGAAGTATCACTTTTAAAAGGACCTGCCAACCATTTTTTTTTTTTTTTTAATATTTACTTTGTTGCCCGAATGTGGAAAATTTAATAAAGAGTCTTTACAAAATTTGTTTCGTTGTCCGAATTGAGTGTACCTATTGGGACTGGAAGGTTGTCCCAGGTTTTTGGGTTTTTCACCCCACGGAACCGGAATTCCGTTTCCATACATTCCGGCCGAACCTCAGGGTGGATTGTGGAAGGAGGGTAGAGGACGGAGATATTAAAGAAAGAAAGACAGAAAATAGGAAAGACAGGAAAGGAAGGAAGTGATAGATATAAATAGTTAGTGCTGCCAACCATTAGGATGCCAAAAATAATAAAAAAAATAGATCTGTCAATAAATAAAAAGTAACATGGGTTTAAAAGTTAGTATGAAAGTGACGAAATTCCAAAACTTATAAAATACAAAATAAAAAAACTTTGGACCTAGGTAAAATCTTTGAGGCTGGTTAGGTAGCAGACCACCGCACCTACCCCTATTTTCGTATGTTTAACGTTCTGCCGAACACCCTGTACTTATAGAATATTAATAAAATCTAACAAACCAATTAATAGTAATGCTAGTCATGTTTTTTAGCGGAATTACAGCTAAAAGTAATTTCAAAATAATAAAAAACTTGAAAACCTTGTGTGCATGCACTATTATTCAATAGCGTAAAATAAGTGGCGCAATTTCTACGCAACCGGTATCGCAAAGTGACATAAAGACAGTTTTGCGGAACCGAGGCGCAAATGAAATCGATTATAACTCTTAAAATATACTATTTAACAAGGCTAGTTTAACATATACAGATCACACACATCTAATTAAACCATGCGCAACAACAATTATAAGTTTTAATAAAAAACTTACCTTGAAATCTCAGAAAATGCACTCTGCAAAGTAGGTGACACTTTTCACTTTGATCGGAGTTGACACCGAAATGTCAAAAAATATGGTCGTCAACGCTGCATTGACCATAGAATACGATACTTTGGTGATGCCAGCACTCAAACAAAATATTAATAAATGTTTTAAAACCATAAAATGGGTGAAAATGGTTGCGCAATATAAGTAGCGCAAAGAAATGGTTTTTCAAAAAAAAAATCTTATTGCCGAAAATTTATCTTTTTTCTTAGGAAAGACGCAAAGATATTAAAGGAATGGCAACCTTATTATTATTTTATAACGTCAAATCAAACAGCTCATCAATAAGTTAAAAAATGATAATTTTATCGATGTTTAAGCTGTACACCTACCACTGCGGATTCGCGGTTTTTATAAAAAATCCGTCACTTTTGGGAGGGAAATGTCAAATAGTTTTCCAAATATATAAACTTATCCAAATATCTATATCTGCCTTGGTTTGCTATTTCTTAGGAAACACGATGATAAGATTGAGACATTTCTAAGAGTACTATATTTAAAATTATATGAGGCGGAGACTTTTGTACCCTCGAATGTGGCAAAATCTACGGCCTGACCCATATGTCAAGGCCGTTAAAGTAATAAATAAAAAAAAATAAAAAATTGATTGTCAATTGTGTCACAAATTATATAGACTAGAATTGTGTCTGTGTCATATTATGTTATATTCAAGGAATTTATAATACAACAGGAAGGTGCACTGCTGCTAAAAAACGGTCCTAATGAGATAGTAATAACGAGGTCAGTTTATCTCACTCCATCCCATTACGGCGGCCACGAACATGCGCGACGGGCGGCGGGCGGCGACGAGCGAATTGCGAACTTGACACAACGAAGACGGAAAACGTCAGAAAACGTCATTCGGCTTGTAATGTTGCTACTTTAACATTCTGAAATCTATCATTCAAATTCTTTTCTAGGATAAGCCATAAAAAACTTAAACGACCTGATACATTTTTATGCTTAATACGGTAATACCTAAATTAATATGCGATGTTTTCTATTGACTAAAAGTAATACGAAGCGGAAATTTTACGAAATTTAATTTTTATAACGAAAGTTGTGAACCATAAATCTACTAAACCTGTTATTTAAGAGTGCTGGCAATTTCAGAGAAAGGGACACCCTCACCTCGTTCTTGCGGTCTCAGCTGGACCGTTGACATTTTGTATTGAAATATAAACCTTATCTCTTAATATTAAAGTGTATTTTTAAATACACAAAAATACGGAGTGCACCTTCCTGTTGTACGTAGTACTTATAAATTCCTTGGTTATGTTATATTTGTTATATTTCTGAACGCGTCCTGTCCTGTCAAACCTATATAATTTGTGTGTCAAACTGACTTTTACTTCTGTCAGATTTACCGCGTTGTGTGAGCAATATTGATGTGTCTTTTTATTACGTATTTGTCTGCTTATAATAAATAATAAGTGCTGAATGAATAGTTTGATTTAACTACAAGATCCTACGCTCCAAACCAGAATATTGGCGACGATCGAATCTACGCAGGAAAATGCCAGACGACGAAAACAACAAAGGGGCCACTGGCGGCGGCCTCACAGCACCGACAAGCTTACCGGCTAACTTCATTGAGTTTTATGACGCAAAGAACAAATTCAAGCGTTGGGTTCAGAGATTTGAAAGTGCTCTTTCGATTTACGGAGTGACTAACGCCGCTACGAAGAATGCTTACTTCTTACATTACATAGGTGCGGATTTGTACGAAACACTTTGCGACTTAATTTCGCCTAACAAACCTGAGCAGTCTACTTATGAAACGAACGTTTCAACACTGGAAACGCACCTGGATCCAACTCCCCTCGAGATTGCAGAATATTTTAAATTTCATCATAGGCACCAAATGGAGGGTGAATCTGTAAAGGACTACATGGCTATACTGAGGAAGATGGCTACAACGTGCAATTTCGGAACATTTTTGACCACGGCTTTAAGGAACCAATTAGTTTGTGGAATAAGATCTCAAAGAATAAAAGACAGATTATTGGAAGTGCGTGGCCTAACATTAGAAAAAGCACTAGAAATTGCAGCAGGTATGGAAAGTGCATCGGCGGAAGGCGTTCACACTAAAGAAATACAGGCCATACAAACTACTTTCAAGAAGAAAACTAGTGCGCCAGTGAAGTTATCGAACCCAGGACAGAGGTTGATTGAATGCTATCGGTGTGGCGGAGAACACTATGCCAACAAGTGCGGGATGAGGAACGTCACATGTAATTTTTGCCGAAAAACAGGTCATATCAAACGTATGTGCCTAAGAATGAAGAAAGTGAATGCTGTGGAAACAGGGGAGGTTTCAGACGAGAACAATGAAGAGGTAATCTATGTAAACAACTGTGGCATAGGTTCTACAGAGAAATTTTGGATTAAGACAAATATCAATGATGCAGAGGTAAAAATGGAATTTGATAGTGGCTCGGCGGTGTCAATAGTTAATGAAAAGGATTTAAAAAAAATCACTACAGACAAAAACATAATAGTGCCAACTAAAGTGAAATTATGTACTTATTCGAACCAATTTTTAAATGTTTTAGGTGTCGCCGATGTCACAGCAACCATTGGTCAGGAAACCCAGAGAGTAAAGTTATATGTAATAATTGGGCATCAGCATCCCCTCCTGGGGAGGGAGTGGATTAACAAGTTTGATTGTTTTAAGATCTTCAGGGATACTTTCACACATGTAAACCAGGTGTCTTCAGGTAATGTTCCGCATGCATCTCACTTACATACACTTTTCGCGAGGTACAGCGCCTTGTTTGATGGCAAAAATGTTGGGGAAGTAAAAGGGGAACCCGTTGCTTTGCATGTTAAACCTGATGCCAAACCAGTATTTTTTCGTGCTAGACCAGTACCTTTTGCACTTAAAGAACGGGTAGAACAGGAGATTGACCATTTAGTACGAGATGGAGTTTTAGTTAAAGTTGACTATAGTGAATGGGCAACTCCCATTGTACCCGTGGTAAAGCCTTGCGGAAAAATAAGGATTTGTAGTGACTACAAAATATCATTGAATCAAAACTTAATGGTTGATGAACACCCCTTGCCTACTTCGGAAGAGTTGTTCAATGGCTTAGCAGGCGGTGACAAATATTCAAAAATTGACTTGCGTAATGCTTACCTAAACTGGAAAGTAAGAGATGAGGATCAGAGTTTGTTAACGCTGAATACACATAAAGGACTATATAAATGTACACGTTTAATGTTTGGACTTAACTGCGCTCCTGCTAAGTGGCAGAGAAAAATAGAAAGCATACTAAGAGGCATACCAGGGGTACATTGCTTTATTGATGATATCCGGGTTACTGCTCCAAATGATGCTGAACATATTAACAGATTAGATCAGGTTTTTGCTAGGCTGTCTGAATATGGCTTAAAAATTAATTTACAAAAATCCGAATTCATGAAAGACCAGATTGAGTACTGTGGGTACAAAATAAGTAGAGAGGGCATACATAAAGTTGATAGTAAAGTAAAAGCGGTTGTAGGGGCTCTTAATCCTACTAATGTGTCAGAGTTACAAGCGCTACTCGGGCTTGTTAACTACTATGGAAGGTTCCTGCCTAATCTCAGTGATACTTTGGAGCCTTTGCATGCGCTACTGCGAAAGGGAACTGTGTGGAACTGGTCTGCAAAATGTGATAAAGCTTTACAAACAATAAAAGAACAAATGCTGTCAGATACGGTTTTGGCTCATTACTCACCTGATTTACCTGTCATCTTAGCTGTTGATGCTTCTCCAACTGGGGTAGGTGCTGTGCTGTCACACGTTATGCCTGATGGGACTGAACGCCCTATACATTATGCTTCACAGACATTGAATGCATCCCAACGTAAATGGGCACAAATTGACAAAGAAGCTTTTGCCATTGTCTTTGGAGTGAAACGGTTCTTTCAGTATCTGTATGGCAGGAAGTTTATTCTTTACACTGACCATAAACCTTTAGTGCAAATTTTTTCTCCTTCAAAAGCCTTGCCACATCTGTCAGCTGCACGCATGCAACATTACGCAATTTTTCTACAAGGTTTTCAGTATGACATCAAATACAAAACCTCCAAAGACAATGCCAATGCAGATGCATTCTCACGTCTACCGATTGCAGAAGAATCAACTTCAGTAGAAGAGTCAGATGTATTTTTAATTGCAATGATTGGGGTCCTGCCAGTCACGGTAAAAGATATTGCTGCTGCAACGGAAAATGATGAGTCATTGAAGCCATTAATTACAGGAATATTAAATGGAAAGAAAGTTGCACACAATGACAGATTTGGAATAGACCAGACGGAATTTTCAATGCTTGAAAATTGTCTAATGAGAGGATCACGGGTCGTTGTACCTACTTGTCTGAGAAGTACCATTTTAAAAGACTTGCACTTGTTAGATTTTAAGGAGAAAGTATGGAAATATGACTATTCTGATAAAAGCTGTAAACTGTTCAATTAACTAGGAATAAAACCATAAAGCTTATATTTCAATAAGGCCAGAATCAAGTAAAACACAAATAAAAAATTAAAAGCATTTTATTATTTTGATTCGTCCTCAATTTTTTACCTACCACCCGTTAAGGACATCTTTTAGCTGATAAGAAAAACGGGCGAAAAAAACTCACCAGCGTTATCAGAAACAACGACATTTACAAAATAATTATGTCGTTTTTGGACAAACAACACATTTTATCGTAATCAACATTTACAACCACATTACTTTTCATGATAAAAGATTAAACAACATTTAGGAATAACATCAAGCATTTGCTATAAACTGTTACTTCATATTATTTCCGTACTCACATCATTTATACAAAACCACTAAGGACAACATTAATTTAATATTATCAAGTAATAAACAAGTATATCCCTTTAAAAAAAGAATAACTTCCGCAACATCTACCAGACAATACATTGGCATTGGATAGCAAAGAAAAACAGTAACAGAGAAATATAAAATTACAGGGGGGTATACTTAACTCAACAGTGCTGCTGACGACTCGAACCACAAGACTGTTCGTTTTACCGCCAAGCTAGCTTTTATATCTTTATTGAAAATTCCTTAAAAAACATTAACAAGGATGATACTTTTATTAAACCATTTTTAAAACCTTTTGAAACTTATGAGAATGATTCTCCACTATCTATTATCAAGAAACACATCGTAAATTGTAAGAAATATCAGTTTTAAATTCTCATCTTGTTTGGAAACAAGTAATGTTACAGTCCGACATAAATATTCTTAACATTTATCAACCTTTAAATATTTATCATAGCCAAATGATTTGAAAACCACTCGAAAATAGCTAACATATTATTTTATTAATAACAAACAATAATGATAAGATAAATTCTTCAAAAATAACAATAATTAGTAACAGTATCAGTTTTAATTCCACTTCCTGTTCTTAAGAAGGAACGTTTAGTTAAGCATTTACCATCTTATTGATTTTATCACAGCCAAATGCTGTAAAAATCTGTCGAAAATATCAAAGTTTGTATTTGATAACTAATAAAATATTATCATATGGCAATTCACTCAAAAATGTCAATATTATAACTTGACTTATTCCCTAAAGTAACACGGCCATACTGACCGAACTTCGTCCCCGAAGTTCCCACTCAATACCATTAATTTTATCTTACTTTTTACACCAGATATTTTATAAGTGATCTGTTTCATATATAGGTACATATATATTGCATTTGGTTGTAATCTATACATATAGGTACCTAATAAAACAGTAACCAAACTAAATCTGTATATGTTATATTTTCAAGAAATAATTACTGCTACCCATTGTAAGTATACAAGATATAGACCTCAAAACGATAAAAAAGTCATAGAGTGTCTTGTTTCCGTGTCATTTGGTGATAAAATACAAAGTTATACATGTAGTTTACTATACTATACTTTTCATTTAAGTAGGTATATAATTTTATATTGTGTAGGTATCATTTATGTAATATGTAAGTATATGTATTAATTTTTTTCTTAGTAATCCAATGATATCATTTTATATTGTGTATGTATAATTTATGTATTTTGGGTAAGAAAGTATGTTGTAAGTATGTATTGTGAAAGCAAAAAGGTAAAAATTTAACTAAGTAAGTATGTATTATAAGTATATTTCTTGTATGTTTTGTATGACTTATGTTTATTATCTTCGTATCGATCATTCCTCTTTACACCCCGCTTTACAGTAAGTTGTCTGGAAGAGAGCGCTCTGAGCGTTAAGACCGCCTTTGTAACACTAGTTTTGAAATTTATTTTTAAGTACCTATGTGATGTTTTGTGTTATTGTGGTGTAATAATAAAGTGTTAGGTAATAAATAAATAAAATATACACACATAATAGTTGATGTATTTTTTTTGATAACTGCGATATATTTTGGTTGAAATAAATACATAAATAAGATTTTCACTACACTGGTCAAGAGCTTCGTTGGCGTCAAACCCCATCACCCGCTGCACGTGAAGCCAGGTAAGCGACCGCTCATGGCCAACAGCGTTTTATCTCATCATCATTTTATCTCATTTTTTTTCTCATCTTATTTCATTTCAACATCACTCAAAAACAACAAATCAAATACAATCTTAGTCAACATACCTACTGCCACCCCTGGGCAATTGTCTCAATAATCACATATAGTCAACAAGTCAACTGCCACACCTGGGTAGTCAACTTAATAATCACTTGTTCAATAAAATCATCGTGACAGTGGTCATGGTCAAGTGTCTCAAATTAGACAAATGGCCCACCAGCATCATTTTTAAAATTACGATCAAATTTAATGTCAAATACCAAATATACATAGTTGTTTCCTCTTCTTATGTGTGACTCAAATATGTTTGGCAGCAGTGCTTTCAAAAACTCCCCTAAGGTAAACGGTCATTTGGAAAAAAAACGTAGTTTCATACAAGATTTTAGTTTAAACCATAACAATTAAACAAACGATCTTGGCTAGCAACACCATAAAACGTTTTCTGTCAAACTACACTGCGCTTACGATTAATTACTCAAGTGGTTCCAATATCGAGATGAAAACCCTATATTCTATAACTCTTTGGTATCCTTTATGCAAAATTTCGTCCAAATCTTTCAGCCGTAAGCAACAATTTGTTTTTTATTTTTTTTATTATTTTACCTGAATTCTATTTACTTCTAACTTTATCGAAACTTTCTTAGTAATACAATTGTCAACTTGAAATATTCGTAGTTCCCGTCTGCCTGTAAATCGACGTTTTGAATTAAATCTATCAATTCTGAGAAATTTCTCGTATTCTAGTATGAGAGAAAAAAAACCAAGTAAACTTTTGTATGGTTATGGTTACCAATTTCAATATTTTCACAATCCGCTTGGCCATACTGATATTGCTGTATATCTTACATTTGACACTGGAACTACATATCACTATTCGACTATAAGATTCCTACATATTTTGATACGTATTTGAGGTAATCATATATATTACCAATATTTCTGTAAATATAAAAAACCGATTTTATTTGAAATGAAAAATGCGAATTTTCCTCTAATGGCAAGCAAGGAAGAACCAAACGAATAAATATCTTAATCATTAACTGAAATTACTTTCTGTGTCGTTAAAACGGTAAGAGATTTCAATATATAAAAGGTAGTAAATGTATCCGATTCTAAATAACTCTTATTTTATTGTCCATTAAAATAAAGTGATGTTTAGCATCTTAAAGAAATGTGCGATATCATCTGCTGTTCAAACTCATAAAACTGAACTAATTTGCCATTACTTAGATAAATAAAAAGTGTAGGAAAAATATTTTTTCCGGATTTGTGAACCTAATATACCTATTACTTTCCCATGTGGCTGTTTTTTTATCATAAAAAGACCTTAGTATTTATGATTATGACTAACATTAGACTGATAGTAGTAAAGAGTAATGAAGCAAAACGTTTCTCAAATTGCAGTGGTAAAAAAAAATTGTATCTCGCATCACTCGATTTATCAATCAAGGGTCAAGAGTAGTCAAGACAAGACTGAAAATAGTTTTGGCGACTACTAGGTCCTACTACTACTACCTAACTTGAAAGAACCATTGCAACATAATCTAATTCAACTACTGTTCTTTTTAACCTAAAATATGGATAACATTCGGACGAGGAGTCCGAGTAGATAACGTCTTTCGATTAATTAATCAAAATGGTATTTACTCCCAGTAACACAGATTGACTATCATTTTCTCAAAAGAAACTTGGAAAGTCGAAATTTTAAAAGTAAGTAAGTTATATAGAACTATACCAACACACTTATTCGAAGAGATAAATCTGTATAAGTTTTCCAAAATCTTCTTGATTATAGCTAAAATGTTAGGAAGGTATTAGGTAGCCAGTACCTAGCCAGTTTTTTTTTTTTTTTTTAGAATAGCAATATATTCCATAGCTTGTGCTACCGGTTTGGAATTCAGCTCCAGTTGTATTAAATATAATCCATACATATATCCAATAAATATCATGAAAAATAGATTCTTGATACTCAATTGTAGCAAAATCTAATTCAATACACATGGTTTTGTAGGTACTAATAATTTTCGTTAATACGTGGTTTGATATACTAAGAAGTCTTTAATTTGTAGCTTAAGATATTGATACATTATGTAAATAAAGAATATCGATTCTGAAAAACAGCTTATTGAAGAAAGAATTATGATTATGACATTTATGACACAAATAGAATGAGAAAACAAAATCTCAGTTAGCTTTTTAACGATTTTAAGCGACAGATTGATGATTATAAAACTGAATACATTCTAGGCACTGCAAAGATAATTTTATTTCTTAAACGAACTTAGCCTTTCTGAATCTAAAGCGGGTAAAACTATCTCGTACAAGCTTTTCGCTCGCAGCTCTGCCCGTGTGAGCTAGACGATGTTTTCCCGTGGCAAAGGTATATTTTCTAGAGGTAAAAAGTCTTTTGCTATTCTAGAGCATAATTTATATCTCTGTCCAATGTCATCCATATTTGTTCAGCTGTTTAACCGTGATTGAGTATCAAAACAATCACACACAACAACACACTTAAACTTTACTATGGCTGAGGTGAGGTGTCATTACATACCTGTACGTACCTACATAATATGTATCATTCACATTACAATAGACCAGGCATTATTTTATAGGATAATCCAAACAAAAACACATGGTTAATCGATATCGCAGTACCAAATATAGGTACACAATATCACAAAAACTATCGCATAAAAAGTCCACAAATACACTGACCCAGAGACAGGAGAATGTATCCATAGTTTCAATCACTCTGACGAATTACTAAACTGTCAACAACGGACGTACCAAAACATTCAGTCAATATTAAACTACCTCCTACATGGTCTCGCACCATCCACGTACATAAAATTGCAAAAAACCGCCACAATTGTAAGAATGGTTATGGATGCCCCCGAAGAAACAATAAATTTTTCACCCACTAACGAATTAAGTAAATCCATAAAACTTTGATTATTTAAAAAACCCTTTAACGCACAGTCCCACAAAAGCGGAACATACTATGTATTTTATAAGTGAGAAACGCAAAAATAATAATAATATTCAATTTTTAATTGGTACATTACATACTATTCTATCGGCCAAGTTTGTCAGAATAAAATCTTACTGTCACTTAATAACAGTTAAATCTTTATTAATGAAGATGTATTTATCTTTATTATTGTTAATGACTTAAATCATGGTAAAATCTTTTATAGACTTTCACAGTGGAAATCTTTCATAGTATTTATAGGTTTATAGTACCTACTAAGGC
The DNA here is from genome assembly GCA_949710035.1 of Crambus lathoniellus. NCBI lineage: Eukaryota > Metazoa > Arthropoda > Insecta > Lepidoptera > Crambidae > Crambus > Crambus lathoniellus. The sequence continues at coordinate 33,324,102 of OX453302.1, read as the reverse complement.
TAGTAGTTAAACAAAGAATGACACTTTTTTCTAATGATACCCTCAATTCGTACCGAAGTTTTAAATAAATACAGATCCCCAAAGGGCTTTACTGGCTTTACTGACCAACGAAATGCTGCTCCAAATTCCTTGGCCAAGTTTCGATAATCTTGCACCAGGAACCAGTCCAGTCACCGGGTTGGACAGAAGAACGACATCGTCACCTTGACACGATGGATGACCCGTAATTTGAGGTGGCAGCATTGCAGCGCCACCTTGTCACGATGGATGTCCCGTAGTTCGAAGCGTAGTAGATTAGCCAGATCAGCAGCATCCATCCATAGAACATAAAAAATATATTATGAATTGGTCGTGGGCTTAGTTAGCACTTCTGATGTTAGATTTTAAGGAGAAAGTATGGAAATATGACTATTCTGATAAAAGCTGTAAACTGTTCAATTAACTAGGAATAAAACCATAAAGCTTATATTTCAATAAGGCCAGAATCAAGTAAAACACAAATAAAAAATTAAAAGCATTTTATTATTTTGATTCGTCCTCAATTTTTTACCTACCACCCGTTAAGGACATCTTTTAGCTGATAAGAAAAACGGGCGAAAAAAACTCACCAGCGTTATCAGAAACAACGACATTTACAAAATAATTATGTCGTTTTTGGACAAACAACACATTTTATCGTAATCAACATTTACAACCACATTACTTTTCATGATAAAAGATTAAACAACATTTAGGAATAACATCAAGCATTTGCTATAAACTGTTACTTCATATTATTTCCGTACTCACATCATTTATACAAAACCACTAAGGACAACATTAATTTAATATTATCAAGTAATAAACAAGTATATCCCTTTAAAAAAAGAATAACTTCCGCAACATCTACCAGACAATACATTGGCATTGGATAGCAAAGAAAAACAGTAACAGAGAAATATAAAATTACAGGGGGGTATACTTAACTCAACAGTGCTGCTGACGACTCGAACCACAAGACTGTTCGTTTTACCGCCAAGCTAGCTTTTATATCTTTATTGAAAATTCCTTAAAAAACATTAACAAGGATGATACTTTTATTAAACCATTTTTAAAACCTTTTGAAACTTATGAGAATGATTCTCCACTATCTATTATCAAGAAACACATCGTAAATTGTAAGAAATATCAGTTTTAAATTCTCATCTTGTTTGGAAACAAGTAATGTTACAGTCCGACATAAATATTCTTAACATTTATCAACCTTTAAATATTTATCATAGCCAAATGATTTGAAAACCACTCGAAAATAGCTAACATATTATTTTATTAATAACAAACAATAATGATAAGATAAATTCTTCAAAAATAACAATAATTAGTAACAGTATCAGTTTTAATTCCACTTCCTGTTCTTAAGAAGGAACGTTTAGTTAAGCATTTACCATCTTATTGATTTTATCACAGCCAAATGCTGTAAAAATCTGTCGAAAATATCAAAGTTTGTATTTGATAACTAATAAAATATTATCATATGGCAATTCACTCAAAAATGTCAATATTATAACTTGACTTATTCCCTAAAGTAACACACTCTTGCCATTTTGGTATGAACCGAATGCTTGCTTTAGCACGAAGCTACTGTTGGTGGCCAGGAATTGATAAAGATATAAAAGATTTAGCAAAAAATTGTTTAGAATGTGCTCTACATCTTAACTCGCCACCATCAGTAGCTCAAAAACATACATGGGAATACCCATCCAAACCTTTTGAAAGGGTTCACATAGATTTTGCAGGGAAATTTCAAAATGTGTATTTCCTGCTCTTAATTGATGCATTTACAAAGTGGCCTGAAATTCACATTTTACAACAGAATTGACACTGACTCTACTATTGAAGTTTTAGACAAAGTGTTCACTACGTTTGGCTATCCACAAATTCTGAATAGTGATAATGGAGCACAATTTGTTAACCCTAAATTTGCAGAATATTTAAAAAGAAATGGCATCACACATACACGTTCAGCCCCATACAATCCTGCTACAAATGGACAGGTAGAGAGATATGTCCAAACCTTCAAAAATAAATTACGTTGCTTACAAACAAACAAATCAGATTTACAGACAAAATTAAATGAGATACTATTTCAATATCGTATCACTCCTCACCCTGCTACTGGTCAATCTCCTGCGGAAATGGTTTTTACCTACCAACCAAAATCGCGATTATCTTTACTATGTCCTACCAAAGGTAAAGAACAAAACGATTCAAATGATGACGCTGTACGGCCGCGAGAGGCTGTGGGGGGGACACGCGTGCGGAAATTACTGCCTGGTGAAAGAGTGGTTGCTCGAAATTACTCTGGGGAGGAAAAATGGAAGTTAGGTAAGGTTGAAAGAGTACTTGGCACATTGCATTATCTAATAAGATTGGACAATGGCTTGCTGTGGCGCCGACACATCGATCAACTTCGTAGTGTTGGAAATAATACTCCTGTTTTAAACCACGACTTAAACTATGACTTAGACAATGAGCTCCAAAATCTAAGCCCTCATTCAATGATAATGATACCTTCTTCTCCTCCAAGTGGTTCATCTACATCAATGATACCCTGTTCTCCTACAAGTTGTTCAGCTATGCCGCTGGATGAGACAGGAGGAAGTTCACAAAATAATGATGTATCATCACCACTTGTATCTGAACCTTCTGTTGCACATGTACCTAGCAATGATTCCCTTACACCTATACTACGTAGGAGTAAGAGAATACCGAGACCAGTTGTGCGACTTAATTTGTAATTTAAATTTATTAATAACATTTCAGCGTTTCTATGCTTGATTTAGTTTTGATTTTTAATCAACTCTTTGTGTTAACTTGTTCGATTGTTTATTATGTTTAAAACTCCGTTATCTTGTTGGATAGTTTAAACACTCTGTGTTAACTTGTAGGGTTATATCCACGTCATTATTATATTCTTATTTATGTAAACTTTTAAGAACATTTGAATTACTTTTTCTAGTGAGGGAGGAACTGTTATATTTGTTATATTTCTGAACGCGTCCTGTCCTGTCAAACCTATATAATTTGTGTGTCAAACTGACTTTTACTTCTGTCAGATTTACCGCGTTGTGTGAGCAATATTGATGTGTCTTTTTATTACGTATTTGTCTGCTTATAATAAATAATAAGTGCTGAATGAATAGTTTGATTTAACTGCAAGATCCTACGCTCCAAACCAGAATAGGTTATATTACAAAGAAAAGACAAGAACTCAAGATTTGGCTCCTAGCCTTTTATCTTACCAAGACAAGTTTAGACCGAGATTTGACGAACAATATAAATTCAAAAAAAATAATACTAAAGACCTGGCAGTATGGCATGATGTCTTCGCCTGTCCACAAAAAAAAGGACGAATTTTTACTACTACTACTACTACTGTGTCTGTGTCAATTGGTGTCAATCAACACAATAAAAACAAATTTTTCGTTTTAGGTTATGTTAGTTTAATTAAATTAATTTTAAAGTGTTTGTTTCATAAATTCATAAAGAATAATAATAATAATAATAATCCTTATTGATTATTACAAGGAAACTAATATATAATGTCTCTTGAATATGTTTGTGAATTAGACACAGTCGCGGAAACTACTCTTCAAGTTTATCTTCTTCGAAATGTGAAGAATGTGGAGAATATCAGAAACAATATTATTTCGGGGGCCTGGAAATGCGTTATTGTTAAGGCCAGCCTAATATTGGATCCATTTCAAATAGTAGTGGCTGCAAACCGCGCCGCCGTCGCCGAACAGCAAGGAGCACTAGTCACCAGAACAGTGTATGCAGAAACTCTCTATAATTTGTCTCTAACCAAAAATATTACACAAAGCCTTAGCAAATTTGGGATTGAAAACGATAGTGATCTTTTAGTATGTTTCTTCAAAAGTCCTGATAAGGATTGCAGTGAAGATATTCTCTCCAAAATTAATGGGGATATTTGTCCAATAAGTGAACTGAAAGATGTTACAGACATTAAACAAATAAAAAAACTGTATAAATTAAATGATTTAAAATGTAATACAGACCTTCTTGATATTATTGTAAGCAGAATGGTAACAAAGAATTTTGTTTCTTATTAATTACAAGAATATTTATTATTATGTTTCTTTTATTGATGAATGAATTTCAACAGATGTGACTGTTAGGGTGCCTGTTCATTGATGCAGAGCGAGCTGGCGGAGTGGAGCCAGTGTTGCGGAGAGGAGTTAGGGACTGTGTCTGTCCATTGATGCCCACTCCGCCGCCTCACTCAGCTTTTGAAAATGTATGAATTTTAAAACTAGCTCACAAACCCCTGTCCTCTGGAGCAGAGGTTTTATTCAAACCTATTGGTTAAATGAAGTATTTTGAAAAAATCTACCTGTCTCACAACTTCACCTTTTCAAAATACTTCATTTTCCATTTTTCAATATAAATTAATAAAATTGCTTTGTGAATGCAAAATAGTTAAAATTTAAATAACTATTAGTATTTATATATATTGTGCTATTGGTTAAAATTTCTCTGCTCTGCTAGCCTGCTCCGGTTCAATGGACAGGCAGCCATAAGCTTGGACCACATCTATCAGCTCAGCTCAGCACCAAATAGCACTTTTTTCGCCTGTGCTACCGCGTGCTGCCGCATGCGGACGCGCGCTGTCGCCGCCAAAACAAAAGGGAATCGCGTAACGCGCGAAAACATGTCAGCATTCTGCAGCATGGGGTAGCATCACATGAGTAAATAATCTGGATAGAATGCTGCCGCGTTCTTTCGACATTGATCAAGTTGCTGGGTCACAAAGTGACAAGTAACGACAAGCAGCTTATGTACAAAATTATCTTCATTCCCGAAACTTAATATGGATGAATAAAAAATCTAAAGTAGGTACTGAATTGATAAGAATAATTTTATGAACACAACATTATATTACTCATATTACCTATGTCACAGCCTTCTCTATTGTCTTCTATGTACTAGGATAAATATATTTCTTTTTTATTCATTTTCAGGATTGTTATTATAAATAACTCATGCAATTAGTGTTGATGTTCGATTATGTGATATCCATGACAATATAGCTAAAATAGTAATAGCTAAAGTAGCTAAAATAAAAACTGAACACTTCGCTGAACAAATAATAAAATCTATTTTAATTTTAATTTATTTATTCATTGAAATAAGAAAAAGTGAACCAATCTACTAAAAGAATTACTCTGACAGGTCGTTTCTTGTATAAATGCTACGACTAAAGATGGGTATGAACAAAAACTGAAGATTAGCTGGGTAACCTTAAAATTGATGAGTAACAAAACGGCTAAACTTAAGTATAGCCGCAGCCCCTTGGCTAAAAATGTAGAGCATATGAAAAGGAAATAAATGTATAGTTTTTACTTTCGTAACTAAAATTATTATTGCATTGCATGCAGCATGCAAGTCTTCTGCCACGGCTCCGGCTCTGCGGGGTTCCGGCGGCGGCAGCGGTCACACGCGTGCTAATCGTCGCAGATGGTTTTCGCTCACCATCGCAACTTCGGCTTGCTGGCGCCAGCCTCAGCCGCGGCAAGGCCACCGGCTCCTCAGCACGCGGGCCGCCCTGTAACGATGTCGCTTCGTACCAGTCATTATGGATGGTTAAAAACTCTATAATGGCTGGAAACTCCATCAAGTTCTACATACTGGCCATTAATTTTATCGAATCCTATCCTGTTATTTCAATTCAAATTCAAAATCTTCGTTTCACGTGCCCTGTTCAGCATTTTTGATTCAGTTATACCAAAACCACCAAGCCGTACAGAGCTCGCGGAGCATTACCAGTTATTATATTGAAATTATTATACCAGTTATCATCAGTTTAAATTGGTTGATTATATTAATAATTAAGTGGAACCCTTGACCCTTGGAAAGGGGTAAGTTTTCATAGTCATACCTACTACTACCTACCTACCTACTTTTGTTATTCATGTATTTTTTTTATCTTGTTGTTACAGTTCTTAATTCTACCCTTACAATAAAACAAATCAAGCCCCTATAAACATCTTTTTTATTCATATCTATTATCTACAAATTGAGTACTGGGCGGTGACTTCCGACGTTCCGGCTAGTGTACCGCTGGCCGACGAGGACGTCCCGTCACAGCACCACTCCTCTGCGGCTCTAAATAACACTAGGGGTAGGGCATACAAGACTGATAGCAGCATAGAAAAAGTGCTGTTCCATGCTGTTAGATGTGGTTGTGGTCCAACCCTTACACTAAGATAAGCGGCATTAACACCTGTTATTCACAAACATTACGTAAGAGGTCTCACAGTGCACTTGCATGAATAATATGCGCGCGAGGCGACGCTGACTTCTCTGTTGATATTCATATTCAATTTTGTATTTAAGGCTATGGCGACATGGTTAATTTTTCAATGACCTCAACGATTTCCGCAAGGATTTCCATTCTGTCTGAGCTGACCCTAACTTTATGCCCTAACAGTTAGCAAGGGATGAATATATTTGTTGCATGTATTTGCATCCCTTTCTAATTGTACCGTGCGTCCGCGCGCACTGTGAGACCTCTAAGTAATGTTTGTGAATATGGGCACAGTCTACTTACTACATACAGTCGTTCATCGGAGGCGTCTAGACAGAGCAATCGTGCGGGGTACGCGGGGCAGGAGGGGAGAGGGTCCTTCCCATCTACCATACAAAATTTTGTTAGCTAGATGGGAGCTTTGCGACAGGGCTTTCGCATTTGATTTCAAATATTGAATTGGAAAAATAATAATTAGTTTCTTTTATATTGGTTTTATGTAGGGGGTTTTTAGGTGTGTTTATTAGGATTTTTGGAATTCAAGATGGCGGCCGCGTTATTTTTTCAGTTTTGTGATATTGGTGTCATGTAAGGGGTTTTTAGGGGTTCTAAGGTCGATTTTGATGTGAGTTTTGGAATCCAAGATGGCGGCTGCACTTTTTTTCAGTTTTGTGATATTGGTGTCATGTAAGGGGTTTTAAGGGGTTCTAAGGTCGATTTTGATGTGAGTTTTGGAATCCAAGATGGCGGCTGCACTTTTTTCAGTTTTGTGATATTGGTGTCATATAAGGGTTTTTAGGGATGCTAAGCTCGATTTTAATGTATGTTTTGGAATCCAAGATGGCGGCCGCGCATTTTTCAGTTTTGTGATATTGGTGTCATGTAAGGGGTTTTTAAGGATGCTAAGCTCGATTTTGATGTGCGTTTTGGAATATAAGATGGCGGCCGCGCTTTTATTCCAGTTTTGTGATATTGGTGTCACGTAAGGGGTTTTTAGGGATGCTAAGCTCGATTTTGATGTGCATTTTGGAATCCAAGATGGCGGTCTTGGATTTTTTATATTTTTAACATTGCGTTGCTGTTTTCTGGTCAAAACTGTACCAAAAACTGCGTTTCTTCAATATCGGCCCAATAACAAAAAAAATTGGCTGCCATCTTTAATTTAGTATATTTTTAACATTGCATTGCTGTTTTCTTGTCCAAATAGTACCAAAAACCAAATTTCATTAAAATCGGCCCACAAACAAAGAAGTTGGCCGCCATCTTAGATTTCTTACATTTTTTAAATTGCTTTACTGTTTTCTTGTCAAAATAGTACCAGAAACCGAGTTTCATCAAAATCGGTCAACAAACAAAAATTTGGGTGCCATCTTTAATTTTTTACATTTTTGACATTGCGTTGCTATTTTCTTGTCAAAATAGTACCAGAAACCGAGTTTCATCAAAATTGGCCCAAAATCTTAAAAGTTGGCCGCCATCTTGGATTTTTAATATTTTTAACATTGCGTTGCTGTTCTCTTGACAAAATAGTACGAAACCGAGTTTCATCAGAATCAGCCCACAAACAAAAAAGTTGGTCGCCATCTTGGATTGTTAAATAATTTTATCTTTGCGTTGCAGTTTTCTTGTCAAAATAGTACTAAAAACTGAGTTTCATCAAAATCGGCCAACTAACAAAAAAGTTGGTCGCCATCTTGGATTTCTAATATTTTTATCATTGCGTTGCTGTTTTATTGTCAAATTAGTACCAGAAACCGAGTTTCATCGAAATCGGCCAAGAAACATAAAAGTTGGCCGCCATCTTGGATTTTTAATTATTTTAACATTGCGTTGCTGTTTTCTTGTCAAAATAGTACTAAAAACCGAGTTTCATTAAAATCGGCCCACAAACAAAAAAGTTGGCCGCCATCATATTATTCCCATAGGATAACGTCTCGTTCTCGTGCAGTCCACGCGGTCGAAACCGCGGGCGGAAGGCTAGTCACAATATAAACCTGTGAACTTCGCCATATCTATATACCTTTTTAGTAAGTTAGTCAAGATTTGTATAAAATGTAACTCCTTTTTTTCGGCGGAGTCTTACAACTATACGCGTGACAACCCTTACAGTTTTACAACTGTCTGGACATCGGCGGCATTTTCGCCAATGTCAAACACGATGACTGACTGTATGTAGTTAGACTGTGATATGGGTGTTAGATTTTATCTCTCGGTGCGCATGCTAGCCCTGCAGAACATTACTGCACTACATGCAGCTGCCTCACATAATATATAAAAATTAAGGGTTTTTTGAAATAAATGTAGATTATAAATTATAACCACTAAAACTGCTCTATTTTATCATATATTTTATTTTAACAACAACAAATATTTATTATGTAAAATGTACATTTAACTTACACAGTATGTAAAAGCAGTAAATCAATTCATACACAAATGCAATATTATATGGTACATAATGTCCAATATACAAATTGCCAAGATTTTTCCATAATCACAACATTGATAACATTGAACATTGTTCTGTTGCCGCTGCCTATTATTTGTTCATAAAATCGGCTCTTTGATTGCGTAATTCATCACTAATGTTATGTTACACTATCGTAATGATAAATGCTCATTGTATTACTTACTCTATGGATATTCCGGCATCTCCGTAAAACGAAAGGAGTACATAACATTATACATCTGTATTCCTCGTGCCCATCTGTCGCCGGTGACTACCCTAACCTACCGTCTGGAACGAACACAAACTTGGTCACTTAATTTATCAACAAAATCCTAAATAAATGGCATCTATAATTTATTTATAAAGTCTTAGGAACTTTCAGTAAACCAGTAATCACAAAACCCATTTGAAATCAAATAAAACTAATTCATTGTACAAAATTCTAAAAACTAACATGGTTTCTTATAAAAATAAAGGACAGCTGTTATTCACATGATACGTTTGGGGAATCTCTTATCTATTAAAATAAGTTACTAACCCACAACAGACGAGTAGCACCTCTTGAACACTTTGCTATATGTGCTACAGTTTAACTTCTGTATACAAGTTTGATATCTCTTATAGTAGGAAACTACTAACATAAGTTGCGGGCTACTGTTAAAATAAATTATCTTATCAACTGCCCTGAGAGAAAAAGGTCCATCCAAGTCGTCAATGAAAATCTTTTTAGAAAGGTCCATCATAATAGTCATCATCATATGAAAATGTAACACAATTGATATTTTAACATAAGCCCATAGCAAAAGTCAAGAGTTACCCACGTGGACAGATTTAGGGCTCCTAATAAATAATAATCTATCGACTCGGTACGGTACGGGGCGGTCGCTAATATCATATTTACATAATAATTACAAAGTTAAAGCATTACATTTTGTGAATAATTAGTAACTTGGGTATTCGGCTACGAAGCGGTAGTTTTTACTGTAGTGTACAGTGCGACAACGTTTTTCTGTTCCGGTGGCCAAGAACTTTAATGTTATTTTGCTGCCAAATCGATGACCAGCCATAGCGCTGCTGCCGGCTGAAGGTCTTAAAAGACGGCCGTTTAAATTGCTTCAAACAGAAGAAAAAAATATAAAGCGCCGATGTCACTGGAACAGAAAAGATTGTCGATCTGTAAGGCTGCCTGTCCACTGAAGCGGAGCTGAGCTGTTTTAACACATTTGACACGAGCGACGGGCAAAGTATAGTCCAACATGCCTGTCTGTTCCGGTGACAGCCGTAACAGAAGAACCACTTGCAATACCAAAGTATCTGTCAATATCTTCGATCAACAATAACAACTAGTTCTAGATACATAGTTGGAGTGATAGATATGGCCGAGCGTCATACGCCCACTGAGAGTATAATATAAGTAGATTATTTTGACAGTGTCAATAATACTAAGGTATTTCAAACTTGGAACGCTTTCTGTCATTCATTTATAATGTAAGATCGCAACATTCGTAACCTTTTAACCTGTAATGTTTGTGTAACTTTTGTAATTTTAAATAATAAATAAATAAACGCCTTTTTTCTCCGTTTAAAAAAAGTCAGTCTGTGCCATATAAAGTTTTCATTTAGTTCGTGAGCCTTCATCTAGTACTATTGTTGATCGAAGGTCAATATGGATTGGCGTATGAAAAATGTTTTAGTTCCAAAGTTTATCACCGGTGCTATATATTATATAGTACATGGAAATCGTACCAAATAAGTGGTGTTGCCTTGCATTAAATGAGGTAGTTCTGTTTTTTTTTTATATGTTAGTAGTGATGAGATAGTAATGACAAATCCAAGTTTTCCACCTCCTCTCCCAGATCCTTCTTCCTTTAGGGCTTAATTCATTTTGCAAACCCTTCTATTACATAATTGTTTACTTACCTCAATAACTTTGAACAGCTGTCTCAGGGACTATTAAGTGTAAGTTGATATTACTAATTGGTCTCATTTTGTTGGCAATTTAATGGACTTTAATAACTAATAATTTTTCTTTTGCCATAAACCCACTACTATGGGTCAAAATGTTGAAAACAAAAAAAACTGTAATACTTCCTTTTTTTGAATTTTTCGCAACTTTTAAATAGCCCCATCTTAAAAACTATTTGACTTACAAGAACCAAATTATTCTCTTTTTATTGCAAATTTAGTCTACTTTAAAGCGTGCATAGTAACTTTTGCCGTAACACAGGTCCTTGGTGGTAAAAATTGACAAAAACTGAAAAAAATCTGAAAATTTATTGGATTTTTAAATATTTAACAATGATCCGGAGGGCTTTCGAGGTGGAAAACTTGGATTTGTCATTACTATCTCATCACTACTAACATAAAAAAAAATCAGAACTACCTCATTTAACGCAAGGCAAAATGTACGATTTCCATGGACTAATATGGAAACGCAGCTCCTCTCCGCTTCAGTGCACGGGCAGCGTAACGTATCGGTACCGACAAGTGAGCCCCTCGGCCGACCTCGGGACTGCGACTAAGGCCGTGGTCTGCGGGACACCGAGTGCAGTCGAATCGGTATAATAGCACCAACAGCCGTCGACCGGCGCCGCGGGCTAGCAGCACTCCAGTACGCGGGCTCCGCCGCACCTGACGACCAAATTATTTGGTAAACAGGGGGTATAAAGGTAAATCGTTACGTTCCCTCAAATATGGTTGAGCGAAGCGATGGCTGGTTCATGCGTCAAGCTCGTGAACGGGTGCCACCAGTGGGATGGGTCTGCTCCTGGCTTCTTGTCTCAAAATATGCAGATTTTTTATGTTTTATTGTTATTAGTTTTATTTTATCGTGGCTTGTAAGGCACTATTTATTATTGACTCTTATGTTCTTAAACTATTCAAAGTTTTATTACCCTTGTTTGGCATTTATATTTATTATTTTATTTGCTACGTTTTTGGTTGGTGTGTATTTTAAAGAAACTACATTTTGAATGTCTATTTCTTAGTTATTGAAAATTATTTACTACTATGATTACCGGGTTTTTTATTTTGTTTTTAATTTAAGATTAATTTGTGATGGAAAGTGACTTTAAGGTCGTCACAGACGGTGAAGATACTATAATATTTTATCTTAACATAGAATATCGCTCGCCATACAATTCAATGGACCATCACACACGCCGAAGATAACATATATTTTCATATTAAGTATCTTAAGATGCCAGGCGATACGGCAAAATATATATTTCGTATGTTAAGATACGGAAATATATATTTTGCATGTTAAGATACTATCTTAACATACGAAATATATATTTTGGATACGAAAAGATGTGTATACAGGTTGTCCCGTTTTCGGTGCTGGGAATAGAGAGAACTAGCGGCCCGCCCCGGCTTCGCACGGGTGGACATTTATTTTTTAAACATTTTGGGATAAATACGAAAAAATCAAAACATTTGTAACGATGCCGTTTCGTTCCAGTCATTATAAATGGTTAGAAACTCCATAGTGGCTGGGAAGTTTTATAGTTTTACGTACTGCCCATCAATTTTATGCTGTCTTTTGTAATTCTTCGCTCCACGTGCCCTATTCAGCATTTTGATTCAGTCCTACCAGAACAATCAAGCTGAACAGAGCTCGCGTGCGAGCTAGCGTACCAAAAATTTATAAGTGAAATGTAATAACTATTAAATAGCCAATTAATTAATTATAGTAACAGTTCCTATTCTTCATATTCTTTCATATTTCTAATTTACAATATTTGATAAAACAACTCTCCAAGTGCTGAAACAATCTTTTATTCTCTACAACATCTTCTAATTGAATACTATGCGGTGACTTCCGACGTTCCGGCTAGTGTACCGCTGGCCGACGAGGGGGTCCCGTAACACATTCATAATAAACGAAGAGTAAGTTTACACCTTGTTTAACCAAAAAGTTTGCTTAGAAATAATGCCGCTTTGAAACGTCAAACGTAAGGAGTAGGTACCTACCTAATGATGATAGTATGATTTTCTATCCAAACTGATCTAGAGTTCGAATTAGCTATAGCAATTTTTATATCAAATTTCAGGTCAGAATCATCTTCTGATGAACTGTCCAATAAGTCTTATAACAAATCCGAATTGCTCATTTTTGACCACCCTGTATAATATGGTTTACAGAATATTCGTCCGCCACCTAGGACGGATATCAAGAGAGTGAAAAGATTCCAAAATATATCGTATCTTAACCGTGTGTGATAGTTTAAGATGCTATAATATTTTATCTTACGATATCTTAAGATAAAATATTATAGCATCTTCACCGTATGTGACGCGCTTTACAGTGCCACAAACTTTGCTGTGCCGGTGGCCAAAATGTGAAACTAACGTGATTTTTTTTAATGTCATTTTGCTGTCAAGTTGATGTCCAACCATAGTGCTGCTGGCGGCTGAAGTTCTTAGAAGTCAGGGCCGGTTAAATTACTACAAAAAAAAGAAAACCGTACGTAGCGCCGCTGTCACCGGCACAGAAAAGGTTGTGGCACTGTACATATTATATTATGTTAAAGTCACTTTTCAATTTGACGACTCTGTCAGGGGGGTGTCACTCCGCAGTTTAGGTACGTTCGGACGGCGCGCCTGCCGGGCAGGCGTATGGCATAGAAATTAGGTCCGCAAAAGAGCTAGAATATATGCGATAGAAAGAGATGCAACGACAACGAGTGGCCGTTCGTAATTTGCCTGCGCCGTACAAGCTGAATTCTACTTTATTGCGTTATAGTTAGAGTTGCTATTTATTTAAATGACTTAGCGGAGTGAGCTATCTGTTACATAGTAACTATTTAGTAATCTGTGACTCTGTATGAAATATGACAGGGAGAAAAAAATAGCCCTTGGCGAGTTTCTTGCCGGTTCTTCTCGTTACAAGGCCTCCCGCCGTAGGATTTGCGAACCGATAGCGTAGCTTCATTGACGTTCACAAGTGCTGTATCAGCCTAAAATGAATAAATGATTTTGAATTTTGAATCGCCAGTCTTAGATTTGATTTTTACAATACAAATTAAATCACGAATTATTTGGAAAAAAGTTAATAGGTATTACAACATACTTCAAAAGGGACTGGACTAAGTGAAAACATGAAATAATAACATTTCTTCGATAAGAAAATCACAAGGTACTGGTCTAATTTTCACCTATAAGTAATCAGTTTATTTTCATTATGACGCATATTACTGAGCCTATATTTTAATACATAATATCAAACTATATTATTTAGCGACCCTATTAACGATTTACAAAAATAATGTTAATTTTACGAGCAATTCAAATAAAACTAATTTAGCTTTTACTAAGTTCATATTCCGCGCAGAACGCTATTGTCTGTCGCACGCACCTGGGACCGTACTCTGAAACGCTAATCCGAAACTTTGGTTAGCCCCGCCCCTTTCACTCGATTCTATCCCGACTAGAGAGTGAGAGGGACGGGTATACCGAAGTTTCAGGTTTTGCGTTTCAGAGTAGGCCCTCTGACGCGAGGTGAAAATCTATTTTTTTCTAGGTTTATGCGCCCTCTGAAGAAAACGATATAAGAAATGACTTTTTACATACTTATGATGAAGTGTGACCCCTCCAGTCTTTAGGTTTATCACCAGTGTGACCAAGGCCAGTGAGTTCAGCTAGTATGGCAGAGGTACCCTTTGTGGCCACTTGAAGGATTTTTTTTACTTTTAAGCACTAAGTACTAAATGGTCTTATGTATTTAAGACACAAATTATATCTTAAACTATAGATAATTTATCTACCTTTAAAGGTACATTTTTCAAATTCATAAAAGTAAAATAGTTTTTTTTTTATATTACACACAATGTGTGAGAGGTGCCAAATGTACCGGTTTTGGCCACTTACTGATAGTTAAACTTTTGTAAGTATAGCGAAAAATCAAAACCAAACCCAGGTAAATTCAATATATTCTAATGCGCTAGAAACCAGTCAATTGCAAAACAACAATTTAATTGTAAAAAACAAAGGTTTATAAAGTATTTCATCCAAAACAAATTTCTTAAAATTTTCATACAAAAATTTTTTTTAAACAGAAAATGGAATTTATTGAAAAAAAATCTTATGACATAAGGAACTCTAACGGTTGTTATTATTACCTTAAAATGCCTTATTTTAATTGCTTTTATCAAAAATGGCTAAAAGTTGTTTAGAAAACTTTTAGAGCAAAAAGTGGCCAAAACCGGTACAGTGGTCAAAACCGGTACGTCTGCCCTACTTGTTGTAATGTATGTGTGGGCACTGACCTCACTGGAAGGGCAGCGGGCGGGCCAGCAGCGAGGGTCACCGGCGCGCCTCGGCCACGTACACGCATACCATGGAGTCCTTCGAGCCCACGCCCATCGCCAACCTGAACAATGGAGTAAACATTCATGTTAAAGATTTACTTATAAAAACTGTCCACAAAGAGGCCAGTCATCTAAAACATTCTAGGTTGCAAAAAATCGCCAAGTTTCAGCTTGCGCCCAGTAGTTTCGGCTGTGCATTGTCTGTCAGCCAGTCAGTAACACAAGAGTTTTATATATGTAGATAGATTGCTTGGAAAAAATTGACCATTTTTGAAGTGTTACATCTCGTGATCTGTTTGATACATAGAGCTGTAGTTGCACTCAAATTGTCGCTAATTTTATTTTCTTTCGAAATGTCATAGATGACTGCTGTAAAATGTATACATTTTTTAGAAGTTGTAAGCAAAAAACAATAAAGTCTGAAATTTCCGAGGTTTTTCGAGCATTACGAAGTTACCACAGGTCTGTCGAGGTTGCGAAAGGCATTGCCTAAAATTGGCGTCTTATTTTGTTTCGCGGCCATCAACAAAATGTTTGAATATCAATTCTTGATAGTGTAACAAACAATATTTGCCAAGACAGTATAGCTGTAAACCCAGGCTAATCAAGATAGAACCATCCGTCCGTATATAGAACATTAAAAAAAACATTTGTCATTCATACAAAAACTATAAAAAACAAAGTTAAGTTCTAGCTAGTCTCACTCGGTTCGGACTGAGTTTACAGGTATACTTCCTTTGCAAATATTGTCTGTAGTGCTGCCAACAAATTATATTTCAATGTTTGGTTGATGGCCGCAACGCAAGAAAAAAAAGACGCCAGCTGCCATACAAAAATAATCATTGTCTTTTGGTTTTACACTATTCGTATCTATCCTAACAGCATCCCAAAATATCCACCCCTGGCGATTTTTTGCAAGCTAACGCGATTTTGATGTCTACGGTGGCTGTCCTAAAAGGTCTCTGCACAGCAGGACACGCATTGGCTGTTGGTGACGTCACCTGAGCGGGTGGAAGGTGAGGCAGGAGACGGGCCCGATGCGCGCGCCCAGGATGCCCTCGTGGTGCTTGATGGTGTTCAGGTGCGCGGCGTTCAGGTCGTAGATGCTGATGCACTGGTTCACCGAGCCGCTGGAAACATAGGTATTGGCTGTTGGTGACGTCACCTGAGCGGGTGGAAGGTGAGGCAGGAGACGGGCCCGATGCGCGCGCCCAGGATGCCCTCGTGGTGCTTGATGGTGTTCAGGTGCGCGGCGTTCAGGTCGTAGATGCTGATGCACTGGTTCACCGAGCCGCTGGAAACACACCAAACGCTCATTTATACATCAGACCAAATATAAAAGTAAGAAGGAACGTCCAGAACTAAAAAGTGACGCCAACAAAACTACACCCAACCGCGTACATACACAGTTACACGCACAACACACATGTAACGAAACTACACCCATAACCAGGCGTCTGTCACTCGATGTATTTGCGCGCAAATCTCGCCCTCACCCCGGCGGTGCAAATCCATAGAAATTAGGTCCGCAAAAGAGCTAGAATATATGCGATAGAAAGAGCAACGAGCCGTAATTTGCGCCGTACAAGCTGAATTCCACTTTATTGCGTTATAAATAGAGTTGCTATTTATTTAAATGGCTTAGCGGAGTGCAGTATCTGTTACTAGTAACTATTTAGTAATCTGTGCCATAACTAACACACTAAAAGCATTATAAAAGCACACGGCCGGCGCACGCACACGAGTACATAAAAAAGTGGCTTCACTTTTTAGTTTGGGGCGTTCCGTCTTACTTTTTTATTTGGTCTGAGATTTATACTAGGGCAATTCTTTTGACGGTACGATGTAAATGCAATGGTGAACTCGAAATGAATTTTGGCAAAAAAATATTACATTGCAGGAAACAAAGTGAAGTGTGATAGCTCAGTTACACTCTCGCGCCAGCCACGAGACGAGTCGCGAGACGAGCCACGAGACGCGAATGTAAACGTGCGCTCGTGGCTCGTCTCGTGACCCTCCGGGCTCGCGTCGGGAGCGGTCTTTTGGGCACGAGCCAAAGGGGCTCGCGGGGGATGCGAGCGCGGTGTTCACACTCGCGTTGGCGTTTATTACAAACGTTTGAGCGTTCCGGCTGTGTAGTGATTGGCAAGTGATCTGTATTGTTAAATTGTGCGTAGTAGTAAAAGCTCACTAAACTTAGAGTCGATGCTGTTAATAATATATTAACATTTGCC
This sequence comes from Crambus lathoniellus, assembly GCA_949710035.1. NCBI lineage: Eukaryota > Metazoa > Arthropoda > Insecta > Lepidoptera > Crambidae > Crambus > Crambus lathoniellus. The sequence continues at coordinate 33,306,801 of OX453302.1, read as the reverse complement.
ATCGTTGAAAGGTTAACAACAAAATGAGCACGCCGCGAGAGTGTAAACATAAGCTTTTTTTTATCCACAATGGGGTAGCACTTAGCCTGATGGTGATAAGGCTGAAGGTGGAAGCGCACTACTCCCGGAATCTTCAGTCACTGAGGAGCTGGCTATCTTATTTCTAACTGCCGGAACACAATAATGCTGAAAACATCATTGTTATGGCGTCAGACTTAGATACGATGGTGGTAGCTAGCCAGGCGGACTAAGAACAAGTCTTACCACCTACCAAACCGAATACAATATGTACCCCAATTGGGAATCGAACCCGGGACCTTTTGGTCTGAAATCGGTGGTGTGAACCACTAGACCACAGAGACGGTTTAAAGTTTGTCTCGTGGCCGGCTCGCGCGAGCCTGGAGCCGGGCCACGAGCCGCGAGTGTAACTGAGGTATGATATGAAGTTCGCTGCCTGCAATCCACACACTCGTAATTTGTTCGTGAGTAGGACAAAGAAACAAGAATTTAATATAAGTGAACACTTACCATGCAGCGAAGCTGGCGCGGGCGCGCGGGCGGTGGTGCGCTATGGTCACATTATCCATACTAATATTAAAAATGTGAAAGTGTGTTTGTTTGCTTGTTTGTCCTTCTTTCACGTCAAAACGGAGCAACAGATCGACGTGATATTTGGTATGAGGATGGTTTGGGAGCTGGAGAGTAACATAGGCTACTTATTATTCCGGAAAATTTAGTAAAAATGGAAATTCCGTATGAAAAATCATTTAACTGTCGTACCTTCGATACAAAACTGTCATTTCTTCCATGACCGCTTCCAAAGAGTATGTAATCACTGACGTCTGCGCGCGGTCAAAATCAAATACTTACTAATTGTTCGGAAAAGATCGACGTTTCTGAACGCGTCTCTAATGTCACGTCAAATTGACATTTGGCTGTCACTTGAAGTTGACAGTGACACTTGATTGAAATTCTTGTGGAAAGATGTCGGATTAATTTTGCGGAATTTGTTAAAAATCGCTCGCGTTGAATATGCCTGGCATATCGAATTTGAATTGAATCTTAAATTATCTATGTGATCCCGTTTTGTACGACCAAGGTTTTGACGCCATCCATCGGGCTGGTCGCGGAGTTTTGAAAGAAAGATAATTGTCCACCACGCGCTTCTTGTCGGGACTGTAAATCGTAATAAAAGAGGCTCCCCCGTGTGTGTCTTTGTGTATCTATTGCTGAAGCGCCCAGTGCCTTGGGAACGCTGTTATTTGTGTTGTGAGTAAGGTGACTAATTGGTAAGGTCTGCAGAAGAAAGGACCCCAGGGGCGCGCGCGCTCCCTTACACCACTTCTGCCTTGGAGACGTTCGACACACAGACCCGTATGTAACCTCACCTTACTTAACATTCTCTCCGCTGTGTATCGCAGTCCAATTGTTCAGTTTACATCCCCGCTGAAACCTAGTTTTTTGTCCGGAGTCTATATTAGTAATACCAGCTTCCACTGCGCTAGCTGATTCCGCGGTATAGGCAGGGGTGTACTGAACATTTCTTGGTAGCAAGAGCGTAGTTTGAAGGCCTGAGAGGCCCACGCCAAAACTTTGTCCATTAATCAGTGCCGTTTGATGACCATCTGGTCCGGACTAGATTAATTTGTACTTGTAAATGGTAATTAACTTGCATTTGAAAAGTAAAGGGCATTCCTTTGTTTTTGGTTCCATGTCTTGTAATTAATTGTCATGTATTGAAGTTCCAAAATGTAAACAGATACCTTTCTTTGTTCATAATAATTATTATTTAGTTTGTTAGCAAATTTGAGTTGTGAATATTGACAAGTTGCTAAATAATAGCTAATAAAAGGTTAGCTAATAAGTTTGCACTCAATACTTAGTGAAACTTAAATGATTTGGGACATTGTTTACACATTGAAACTTGTGCTTTGAAATAATTAAAATTAACTTGTTGTTGTGTTGATATCCAAGTGAATTTCAATAGTCAGTGATTTTGAGTGAATTTCAATAGTCAGTGAGTTTTGTTGTTTTCTGATAACCTCCAAATATTGAAGAGTTTGTGTCATTATAAATACTTTGTTGTTGTAATATTGGAGATTTTGTGTTATAGTGAATATTTTGAATTTGTTGTTTTTGTTGATAAATTTGTGACGTTACAATGACGGCCTCCTCGGCTAAAGCCAAAATACGTTCTGAGTTACGGTGGTTAGCTTCTGCGGTCGCATTGTTGGATCGACCGGATAGGACGGAGGCCTTGTTGAACAGATACGTAGATCTGCCCATACGTTTGGCTGTTGTTGATGAGCAGTATGCCTTATTTTTGGAAAGGACTGTTGAGGCCGAGGTGGAAATGCGACAAGAAGTCGGTTTGGATGTGGACCAGTGTTATGATTTTGCGGACAGAATTACTCAGGTGGCTCGACCTTTGCAAGTGGCAAGAGAGAATGATACGAGCCCGTCCCCGGTCACATCTAAGAGTATGCCCCCTCTATTTGCTAGATTGGCCCCCTTAGACTTAAGGCGTTTTGCTGGTCGTCTAGAGGACTGGGAGGGCTTTATTAATATTTTTGATAGTCTTGTACATGCCCGGGACGATTTGACCCAGGGCCAGAAGTTGGCCTACCTGTTATCCGTGTTGGAAGGGGAGGCCCTTGAATCGGTTCAACATTTGGCCCCCTCGGATGAAAACTACCCTATTGCTAGGGATTTGATTGCCCGTCGGTACCAGAACGTACGACGTCTGGCGGACAACCATGTTGCCGCCATTTTGAATTTACCCCGCGTTGCCAGCGTGATGCACTTTAGAGTGGCTTTGTTGAATCCGCTGTTGGTTGCATACAACGCATTAAAAAACTTAAAACTCCCAGTGAAGCAGTGGTCGTTTTTGTTACTGCACATTGTCCTGGGAAAGTTGCCGGACTCTGTTAAGGTCCGTTTTGAGCAGCAGTATGGTGGGGATAGTGCGACTTATCTGCCACCCTTCTCGGACCTCTTGACGTTCCTGGAAGGAGAAAGTAGACTGGCAGATAATTCCTCTCTGGCCGGTCCTATGGGACCCGAACGACCTGTGCCACAGAGTAGATCCCCCACCGGACCCCCCCGTAGGGGGCGTATGGCCCCTCGCGCGCCCGGCCGCTATGCCGCCGTCCAGGAGACCGCCCGCTGCTTGTACTGTCGGGAACCGGGTCACAGCACGACCCGTTGTGATAAGTTCCTCGACCAGCGCGTCCAAGGCCGTCGAGCGATCGCGCGACAACGGACATGGTGCTACTCGTGCTTGGGCCTGCACATGCAGCGCGAATGTACCCAAGCGCACCCATGCCGCTTTTGTAAGGGCAACCACCATCCCCTCCTCTGCATGAACAGCCCAGAGGGCGGCGGAGCGCCGCAGCGTGTCGCTGCAGGATCACCTCGTATGGGTGGGGGTCTCGGACCCCCCGCGGTGTTTGCATCCCGCAGCAGTTCTAGTGGCCACCAGAGTGGCCCCAGACGCTCTCCGCCACGTTTGGAGCCTCAAACGGGCGGGGGTCCCAGGGACCCCCCCATGGGAAACCGATCCCCAAGGATGGGGATGAGTAATGCGAGCGTTGCCGGAGGTCGTAGAGGCCCCCCGCGACGTTTTGAGCCTCGCACGGGCGGGGGTCCCACGGACCCCCCCATGGGAAATCGGTCCCCAACTAGGGGGTTCGATTTTGCGAGCGATGCGGGAGGTCGTAGAAGCCCCCCGCGACGTTTTGAGCCTCGCACGGGCGGGGGTCCCCGGGACCCCCCTTCTGAAAATCGGTCACCGTGCCCCCGCGACTATGGGGCGACGTACACGGTGGATGCTAGGCACCGATTCTCGCCGCCGCTCGCCGAATACCCGCGTTTGGAGCGGCGCCCGCCCCGTCTTCAAGGGGCCGGGAGATATAACTCGCCTGATACCGGGCGAATTGGACGTAGGCAGTATGTGGGAGAATGGGACCCACTGGATCGCTATGAGCGACCCCCTTACCATGGGGGGACGTCTGGGGACCCCACATACTAGCAATCAACGTGTTTACGGTCGATTGTAGCCACCCCTCCAGAGACCGTTTTGTTGCCCACGGCCTCTGTGCTTGTCAGGGGATTGAATGGCGACCTTGTGGAGTTAGGCGGTTGGGCCTCAAGGTGCACCCCCACACGGAAGGCGTGAGAGGTGTTGGCGATGTGAAAGTCCCCGGGTTGTTAGGGCATGTTGACTTCACATTTACATCACGTAATGGGTCCACGCCAGGCATTAAGACCTCGGCGATTGTGTTGGACACAGTTGTTGGCCGTCAACCTTCAGTTGACTTGGGACCGAGTATGTTGTCTTTGGTGTCTGATTCCCCACTCGCCGATCCAAATTTCTTCCGCCCAGGCCCGGTTGATGCTCTCCTTGGAGCCGATGTCCTGGGGCGAGTTTTGTTGACGGGGAAGCGAGTTTTGCAGCCAGATGGCTTGGTAGCTCTGCAGACGACACTCGGTACAGTTGTGATGGGCCCTGCTCGCCGCGTTTTGGATTCCCTTGATGAGGATCGCGGTCTTGTTTTTAATGTGTCTCTCTCCGAAGTGGTGCAGAAGTTTTGGGAGGTTGAGGAACCTCCACCAGCCCCGCGGGTAGACCCAGTAGCGGATGAATGCGAGTTGTATTACCAGAATAACACTGGTCGCCTCCGCTCTGGTCGTTTGATCACCCGTCTCCCCTTTCGTGCCGGCCGACCTCCTCTGGGCGAATCCCGACCGCTAGCGGAACGTAGGCTAGTGGCGATGGAGCGTCGCATGAGCAAGGATCCGGTCTTCCGCCAGAAGTATGTTGAATTCATGCGGGAGTATGAGGAGTTAGGGCACATGTCCGTGAGCGATTTGGATTGGCGCTCCGTTGAGCACTTCTTTTTGCCGCACCACGCCGTTTTGAAATCCGGAAAGATTCGGGTGGTCTTTGACGGTTCGGCTCCCACCTCTACTGGAGCGTCCTTGAACCAGTGTCTGCATGTAGGTCCCAAGCTGCACACGGAGATCTCAGACATTTTGACCAACTTCCGGCGGCACCAAATTGTATTTATGACTGACATCCGGATGATGTTCAGACAAACGGTCATCCATCCAGAGGATAGGAGGTACCAATTGATTTTGTGGAGAGAGAGTCCTAGGGACCCCTTGTTGATTTATGAATTGAATACGAATACGTACGGTTTGGCTTCGAGCCCGTTTGTTGCGATTCGTTCTTTGTTGGAGTTGGCCGAGAAGGAGCGCTTGAGATACCCTCGCGCCTCCGCCATTTTGGCCAGTGACGTCTATGTGGATGACATTTGCACGGGCGCCTCATCTGTCTCAGAGGCGATTGTCCTGAGAGACGAACTCACCGCCCTTTTGAAGTCGGGAGGTTACGAGTTGAGGAAATGGATATCCAACTCGCCTGATGTACTGGTAGGTTTGCCCGAAGAGCACCAGCAGGACCCCCACCTATTCGAAAATGTTGATAATCCCCATATGGTGACCGTCCTTGGCGTACAGTACAAACCGGTCTCTGACACGTTCACTTATTGTGTGGATTTACGACCACCGAAAGTCTGGACCAAGCGTTTAGTATTGTCTACTGTCGCACGTACCTTTGACCCCAATGGGTGGATTTGCCCCGAGCTGTTTATGGCCAAGTGTTTCTTGCAACGGTTATGGGCTTCGGGTGTGTCGTGGGATGAACCCCTCTCGGACGAGTTACTCCGAGATTGGTCGAGCTTCGTTTCATCCCTCCCCGAGATTAATGAAGTGCATTTGCCGAGGCTATTCCTCCCTTCTGAAAATTGTAAAGTTACTCTTCACGGCTTTTCCGATGCCTCCGAACGTGGATTTGCTGCGGCCGTGTACCTCCGCACCGTTACTGTTGACGGAGTTGTTGCTGTGCATCTGGTGATAGCGAAAAGCAAAGTCGCTCCCCTTCGGACTCGTCATACGATCCCGAGGTTGGAATTGTGTGGAGCTGCCCTCCTAATGCGTTTGTTGAACCACGTATGGCTCACATTAGGTCGATCTATTAAGATACAAGAGGTTTATGCTTGGACGGACAGTCAGGTCGTCCTTTGTTGGTTGAAGGCTCCGGCGCACACCTTGGACGTGTTTGTGGCCAATCGAGTGTCGCAGATTTGTAATTCCGACATCGAGTTGATTTGGAGACACGTGCCGGGAACCATGAATCCCGCGGATTGTGCGTCTCGGGGTTGTGTAGCCCCAACCCTAATTAACCACCCCCTCTGGTGGGGCCCACAGTGGTTGATGCGGCCTGAGTCGGAGTGGCCGCCCTCTCCAGCGTTGTCGAACGTAGCCGTTCCTGATATGCGGGCATGCGTCCTGGAGACTAACCCCGCCGGGGAAAAGGATTTGTTGTTGGATCGGTACAGCTCCTTACAGAAGCTGCTTGGTGTTACCGCTTGGATCAGACGTTTTGTGTACAATTGCAGAAACCCACGCACGAGGCGTGATTCGTCGGTTCTCACTCCGGACGAGCGTAGGGACGCGCTCTTGTTTTGGGTCCGGAGAGTACAAGCTGATAGTTTTGAGTCCGAGATTGAAATTTTGCGTTTAGGCCGTCGCAAGTTGAAGGGCGCGGTATCGCGATTAAATCCCTTCCTGGACGAGAGTGGGCTTTTGCGAGTCGGCGGAAGACTTCGAAATGCGAACCTGCCGTATGGAGCTCGTCATCCCCTTTTGTTACCTAAAGCCGGACATTTGACTCAACTGATAATAACAGATCGCCATGTGAATGCACAACATGCTGGCTGTAATGCTTTGTTGGCCATTTTGCAGCGTGAATTTTGGATTTTGTCTGCTCGTCGAGCCATTCGCACTGTGGTTTTCCGTTGCCTGCCTTGTTATCGATTGAAGGCCGCGACCATGCAGCCCCAGATGGGTGATTTGCCTGCTGATCGCGTCACGGAATGTAGAGCTTTTGCCGGAGTCGCCACCGACTTCGCCGGTCCCTTTACTGTAAAGGCTTCGAGACTGCGTAATGCTAAAACCTATAAGGCGTACTTGTGCGTGTTTGTGTGTTTGTCCACCAAGGCTGTCCATTTGGAAATTGTCTCGGAATTGTCTACCGAAGCCTTTGTCGCCGCCTTGAGCAGATTTGTTTCCCGTAGAGGACTGCCGACATTGATACGTTCCGATTGTGGTACTAATTATAAGGGAACGTGTAATTATCTTAAGGAAGTAGTTAAGTTTTTTGTTGATAATAAAATAGACATTGGAACCACCCTCTCCCGGCGTGGGATAATCTGGAAGTTTAGCCCTCCAGCTTGTCCGACCTGGGGAGGAATTTTTGAAGCTTGTGTAAAGGCTGCCAAGACACACTTGCGTCGCGTGATTGGAGAAACTATTCTCACGTTTGAGGAACTTGATACGGTATTTTGTAAAATTGAGGCCGTCCTCAACTCGCGACCCTTGTGCCCGTTGTCTTCGGACCCGAATGACCTGGAAGCGTTGACCCCAGGTCATTTCTTGATCGGACAGCCCCTTTTGGCTTTGCCTGAATATCCGATTCAGGATGTAGGATCCCATCGTTTGTCGCGATACCAACTTTTGAAACAGATGTCCCAAAACTTCTGGGCACGTTGGTCGATGGAGTATTTGCATATCCTACAACAGCGCGTGAAGTGGACAGATAAAACCACCCCACCCCAGACTGGCGACCTCGTGTTGATTAAGGATGCTAACCTGCCGCCCCTATGTTGGCGAAGGGGGCGCATTGTTAAACTCTACCCCGGAACTGACGGAGTTCCTCGTTTTGCTGAGGTTTTGGTTCGAGATTCGGTTTTGAAGAGAGCCGTTAGTGGGCTCTCCCGATTACCCGTGGATTGACGTACCGTTCTTAACGGTCCGGGGCGGGGGGATGTTCGGAAAAGATCGACGTTTCTGAACGCGTCTCTAATGTCACGTCAAATTGACATTTGGCTGTCACTTGAAGTTGACAGTGACACTTGATTGAAATTCTTGTGGAAAGATGTCGGATTAATTTTGCGGAATTTGTTAAAAATCGCTCGCGTTGAATATGCCTGGCATATCGAATTTGAATTGAATCTTAAATTATCTATGTGATCCCGTTTTGTACGACCAAGGTTTTGACGCCATCCATCGGGCTGGTCGCAGAGTTTTGAAAGAAAGATAATTGTCCACCACGCGCTTCTTGTCGGGACTGTAAATCGTAATAAAAGAGGCTCCCCCGTGTGTGTCTTTGTGTATCTATTGCTGAAGCGCCCAGTGCCTTGGGAACGCTGTTATTTGTGTTGTGAGTAAGGTGACTAATTGGTAAGGTCTGCAGAAGAAAGGACCCCAGGGGCGCGCGCGCTCCCTTACACCACTTCTGCCTTGGAGACGTTCGACACACAGACCCGTATGTAACCTCACCTTACTTAACATTCTCTCCGCTGTGTATCGCAGTCCAATTGTTCAGTTTACATCCCCGCTGAAACCTAGTTTTTTGTCCGGAGTCTATATTAGTAATACCAGCTTCCACTGCGCTAGCTGATTCCGCGGTATAGGCAGGGGTGTACTGAACACTAATCTTTTCCATAAGTTTAGAATAAAAATATGTACTATAACTAGCGTTAAAAATGTCCCAGTCGCGCATGCGCGCAGAGTTATCTGACACACACTCTACCTCACAGAGTATTTTTTTATATGTAGGAAAAAAAACCAATCTTGGCGTTTATTGGTAGTGTATACTAACTTTAGGTATATTAAACTATAATGTATATGGCAAAACAACGTTTGCCGAGTTAGCTAGTCGTACCCTCAGTGAAAAAAAGGCATAAGTAATTGTTCAGTACACCCCTGCTAAATCCGCGGAATCGGCTTAGCGCAGTGGAAGCTGGTATTACTAGTATAGACTCCGGACAAAACTTGGTTTCAGCCGGGATGTAACTGAACAATTGGACTGCGATACACAGCGACTTAGTGTGAAGTAAGGTGATTTTACATACTGTCTGTGGTCCTGGGCAGCGGAGACAGAGGGCGCGCCCCCTGGTAAATCCTTCTTCTTCTGCAGACCTTACCAATTCGTCACCTTACTCACAAAACTAACACCACACAGGGTCCCAAAACATTGGGCGCTTCAACAATAGGTACACAATAACACACGCGGGCTTGCTTATTAAGATATATTGTCCCGACAACAACGCGTGGTGTGGTAGAAGGTTATCTTTCAAAACATCGCGACCGGCCCGATCAGATGGCGTCAAAATCTTGGTCGTACAAAACGGGATGAAAGGGATAATTCAGGATTCAATTCAAGCTCGATATGCCAGGCACATTCAACGCGAGCGTTTTTAACAAATCAGCAAAATTAATCCGACATGTTTTTCTTACAAGAATTCCAATCAAGTCGGAGCTGTCAACTTCAAGTGACAGCTAAATGTCAATTTGACGTGACATTATAGATGCGTTCAGAAACGTCGATCTTTTCCGAACAGTATCTTACTTTGAATGATCAATTTTATTTTTTTTAGATGTAAATTTTAAGTTACATACATCAGCAAGAAATAAAAAATATTATGAAACTGTTACTGTTTCACGATATTTTTTATTTCTTGCTGATGTATGTAAATTAAAAGTTACATTTAAAAATATGATAAAATTGGTCATTCAAAGTAAGATTACTTATGCCTTTTTTTCACTGAGGGTGCGTAGTATAGTATATACCCGTACCATGCGGCGAGGCTGGCGCGCGGGTGCACGGCGGCGGCGGGCGGTGGCGCGCTATGCTCACATCATATACTATATACACGTACCATGCGGCGAGGCTGGCGCGCGGGTGCACGGCGGCGGCGGGCGGTGGCGCGCTATGCTCACATCATATACTATATACACGTACCATGCGGCGAGGCTGGCGCGCGGGTGCACGGCGGCGGCGGGCGGTGGCGCGCTATGCTCACATCATATACTATATACACGTACCATGCGGCGAGGCTGGCGCGCGGGTGCACGGCGGCGGGCGGTGGCGCGCTATGCTCACATCATATACTATATACACGTACCATGCGGCGAGGCTGGCGCGCGGGTGCACGGCGGCGGCGGCCAGCGGCGCGGGCGCGCGGGCGGTGGCGCGGGCAGTCGGCAGCCGCCGCAGGTCGTACACGCGCACGTGGCCCTCCGCGCTGCAAACAATGCTCGGTTTAGGGGCTGTCCATTCATCACGTGAGGTTTTTAGCTACTTTTTAGGCCCCCCTCCCAAAGAGTAAAGTAATATACCGGGTGGGGCTGGAAACACGATCAAAAATTTTAAGGGGTCAATGTACTCATGCATACTGTTCGGAAAAGATCGACGTTTCTGAACGCAACTCTAATGTCACGTCAAATTGACATTTGGCTGTCACTTGAAGTTGACAGTGACACTTGATTGAAATTCTTGTAGAAAAATGGCGGAATAATTTTGCTGAATTTGTTAAAAATCGCTCGCGTTGAATGTGCCTGGCATATCGAGTTTGAATAAAATCTTAAATTATCTATGTGATCCCGTTTTGTACGACCAAGGTTTTGACGCCATCCATCGGGCTGGTCGCGGAGTTTTGAAAGAAAGATAATTGTCTACCACGCGTTGTTGCAGGGGCAATATATATCTTGACAAAAAGCTCCTCCGTGTGTTATTGTGTATCTATTGTTGAAACGCCCGGTGTCTTGGAAACGCTGTTATTTGTGTTGTGAGTGAGGTGACGAATTGGTAAGGTTGGCAGACGAAGAAAGGACATCAGGGGCGCGCGCGCTCCCTTACACCACTTCTGCCTTGGAGACGTTCGACACACAGACCCGTATGTAACCTCACCTTACTTAACATTCCCTCCGCTGTGTATCGCAGTTCAATTGTTCAGTTTACATCCCCGCTGAAACCTAGTTTTTTGTCCGGAGTCTATATTAGTAATACCAGCTTCCACTGCGCTAGCATGATTCCGCGGTATAGGCAGGGGTGTACTGAACATTTCTTGGTAGCCAAGAGCGTAGCTTGAAGGCCTGAGAGGCCCACGCCAAAACTTTGTATTAATCAGTGCCGTTTTGATGACCCAGTCTGGTCCGGACTAGATTAATTTGTACTTGTAAATGGTAATTAACTTGCATTTGAAAAGTAAAGGGCATTCCTTTGTTATTGGTTCCATGTCTTGTAATTAATTGTCATGTATTGAAGTTCCAAAGTGTAAACAGATGCCTTTCTTTGCTCATAATAATTATTATTTAGTTTGTTAGCAAATTTGAGTTGTGAATATTGACAAGTTTGTTGCTAAAATAATAGCTAATAAAAGGTTAGCTAATAAGTTTGCACTCAATACTTAGTGAAACTTAAATGATTTGGGACATTGTTTACACATTGAAACTCATTGAAACTTGTGCTTTGAAATAATTAAAATTAACTTGTTGTTGTGTAACAGTATGTTGTGTTGATATCCAAGTGAATTTCAATAGTCAGTGATTTTGAGTGAATTTCAATAGTCAGTGAGTTTTGTTGTTTTCTGATAACCTCCAGATATTTAAGAGTTTGTGTCATTATAAATACTTTGTTGTTGTAATATTGGAATTTTGTGGTTAGTAATAACCTCCAAATATTGGAGATTTTGTGTTATAGTGAATATTTTGAATTTGTTGTTTTTGTTGATAAATTTGTGACGTTACAATGACGGCCTCCTCTGCTAAAGCCAAAATACGTTCTGAGTTACGGTGGTTAGCTTCTGCGGTTGCGTTGTTGGATCGACCGGATAGAACGGAGGCCTTGTTGAACAGATACGTAGATCTGCCCATACGTTTGGCTGTTGTTGATGAGCAGTATGCCTTATTTTTGGAAAGGACTGTTGAGGCCGAGGTGGAAATGCGACAAGAAGTCGATTTGGATGTGGACCAGTGTTATGATTTTGCGGACAGAATTACCCAGGTGGCTCGACCCTTGCAAGTGGCAAGAGAGAATGAACCGAGCCCGTCCCCGGTCACATCGAAGAGTATGCCCCCTCTCTTTGCTAGATTGGCCCCCTTAGACTTAAGGCGTTTTGCTGGTCGTCTAGAGGACTGGGAGGGCTTTATTAATATTTTTGATAGTCTGGTACATGCCCGGGATGATTTGACCCAGGGCCAGAAGTTAGCTTATTTATTATCCGTGTTGGAAGGGGAGGCCCTTGAATCGGTTCAACATTTGGCCCCCTCGGATGAAAACTACCCTATTGCTAGGGATTTGATTGCCCGTCGGTACCAGAACGTACGACGTCTGGCGGACAACCATGTTGCCGCCATTTTGAATTTACCCCGCGTTGCCAGCGTGATGCACTTGAGAGTGGCTTTGTTGAATCCGCTGTTGGTGGCATACAACGCATTAAAAAACTTAAAACTCCCAGTGGAGCAGTGGTCGTTTTTGTTACTGCACATTGTCCTGGGAAAGTTGCCGGACTCTGTTAAGGTCCGTTTTGAGCAGCAGTATGGTGGGGATAGTGCGACTTATCTGCCACCCTTCTCGGACCTCTTGACGTTCCTGGAAGGAGAAAGTAGACTGGCAGATAATTCCTCTCTGGCCGGTCCTATGGGACCCGAACGACCTGTGCCACAGAGTAGATCCCCCACCGGACCCCCCCGTAGGGGGCGTATGGCCCCTCGCGCGCCCGGCCGCTATGCCGCCGTCCAGGAGACCGCCCGCTGCTTGTACTGTCGGGAACCGGGTCACAGCACGACCCGTTGTGATAAGTTCCTCGACCAGCGCGTCCAAGGCCGTCGAGCGATCGCGCGACAACGGACATGGTGCTACTCGTGCTTGGGCCTGCACATGCAGCGCGAATGTACCCAAGCGCACCCATGCCGCTTTTGTAAGGGCAACCACCATCCCCTCCTCTGCATGAACAGCCCAGAGGGCGGCGGAGCGCCGCAGCGCGTCGCTGCAGGATCACCGCGTATGGGTGGGGGTCTCGGACCCCCCGCGGTGTTTGCATCCCGCAGCAGTTCTAGTGGCCACCAGAGTGGCCCCAGACGCTCTCCGCCACGTTTGGACCCTCAAACGGGCGGGGGTCCCAGGGACCCCCCCATGGGAAACCGATCCCCAAGGATGGGGATGAGTTATGCGGGCGTTGCCGGAGGTCGTAGAGGCCCCCCGCGACGTTTTGAGCCTCGCACGGGCGGGGGTCCCACGGACCCCCCCATGGGAAATCGGTCCCCAACTAGGGGGTTCGATTTTGCGAGCGTTCCGGGAGGTCGTAGAAGCCCCCCGCGACGTGTTGAGCCTCGCACAGCCGGGGGTCCCCGGGACCCCCCCTCTGAAAATCGGTCACCGTGCCCCCGCGACTATGGGGCGACGTACACGGTGGATGATAGGCACCGATTCTCGCCGCCGCTCGCCGAATACCCGCGTTTGGAGCGGCGCCCGCCCCGTCTTCAAGGGGCCGGGAGATATAACCCGCCTGATACCGGGCGAATTGGACGTAGGCAGTATGTGGGAGATTGGGACCCACTGGATCGCTATGAGCGACCCCCTTACCATGGGGGGACGTCTGGGGACCCCACATACTAGCAATCAACGTGTTTACGGTCGATTGTAGCCACCCCTCCAGAGACCGTTTTGTTGCCCACGGCCTCTGTGCTTGTCAGGGGATTGAATGGCGACCTTGTGGTAGTTCGCGCCTTGTTGGATTCCGGTGCTCAGGGGTGTGTTGTGTCATCTTGGTTAGTTAGGCGGTTGGGCCTCAAGGTGCACCCCCACACGGAAGGCGTGAGAGGTGTTGGTGATGTGAAAGTCCCCGGGTTGTTAGGGCATGTTGACTTCACATTTACATCACGTAATAAGTCCACGCCAGGCATTAAGACCTCGGCGATTGTGTTGGACACAGTTGTTGGCCGTCAACCTTCAGTTGACTTGGGACCGAGTATGTTGTCTTTGGTGTCTGATTCCCCACTCGCCGATCCAAATTTCTTCCGCCCAGGCCCGATTGATGCTCTCCTTGGAGCCGATGTCCTGGGGCGAGTTTTGTTGACGGGGAAGCGAGTTTTGCAGCCAGATGGCTTGGTAGCTCTGCAGACGACACTCGGTACAGTTGTGATGGGCCCTGCTCGCCGCGTTTTGGATTCCCTTGATGAGGATCGCGGTCTTGTTTTTAATGTGTCTCTCTCCGAAGTGGTGCAGAAGTTTTGGGAGGTTGAGGAGCCTCCACCAGCCCCGCGGGTTGACCCAGTAGCGGACGAATGCGAGTTGTATTACCAGAATAACACTGGTCGCCTCCGCTCTGGTCGTTTGATCACCCGTCTCCCCTTTCGTGCCGGCCGACCTCCTCTGGGCGAATCCCGACCGCTAGCGGAACGCAGGCTAGTGGCGATGGAGCGTCGCATGAGCAAGGATCCGGTCTTCCGCCAGAAGTATGTTGAATTCATGCGGGAGTATGAGGAGTTAGGGCACATGTCCGTGAGCGATTTGGATTGGCGCTCCGTTGAGCACTTCTTTTTGCCGCACCACGCCGTTTTGAAATCCGGAAAGATTCGGGTGGTCTTTGACGGTTCGGCTCCCACCTCTACTGGAGCGTCCTTGAACCAGTGTCTGCATGTAGGTCCCAAGCTGCACACGGAGATCTCAGACATTTTGACCAACTTCCGGCGGCACCAAATTGTATTTATGACTGACATCCGGATGATGTTCAGACAAACGGTCATCCATCCAGAGGATAGGAGGTACCAATTGATTTTGTGGAGAGAGAGTCCTAGGGACCCCTTGTTGATTTATGAATTGAATACGAATACGTACGGTTTGGCTTCGAGCCCGATTGTTGCGATTCGTTCTTTGTTGGAGTTGGCCGAGAAGGAGCGCTTGAGATACCCTCGCGCCTCCACCATTTTGGCCAGTGACGTCTATGTGGATGACATTTGCACGGGCGCCTCATCTGTCTCAGAGGCGATTGTCCTGAGAGACGAACTCACCGCCCTTTTGAAGTCGGGAGGTTACGAGTTGAGGAAATGGATATCCAACTCGCCTGATGTACTGGTAGGTTTGCCCGAAGAGCACCAGCAGGACCCCCACCTATTCGAAAATGTTGATAATCCCCATGTGGTGACCGTCCTTGGCGTACAGTACAAACCGGTCTCTGACACGTTCACTTATTGTGTGGATTTACGACCACCGAAAGTCTGGACCAAGCGTTTAGTATTGTCTACTGTCGCACGTACCTTTGACCCCAATGGGTGGATTTGCCCCGTGCTGTTTATGGCCAAGTGTTTCTTGCAACGGTTATGGGCTTCGGGTGTGTCGTGGGATGAACCCCTCTCGGACGAGTTACTCCGAGATTGGTCGAGCTTCGTTTCATCCCTCCCCGAGATTAATGAAGTGCATTTGCCGAGGCTATTCCTCCCTTCTGAAAATTGTAAAGTTACTCTTCACGGCTTTTCCGATGCCTCCGAACGTGGATTTGCTGCGGCCGTGTACCTCCGCACCGTTACTGTTGACGGAGTTGTTGCTGTGCATCTGGTGATAGCGAAAAGCAAAGTCGCTCCCCTTCGGACTCGTCATACGATCCCGAGGTTGGAATTGTGTG
This sequence comes from Crambus lathoniellus, assembly GCA_949710035.1. NCBI lineage: Eukaryota > Metazoa > Arthropoda > Insecta > Lepidoptera > Crambidae > Crambus > Crambus lathoniellus. Next base: position 33,291,271 of record OX453302.1, on the reverse strand, counting down.
GAGCTGCCCTCCTAATGCGTTTGTTGAACCACGTATGGCTCACATTAGGTCGATCTATTGCGATACAAGAGGTTTATGCTTGGACGGACAGTCAGGTCGTCCTTTGTTGGTTGAAGGCTCCGGCGCACACCTTGGACGTGTTTGTGGCCAATCGAGTGTCGCAGATTTGTAATTCCGACATCGAGTTGATTTGGAGACACGTGCCGGGAACCATGAATCCCGCGGATTGTGCGTCTCGGGGTTGTGTAGCCCCAACCCTAATTAACCACCCCCTCTGGTGGGGCCCACAGTGGTTGATGCGGCCTGAGTCGGAGTGGCCGCCCTCTCCAGCGTTGTCGAACGTAGCCGTTCCTGATATGCGGGCATGCGTCCTGGAGACTAACCCCGCCGGGGAAAAGGATTTGTTGTTGGATCGGTACAGCTCCTTACAGAAGCTGCTTGGTGTTACCGCTTGGATCAGACGTTTTGTGTACAATTGCAGAAACCCACGCGCGAGGCGTGATTCGTCGGTTCTCACTCCGGACGAGCGTAGGGACGCGCTCTTGTTTTGGGTCCGGAGAGTACAAGCTGATAGTTTTGAGTCCGAGATTGAAATTTTGCGTTTAGGCCGTCGCAAGTTGAAGGGCGCGGTATCGCGATTGAATCCCTTCCTGGACGAGAGTGGGCTTTTGCGAGTCGGCGGAAGACTTCGAAATGCGAACCTGCCGTATGGAGCTCGTCACCCCCTTTTGTTACCTAAAGCCGGACATTTGACTCAACTGATAATAACAGATCGCCATGTGAATGCACAACATGCTGGCTGTAATGCTTTGTTGGCCATTTTGCAGCGTGAATTTTGGATTTTGTCTGCTCGTCGAGCCATTCGCACTGTGGTTTTCCGTTGCCTGCCTTGTTATCGATTGAAGGCCGCGACCATGCAGCCCCAGATGGGTGATTTGCCTGCTGATCGCGTCACGGAATGTAGAGCTTTTGCCGGAGTCGCCACCGACTTCGCCGGTCCCTTTACTGTAAAGGCTTCGAGACTGCGTAATGCTAAAACCTATAAGGCGTACTTGTGCGTGTTTGTGTGTTTGTCCACCAAGGCTGTCCATTTGGAAATTGTCTCGGAATTGTCTACCGAAGCCTTTGTCGCCGCCTTGAGCAGATTTGTTTCCCGTAGAGGACTGCCGTCATTGATACGTTCCGATTGTGGTACTAATTATAAGGGAACGTGTAATTATCTTAAGGAAGTAGTTAAGTTTTTTGTTGATAATAAAATAGACATTGGAACCACCCTCTCCCGGCGTGGGATAATCTGGAAGTTTAGCCCTCCAGCTTGTCCGACCTGGGGAGGGATTTTTGAAGCTTGTGTAAAGGCTGCCAAGACACACTTGCGTCGCGTGATTGGAGAAACTATTCTCACGTTTGAGGAACTTGATACGGTATTTTGTAAAATTGAGGCCGTCCTCAACTCGCGACCCTTGTGCCCGTTGTCTTCGGACCCGAATGACCTGGAAGCGTTGACCCCAGGTCATTTCTTGATCGGACAGCCCCTTTTGGCGTTGCCTGAATATCCGATTCAGGATGTAGGATCCCATCGTTTGTCGCGATACCAACTTTTGAAACAGATGTCCCAAAACTTCTGGGCACGTTGGTCGATGGAGTATTTGCATATCCTGCAACAGCGCGTGAAGTGGACAGATAAAACCACCCCACCCCAGACTGGCGACCTCGTGTTGATTAAGGATGCTAACCTGCCGCCCCTATGTTGGCGAAGGGGGCGCATTGTTAAACTCTACCCCGGAACTGACGGAGTTCCTCGTTTTGCTGAGGTTTTGGTTCGAGATTCGGTTTTGAAGAGAGCAGTTAGTGGGCTCTCCCGATTACCCGTAGATTGACGTACCGTTCTTAACGGTCCGGGGCGGGGGGATGTTCGGAAAAGATCGACGTTTCTGAACGCAACTCTAATGTCACGTCAAATTGACATTTGGCTGTCACTTGAAGTTGACAGTGACACTTGATTGAAATTCTTGTAGAAAAATGGCGGAATAATTTTGCTGAATTTGTTAAAAAACGCTCGCGTTGAATGTGCCTGGCATATCGAGTTTGAATAAAATCTTAAATTATCTATGTGATCCCGTTTTGTACGACCAAGGTTTTGACGCCATCCATCGGGCTGGTCGCGGAGTTTTGAAAGAAAGATAATTGTCTACCACGCGTTGTTGCAGGGGCAATATATATCTTGACAAAAAGCTCCTCCGTGTGTTATTGTGTATCTATTGTTGAAACGCCCGGTGTCTTGGAAACGCTGTTATTTGTGTTGTGAGTGAGGTGACGAATTGGTAAGGTTGGCAGACGAAGAAAGGACATCAGGGGCGCGCGCGCTCCCTTACACCACTTCTGCCTTGGAGACGTTCGACACACAGACCCGTATGTAACCTCACCTTACTTAACATTCCCTCCGCTGTGTATCGCAGTTCAATTGTTCAGTTTACATCCCCGCTGAAACCTAGTTTTTTGTCCGGAGTCTATATTAGTAATACCAGCTTCCACTGCGCTAGCATGATTCCGCGGTATAGGCAGGGGTGTACTGAACACATACAAACAACTTTTACTATGGTACCAACATTGAAATCGCGAAAAAAAAAAATCAGCTGTTCCATAGCAATTTTAAATCGAATAGATCAATCGAATCGAATAGATAATCAAGATTGATGTCTGGTTTTGCGCCATCTGTATTTCCGTAATTTTTTGTAATTTGCTTATTTTTACCAAAATAATTAAAAATACTTTCCATTTCATATTATAAACTAATTTTGAAAACAAATCATATATTTTAATAAAGTTTATAGTTTACTAGCGGCCGCCCGCGGTTTCACCCGCGTGGTACCCGTTCCCGTGGGAATATTGGGATAAAATATAGCCTATGTCACTCGGGAAGACTGTAGCTTTCTAACGGTGAAAGAATTTTCTAAATCGGTCTAGTAGGTACTTTTTGAGTTTATTCGTTACATACAAAAATACAAATCTTTCCTCTTTATAATATAAGTATAGATAATGTCTCCAGTGCGACAGTTTGACGACCGATTTGGCGCAGGGGTAAACTACCTGCCTTCTACGCCAGAGGTCTCGGGTTCGATTCCCGAACAAGACAAATATTTGTGTGCATGAACATGTCTATTTGTCTTGCTCTGGGTGTTTTCTATGTATATTAAGAATGTATTTACAAACAAAAAGTATTTAAGTATATATTTATCCGTTATCAAGTTCACGTAGACACAGTTTCTTAAGAAATTAACTACGGGCTTAGATAATTGGTGTGATTGTAAGAAAATATTTATTTATTTATTTATTTATCTATTGAAAATTTACAATAGTTATTCAAGTTTTACGGTTAGGAAAAGTAGATGGCGCCTCTTTCTTTGCAATAAAGCTTGTTCTAGGAGACTGTCACCCCCTGCCCCCTCCCCTCTGGTAATACGTGGTGAGGTTTTGTACTATCCCTCCGCCCGGCGCCCCCCACCTAAGATCACGTGTATTATTTTTGGACATACTTTAGGTAGCGCGATGGCGGGAAAATTGAAACGACATCGGCACTGCGAATCTACAACCGATATTCTTATCCTCGTACGTATTCATAGACTAAAATTACTTGATTGTACAAAATTTAGGTGTTTAGCGTTATCGGTTTTACGCAATTTCAGTACAATATAATATCGGTATCGAAAATATAAATAATACACGTGATATCTGAATAAAGGTGGAGGTTTGTAATAGGCTTTTAAGTGTTATTTAGCTAATCCAATCTGTGTCAATAGCTGTAAACCTTCCTAATATAATAAAATAAAAATAACCTCCCCCCTTCCTCTTGTGATATTTGGTGATTTTTCCCGGACCCCCCTCCTCTTTGAGCTTCACGTGATTAGTGGACAGCCCCTTAACAATAATTCAGGAGTGGACACACGATGGAATTAAAGGTAACGTTTCACTTTTTGTTAAGGAACACTTTTAGCATTGTGGCACTGATAATTTGATTACACAGACAGACACAAACAAAATATTAACAAAACCGTCGCCAGGAGAGAAGTAAGCTGCCCCCCCTCCCTCCTCCACCACTTAGAGACTTATCCAAGGGACAAAGCTTTTTGTCTACATAAGTGCACGCTCTTTTAAGATAACTATTTGCAGCATAAATGGTTCTGCTGCGTGGAATTCTAAAGAATAGTTTATTTACACAATTTCGCTCACATCTACGTGGTACTTTAATTGTTATATTATAGTCCGTTCGGTTAGATAGTGTCGGTACCCGCATGGCATTGTGGCTCTTGCTATAAAATCCTTACTAATGCAGATATAACTAATACGCTAATACACACAAGCTGGGTACCAAAGTCAATTAATTTATGAAAATTTGGATATTTTTATATAAACGGAATTTAAGTAAGTGATTTACAAATAAAAGGGCGACACTATCTAAGCGAATGGACTATATGTAAAAGGGCGGGGACATCAATAACGTTGGTAAGAATTTTGAACAATATTATAGTATCAAAATAGTTGCAACGAAGTTCTAAGGACATTATATTGTATCTTTTCAGTGAGGTTTCGTAGTCCAAGTGATACTTATACATATACTTTGTCTCCCATAGTGTTCAGTACACCCCTGCCTATACCGCGGAATCAGCTAGCGCAGTGGAAGCTGGTATTACTAATATAGACTCCGGACAAAGAACTAGGTTTCAGCGGGGATGTAAACTGAACAATTGGACTGCGATACACAGCGGAGAGAATGTTAAGTAAGGTGAGGTTACATACGGGTCTGTGTGTCGAACGTCTCCAAGGCAGAAGTGGTGTAAGGGAGCGCGCGCGCCCCTGGGGTCCTTTCTTCTGCAGACCTTACCAATTAGTCACCTTACTCACAACACAAATAACAGCGTTCCCAAGGCACTGGGCGTTTCAGCAATAGATACACAATGACACACACGGGGGAGCCTCTTTTATTACGATTTACAGTCCCGACAAAAAGCGCGTGGTGGACAATTATCTTTCTTTCAAAACTCCGCGACCAGCCCGATGGATGGCGTCAAAACCTTGGTCGTACAAAACGGGATCACATAGATAATTTAAGATTCAATTCAAATTCGATATGCCAGGCATATTCAACGCGAGCGATTTTTAACAAATTCAGCAAAATTAATCCGACATTTTGTCACGAGAATTCCAATCAAGTGTCACTGTCAACTTCAAGTGACAGCCAAATGTCAATTTGACGTGACATTAGAGACGCGTTCAGAAACGTCGATCTTTTCCGAACATCCCCCCGCCCCGGACCGTTAAGAACGGTACGTCAATCTACGGGTAATCGGGAGAGCCCACTAACTGCTCTCTTCAAAACCGAATCTCGAACCAAAACCTCAGCAAAACGAGGAACTCCGTCAGTTCCGGGGTAGAGTTTAACAATGCGCCCCCTTCGCCAACATAGGGGCGGCAGGTTAGCATCCTTAATCAACACGAGGTCGCCAGTCTGGGGTGGGGTGGTTTTATCTGTCCACTTCACGCGCTGTTGTAGGATATGCAAATACTCCATCGACCAACGTGCCCAGAAGTTTTGGGACATCTGTTTCAAAAGTTGGTATCGCGACAAACGATGGGATCCTACATCCTGAATCGGATATTCAGGCAACGCCAAAAGGGGCTGTCCGATCAAGAAATGACCTGGGGTCAACGCTTCCAGGTCATTCGGGTCCGAAGACAACGGGCACAAGGGTCGCGAGTTGAGGACGGCCTCAATTTTACAAAATACCGTATCAAGTTCCTCAAACGTGAGAATAGTTTCTCCAATCACGCGACGCAAGTGTGTCTTGGCAGCCTTTACACAAGCTTCAAAAATTCCTCCCCAGGTCGGACAAGCTGGTGGGCTAAACTTCCAGATTATCCCACGCCGGGAGAGGGTGGTTCCAATGTCTATTTTATTATCAACAAAAAACTTAACTACTTCCTTAAGATAATTACACGTTCCCTTATAATTAGTACCACAATCGGAACGTATCAATGTCGGCAGTCCTCTACGGGAAACAAATCTGCTCAAGGCGGCGACAAAGGCTTCGGTAGACAATTCCGAGACAATTTCCAAATGGACAGCCTTGGTGGACAAACACACAAACACGCACAAGTACGCCTTATAGGTTTTAGCATTACGCAGTCTCGAAGCCTTTACAGTAAAGGGACCGGCGAAGTCGGTGGCGACTCCGGCAAAAGCTCTACATTCCGTGACGCGATCAGCAGGCAAATCACCCATCTGGGGCTGCATGGTCGCGGCCTTCAATCGATAACAAGGCAGGCAACGGAAAACCACAGTGCGAATGGCTCGACGAGCAGACAAAATCCAAAATTCACGCTGCAAAATGGCCAACAAAGCATTACAGCCAGCATGTTGTGCATTCACATGGCGATCTGTTATTATCAGTTGAGTCAAATGTCCGGCTTTAGGTAACAAAAGGGGGTGACGAGCTCCATACGGCAGGTTCGCGTTTCGAAGTCTTCCGCCGACTCGCAAAAGCCCACTCTCGTCCAGGAAGGGATTCAATCGCGATACCGCGCCCTTCAACTTGCGACGGCCTAAACGCAAAATTTCAATCTCGGACTCAAAACTATCAGCTTGTACTCTCCGGACCCAAAACAAGAGCGCGTCCCTACGCTCGTCCGGAGTGAGAACCGACGAATCACGCCTCGCGCGTGGGTTTCTGCAATTGTACGCAAAACGTCTGATCCAAGCGGTAACACCAAGCAGCTTCTGTAAGGAGCTGTACCGATCCAACAACAAATCCTTTTCCCCGGCGGGGTTAGTCTCCAGGACGCATGCCCGCATATCAGGAGCGGCTACGTTCGACAACGCTGGAGAGGGCGGCCACTCCGACTCAGGCCGCATCAACCACTGTGGGCCCCACCAGAGGGGGTGGTTAATTAGGGTTGGGGCTACACAACCCCGAGACGCACAATCCGCGGGATTCATGGTTCCCGGCACGTGTCTCCAAATCAACTCGATGTCGGAATAACAAATCTGCGACACTCGATTGGCCACAAACACGTCCAAGGTGTGCGCCGGAGCCTTCAACCAACAAAGGACGACCTGACTGTCCGTCCAAGCATAAACCTCTTGTATCGCAATAGATCGACCTAATGTGAGCCATACGTGGTTCAACAAACGCATTAGGAGGGCAGCTCCACACAATTCCAACCTCGGGATCGTATGACGAGTCCGAAGGGGAGCGACTTTGCTTTTCGCTATCACCAGATGCACAGCAACAACTCCGTCAACAGTAACGGTGCGGAGGTACACGGCCGCAGCAAATCCACGTTCGGAGGCATCGGAAAAGCCGTGAAGAGTAACTTTACAATTTTCAGAAGGGAGGAATAGCCTCGGCAAATGCACTTCATTAATCTCGGGGAGGGATGAAACGAAGCTCGACCAATCTCGGAGTAACTCGTCCGAGAGGGGTTCATCCCACGACACACCCGAAGCCCATAACCGTTGCAAGAAACACTTGGCCATAAACAGCACGGGGCAAATCCACCCATTGGGGTCAAAGGTACGTGCGACAGTAGACAATACTGAACGCTTGGTCCAGACTTTCGGTGGTCGTAAATCCACACAATAAGTGAACGTGTCAGAGACCGGTTTGTACTGTACGCCAAGGACGGTCACCACATGGGGATTATCAACATTTTCGAATAGGTGGGGGTCCTGCTGGTGCTCTTCGGGCAAACCTACCAGTACATCAGGCGAGTTGGATATCCATTTCCTCAACTCGTAACCTCCCGACTTCAAAAGGGCGGTGAGTTCGTCTCTCAGGACAATCGCCTCTGAGACAGATGAGGCGCCCGTGCAAATGTCATCCACATAGACGTCACTGGCCAAAATGGCGGAGGCGCGAGGGTATCTCAAGCGCTCCTTCTCGGCCAACTCCAACAAAGAACGAATCGCAACAAACGGGCTCGAAGCCAAACCGTACGTATTCGTATTCAATTCATAAATCAACAAGGGGTCCCTAGGACTCTCTCTCCACAAAATCAATTGGTACCTCCTATCCTCTGGATGGATGACCGTTTGTCTGAACATCATCCGGATGTCAGTCATAAATACAATTTGGTGCCGCCGGAAGTTGGTCAAAATGTCTGAGATCTCCGTGTGCAGCTTGGGACCTACATGCAGACACTGGTTCAAGGACGCTCCAGTAGAGGTGGGAGCCGAACCGTCAAAGACCACCCGAATCTTTCCGGATTTCAAAACGGCGTGGTGCGGCAAAAAGAAGTGTTCAACGGAGCGCCAATCCAAATCGCTCACGGACATGTGCCCTAACTCCTCATACTCCCGCATGAATTCAACATACTTCTGGCGGAAGACCGGATCCTTGCTCATGCGACGCTCCATCGCCACTAGCCTACGTTCCGCTAGCGGTCGGGATTCGCCCAGAGGAGGTCGGCCGGCACGAAAGGGGAGACGGGTGATCAAACGACCAGAGCGGAGGCGACCAGTGTTATTCTGGTAATACAACTCGCATTCATCCGCTACTGGGTCTACCCGCGGGGCTGGTGGAGGTTCCTCAACCTCCCAAAACTTCTGCACCACTTCGGAGAGAGACACATTAAAAACAAGACCGCGATCCTCATCAAGGGAATCCAAAACGCGGCGAGCAGGGCCCATCACAACTGTACCGAGTGTCGTCTGCAGAGCTACCAAGCCATCTGGCTGCAAAACTCGCTTCCCCGTCAACAAAACTCGCCCCAGGACATCGGCTCCAAGGAGAGCATCAATCGGGCCTGGGCGGAAGAAATTTGGATCGGCGAGTGGGGAATCAGACACCAAAGACAACATACTCGGTCCCAAGTCAACTGAAGGTTGACGGCCAACAACTTTGTCCAACACGATCGCCGAGGTCTTAATGCCTGGCATGGACTTATTACGTGACTAGCTGACCCGGCAAACGTTGTTTTCAGATAAATTATAGTTTTATACACCAAAAGTTGCCTAGACCAGACAACAGATAGCGCTAGTTATACACTACCAATAAAGGGGCCCAAGATTGGTCTCTATTTCCTAGATATAAAAAATTACTCTGTGAAGTAGAGTGAGTGTCAGATAACTCTGCGGGCATGCGCGACTGGGGCATTTTTGGCGCTAGTTACAGTACATTTTTTTATTCTAAGCTTATGGAAAAGATTAGTATTCGATTTTGACCGCGCAGACGTCAGTGATTACATACTCTTTGGAAACGGTAATGGAAGAAATGACAGTTTTGTGTCGAAGGTACGACAGTTAAACGATTTTTCATAGAAAATTTCAATTTTCACTCAATTTTCCGGAATAATAAGTAGCCTATGTTATTCTCCAGCTCCCAAACTACCCCCTAACCAAATATCACGTCGATCCGTTGCTCCGTTTTAACGTGAAAGAAGGACAAACAAACAAACAAACAAACAAATAAACAAACAAACAAACACACTTTCACATTTATAATATTAGTATGGATGTAAATGTGAAGTCAACATGCCCTAACAACCCGGGGACTTTCACATCGCCAACACCTCTCACGCCTTCCGTGTGGGGGTGCACCTTGAGGCCCAACCGCCTAACTAACCAAGATGACACAACACACCCCTGAGCACCGGAATCCAACAAGGCGCGAACTTCCACAAGGTCGCCATTCAATCCCCTGACAAGCACAGAGGCCGTGGGCAACAAAACGGTCTCTGGAGGGGTGGCTACAATCGACCGTAAACACATTGATTGCTAGTATGTGGGGTCCCCAGACGTCCCCCATGGTAAGGGGGTCGCTCATAGCGATCCAGTGGGTCCCAATCTCCCACATACTGCCTACGTCCAATTCGCCCGGTATCAGGCGGGTTATATCTCCCGGCCCCTTGAAGACGGGGCGGGCGCCGCTCCAAACGCGGGTATTCGCGAGCGGCGGCGAGAATCGGTGCCTAGCATCCACCGTGTACGTCGCCCCATAGTCGCGGGGGCACGGTGACCGATTTTCAGAAGGGGGGTCCCGGGGACCCCCGGCTGTGCGAGGCTCAACACGTTGCGGGGGGCTTCTACGACCTCCCGCATCGCTCGCAAAATCGAACCCCCTAGTTGGGGACCGATTTCTCATGGGGGGGTCCGTGGGACCCCCGCCCGTGCGAGGCTCAAAACGTCGCGGGGGGCCTCTACGACCTCCGGCAACGCCCGCATAACTCATCCCCATCCTTGGGGATCGGTTTCCCATGGGGGGGTCCCTGGGACCCCCGCCCGTTTGAGGGTCCAAACGTGGCGGAGAGCGTCTGGGGCCACTCTGGTGGCCACTAGAACTGCTGCGGGATGCAAACACCGCGGGGGGTCCGAGCCCCCCACCCATACGCGGTGATCCTGCAGCGACGCGCTGCGGCGCTCCGCCGCCCTCTGGGCTGTTCATGCAGAGGAGGGGATGGTGGTTGCCCTTACAAAAGCGGCATGGGTGCGCTTGGGTACATTCGCGCTGCATGTGCAGGCCCAAGCACGAGTAGCACCATGTCCGTTGTCGCGCGATCGCTCGACGGCCTTGGACGCGCTGGTCGAGGAACTTATCACAACGGGTCGTGCTGTGACCCGGTTCCCGACAGTACCAACAGCGGGCGGTCTCCTGGACGGCGGCATAGCGGCCGGGCGCGCAAGGGGCCATACGCCCCCTACGGGGGGGTCCGGTGGGGGATCTACTCTGTGGCACAGGTCGTTCGGGTCCCATAGGACCGGCCAGAGAGGAATTATCTGCCAGTCTACTTTCTCCTTCCAGGAACGTCAAGAGGTCCGAGAAGGGTGGCAGATAAGTCGCACTATCCCCACCATACTGCTGCTCAAAACGGACCTTAACAGAGTCCGGCAACTTTCCCAGGACAATGTGCAGTAACAAAAACGACCACTGCTCCACTGGGAGTTTTAAGTTTTTTAATGCGTTGTATGCCACCAACAGCGGATTCAACAAAGCCACTCTCAAGTGCATCACGCTGGCAACGCGGGGTAAATTCAAAATGGCGGCAACATGGTTGTCCGCCAGACGTCGTACGTTCTGGTACCGACGGGCAATCAAATCCCTAGCAATAGGGTAGTTTTCATCCGAGGGGGCCAAATGTTGAACCGATTCAAGGGCCTCCCCTTCCAACACGGATAATAAATAAGCTAACTTCTGGCCCTGGGTCAAATCATCCCGGGCATGTACCAGACTATCAAAAATATTAATAAAGCCCTCCCAGTCCTCTAGACGACCAGCAAAACGCCTTAGGTCTAAGGGGGCCAATCTAGCAAATAGAGGGGGCATACTCTTAGATGTGACCGGGGACGGGCTCGGTTCATTCTCTCTTGCCACTTGCAAAGGTCGAGCCACCTGGGTAATTCTGTCCGCAAAATCATAACACTGGTCCACATCCAAATCGACTTCTTGTCGCATTTCACATCGGCCTCAACAGTCCTTTCCAAAAATAAGGCATACTGTTCATCAACAACAGCCAAACGTACGGGCAGATCTACGTATCTGTTCAACAAGGCCTCCGTCCTATCCGGTCGATCCAATAATGCAACCGCAGAAGCTAACCACCGTAACTCAGAACGTATTTTGGCTTTAGCCGAGGAGGCCGTCATTGTAACGTCCCAAATTTATCAACAAAAACAACAAATTCAAAATATTCACTATAACACAAAATCTCCAATATTTAGAGGTTATTACTAACCACAAAATTCCAATATTACAACAACAAAGTATTTATAATGACACAAACTCTTAAATATTTGGAGGTTATCAGAAAACAACAAAACTCACTGACTATTGAAATTCACTCAAAATCACTGACTATTGAAATTCACTTGGATATCAACATACAACAAATTAATTTTAATTCTTTCAAAGCACAAGTTTCAATGAGTTTCAATGTGTAAACAATGTCTTAAATCATCTAAGTTTCACTAAGTATTGAGTGCAAACTTATTAGCTAACCTTTTATTAGCTATTATTTTAGCAACAAACTTGTCAATATTCACAACTCAAATTTGCTAACAAAACTGAATAATAATTATTATGAGCAAAGAAAGGCATCTGTTTACACTTTGGAACTTCAATACATGACAATTAATTACAAGACATGGAACCAATAACAAAGGAATGCCCTTTACTTTTCAAATGCAAGTTAATTACCATTTACAAGTACAAATTAATCTAGTCCGGACCAGACTGGGTCATCAAAACGGCACTGATTAATACAAAGTTTTGGCGTGGGCCTCTCAGGCCTTCAAGCTACGCTCTTGGCTACCAAGAAATGTTCAGTACACCCCTGCCTATACCGCGGTATCAGCTAGCGCAGTGGAAGCTGGTATTACTAATATAGACTCCGGACAAAGAACTAGGTTTCAGCGGGGATGTAAACTGAACAATTGGACTGCGATACACAGCGGAGAGAATGTTAAGTAAGGTGAGGTTACATACGGGTCTGTGTGTCGAACGTCTCCAAGGCAGAAGTGGTGTAAGGGAGCGCGCGCGCCCCTGGGGTCCTTTCTTCTGCAGACCTTACCAATTAGTCACCTTACTCACAACACAAATAACAGCGTTCCCAAGGCACTGGGCGTTTCAGCAATAGATACACAATGACACACACGGGGGAGCCTCTTTTATTACGATTTACAGTCCCGACAAAAAGCGCGTGGTGGACAATTATCTTTCTTTCAAAACTCCGCGACCAGCCCGATGGATGGCGTCAAAACCTTGGTCGTACAAAACGGGATCACATAGATAATTTAAGATTCAATTCAAATTCGATATGCCAGGCATATTCAACGCGAGCGATTTTTAACAAATTCAGCAAAATTAATCCGACATTTTGTCACGAGAATTCCAATCAAGTGTCACTGTCAACTTCAAGTGACAGCCAAATGTCAATTTGACGTGACATTAGAGACGCGTTCAGAAACGTCGATCTTTTCCGAACACATAGTATCCTCCTTGTTTGCTCCCTTAGAGCCTTGGACTTGCAACTTGCTCTTCTTGTGTGTATCAGATAACGTGTGTGGACGGGTCGCTTGAGCCGGTATAGTTACCAGGCGGTGAACAGCGTGTGGTCGAGGTGTGTGGACAGGCCGGTATAGTTACCAGGCGGTGAACAGCGTGTGGTCGAGGTGTGTGGACAGGCCGGTATAGTTACCAGGCGGTGAACAGCGTGTGGTCGAGGTGTGTGGACAGGCCGGTATAGTTACCAGGCGGTGAACAGCGTGTGGTCGAGGTGTGTGGACAGGCCGGTATAGTTACCAGGCGGTGAACAGCGTGTGGTCGAGGTGTGTGGACAGGCCGGTATAGTTACCAGGCGGTGAACAGCGTGTGGTCGAGGTGTGTGGACAGGCCGGTATAGTTACCAGGCGGTGAACAGCGTGTGGTCGAGGTGTGTGGACAGGCCGGTATAGTTACCAGGCGGTGAACAGCGTGTGGTCGAGGTGTGTGGACAGGCCGGTATAGTTACCAGGCGGTGAACAGCGTGTGGTCGAGGTGTGTGGACAGGCCGGTATAGTTACCAGGCGGCGAACAGCGTGTGGTCGAGGTGTGTGGACAGGCCGGTATAGTTACCAGGCGGTGAACAGCGTGTGGTCGAGGTGTGTGGACAGGCCGGTATAGTTACCAGGCGGTGAACAGCGTGTGGTCGAGGTGTGTGGACAGGCCGGTATAGTTACCA